>SJYO01037955.1:44731163-44862112 GCA_006410555.1 Capra ibex | reverse complement strand
GATCATTTCATTACGAGTTTTAAGAGGTTCGGTCCGAAGTCGTTATGCACTTGACACTTGAAGGACTACAAGTTCGACCAAAAGCTTTTCCGTCTCCTTGATCTCTAGTTTAACGGTTGTAGACGACCTAGTACCTTTTTCGTTCTCTCAAGGTCTTTTTGTAGATAAAGACGAAATAACTGATACGGTTTCGGAAACTGACACACCTAGTGTTCTTTGACACCTTTTAAGACTTTCTCTACCGTTATGGTCTGGTGGACTGGATAGAGAACTCTTTAGACATACGTCCGGTCCTTCATTGTCAATCTTGACCTATACCTTGTTGTCTGAGCAAGGTTTATCCTTTTTCTCATGTAGTTCCGACATATAACAGTGGGACGAATAAATTGAAGATACGTCTCATGTAGGACTCTTTGCGACCTGACCTTCTTTGTGTTCGACCTTAGTTCTAACGACCCTCTTTGTAGTCATTGGAGTCTATACGTCTACTGTGGTGGGAATACCGTCTTTCACTTCTCCTTGATTTTTCGGAGAACTACTTTCACTTTCTCCTCTCACTTTTTCAACCCAAATTCGAATTGTAAGTCTTTTGCTTCTAGTACCGTAGACCAGGGTAGTGAAGTACCCTTTATCTACCCCTTTGTCACCTTTGTCACAGTCTCCAAACAAAAAAAAAAAAAAAAACACCCCCCTCNAAAAACACCCCCCTCGAGGGTTTAGTGACGTCTACCACTGACGTCGGTACTTTAATTTTCTGTGAATGAGGAACCTTCTTTCCAATAGTCGGTGGATGTATCATATAAGTTTTCGTCTCTGTAATGAAACGACTGATTCCAGACAGATCAGTTCCGATACCAAAAAGGTCATCAGTACATACCTACACTCTCAACCTGACACTTCTTCCGACTCGCGACTTCTTAACTACGAAAACTTGACACCACAACCTCTTTTGAGAACTCTCAGGAAACCTGACGTTCCTCTAGGTTGGTCAGGTAAGACTTCCTCTAGTTGTGACCCTAAAGAAACCTTCCTTACTACGCTTTCGTCTTTGAGGTCATGAACCCGGTGGAGTACGTTTCTCAACTGAGTAACCTTTTCTGAGACTACAACCCTCCCTAACCCCCGTCCTCTTCTTCCCCTGCTGTCTTCTACTCTACCGACCTACCGTAGTGACTGAGTACCTGTGCTTAGACTCACTTGAGGCCCTCAACCACTACCTGTCCCTCCGCACCGCACGACGCTAAATAGCCCAGCGTTTCTCAACCTGGTCTAACTCGCTGACTTGATTTGACTATTAAAGAGGGTCATATTCTTAGTCTCTCTTTTAATTAATTGTATACTTGAAGTAATTAATTAACCGAAGGCACCACCGAGTCTACCGTCTCTTAGATAGACGTTATATCCTCTGGGTCCAAGTCAGGGACCTAACCCTTCTCGGGGAACTCTTCCCCTACAGTTGGGTAAGGTCATAAGAACGGACCTCTTAAGGTACCAGTCTTCTTGGACCACCTGGTATTAGGTACCTCAACGTTTTTCAGTCCGTTTTGACTCTCTGATTGTGAAAGTGAAAGTGTACCCGAATTACTCGAAGAATTCTTTTCCTTGATTAACCGGAGATCGGTCTCAAGTTTTGATTCAGTTATACTTAGTGTGTGTGTGTGTGTGTGTGTGTGTGTGTAATGTGGTCCTGTACTACTAATGAGTCCTATTCATATTATATGTAAATGAGTACCCGTTATCGTTTACTCCACTGTTTGAGGAACTACTGGACCCTGTATTTTCTGTCCACCTAGTCTCTGTTTCTCCATAACCTATCTTGGTAACACACATATAGATCCTCTCTCGTGTTTCTCATCTTTAGTGAGTATTACGTTCTCTCCAATTTATTGGTTCATCTGATGTACTGACGGGTGAATATAAAAGGGTGAAAACAGAAGTGAGTGAGGTCTTTAACGTACTATACCTGGACTGACCTCACCGGTGTCACTATCGAACCTCTGGTGTACACCCGGGTTGTCGTACTTGAGGTTTATAGTTCTACTTAGACCGACGACAGAGAAGACTTACAGATTGACCAGTCGTCATCTCTACTTGAGATTTGGTGATAGTGCCGCAATAAGGAACTCCTCAGGTTAGTCGGTATGACTTTAAGAGAGGAACTTGTTGTGATTTAATAAGAGTATTCTTATTTGGTAATAGAACTCATATCCAAACGAAAAGGACGGACACCTGGGATTAGGTCGTGGTTGTAGGTATCATTACTTACGGATTAACCTTTTCTTTTCTTTTGTTTTGGTTTGGACTATAAGGTGTGTTTTAGCATAGGTTGACTTTTTTCGAAGAAATATCGTCTCATACATGTCCCACACCAGGTACTGTTACCTAGATATCTAATATAGAACATTACGAGGTAGACCTACGTCCACCGAAAATCTCTCACAACTTTACCGGATTTCGGTGTTGATTCGGTGACCGTACTTCTACTCCATGATCATAGGTCTTAAGACACATTTATGATTTAGTCTCTAGACACACCTCGACACAAGGATTGTACTTCTCGTGTCCTTTGACCATTGATTACTAACCATCGATCTCACCAGAACAAACGACAGTAAGGGTATAGACTTTTATACCCGGGAAGGACCAATCTTCTAAATTAGGGACTCCCAGACGTAAGAACGGTCTACTGTCTTTCACGATATAACCTGACGTTTGAACACGACGGTTAACCCGTGTAACATGAGAAATACAAGTTTCTTAGTGTGTTCTCCTTCTCCGACAAAACCGTGCTCATAAAATGGGACTAGTTGATCCTCTCCATACCGACAATAGGTGACATTCGTCCCTTCTTTTACAGACCCTAAGTCCAGTAGGTGGCCCCTCACAGAACAAGAGGTAAATGGTTAATCCTGACGCTTACCTACTTACGTCGTACTTACCAGGTTCTTTCCATACAAATAGTCTCTGAGACAAGCAAGTCCTTCCACCCAAACTTATAATGGTAGTTCATTCGGTCACCTGGATTATCTCCAAGAGGGACTCCGGGTGTCTGAATCTTATCTATCGCCTGCTACTAATGGTCACCCTTTGGTTCTTGTTAGTGTCTATTTAAATAGGACAATTAGAGGGAGAAGATGTAAAAGAACTTTTCCTTTTCGGGTGGTCTTGAACCGTCCTTAACAAGGAAGTTGTACAAACGTCTTCAACCAGGCGTACCGTATTCTCCCTCTGAAACCGTTGACACCCCTACATGGTGAACCCAGGAGTAGTTTCATCACGTCAATTGACTGTTGGAGGTCGGAGTCAGGAAGTCCTAGAAGGAATCGAAAACTTTTCTGCACGGGAAAAGTCTTTCGAACTCGGTTATTCACTGTTACCGATCATATGATACCTGACCGATAAAGACTGACTGTGTCCTGAGTAAACTGTCTGTCAGAAAGGTGATCTGGAGGAGTAACCTTACTGGGACAGTCTAGATCTAACGTCAGGCTATAAGATGGACGGGTTATACAGTATGAAGTGAGAAAAGAGTTCACAGTCCATACGTAGAACCAACCTTCCTAAAGGGACGGGTCAAGAGAAAGGAAGAAAATTGAGAGTGACTTCAATTGGGGACCATTTGGCGCACCTGAGTTTCGATAAAGACACAAACAGGTTTCTCGTAGGTCGACTGTGTACGTAAGTGGTTTTATTATTGGATGTCCTTTATTTTCAGAATTCTAAACTGGATTATTTCAGAATTTTATAACTATAATATACAAGACCTGACTTCCAAACACGGGGAGGTTATAAGTACTCAACTTCGGGAGTGGAGGTAACACTATCACAAATCTTTTCCCCGGAAACTTTCCACGAATCCAAATTTACTCTAGTACGTCAATCGTGGGACCAGACTACCCTAATCACAGAAATGTTCTTTTCTGTGGTCTTTCGATCAAGAACGGAGGGTGTACTTGTTCTTCTCCAGTACACTAGTGTCTCATTCGACCATGGACGGATATTCGATTCTTTTCTCCGAATTCTTATTTTCGATGGAACAGTCACCGAACTGGAACCTTAAGGGTCAAAAGTCTTCACACTTTTTACTTAAAGACAACAAATTTTGTGGGTTAGATACCATGAAACAATACTATAGGACACGTCTGTATATAACACACAATACTAAATATTGAATATGGATGTTTAAAGAGACCATTCATCTCGATGAAAAAGTACTTAGTATACTTAATGTTGGAAGATTAAATATGGTTGAGAGGGAAAAAAAAAGGTAGTGTTTTTTGTTCTGACGAAATGTTTGTATATGTGTCTTTTCTGCCGTAATACACTAGAGTTCTTAGAGTACTCGTAAATAATTCATGACGATTGTCTTTAGTCTACTTTCTGAATTTTCTCGAGAACATGTTTACACATAATCCCGTATAAAGACTTTACTTATCAGATTTTCGTACAATCTCCGTCTACATACTCTTTAAGTAACTCTATTAATAAGGTCATAATTAGAAATGAAGACGATTTTAAGGTAGAGTTTATTGTGATTAATACTCTTTCATAGAACGTTTGTTATATAGTTTTGAAATTATGAAAGGGAAATTTGACTTCCCTAAATAGAAACCAGTCTCGTGTATTTGAGAGTCTATTTGTTAAAAATTTTTCCTTGAAGATCATTCCTCTATTTACTTTCGGGGGTTTGTGAGATAAGAATCATCTTTTTTATTAAAGTGAGAAAAGAAAGGTAAATAAAAACATTTACCCTATCGAAAGTGTTTGAACACTACCTTCTGACAAAACGTGTTATTTTGTTTACGGTAGGTTTACTCCAATTTTTTTTTTTTTTTCAAGATACTTCATCTAGTTTCGTAGTGTAAGAAGGAGATATAGGTTTAACGGGAGGACGATACTGAACTTCAAAACGTTAGATATTACCTGTTTTTACATCTTTATATAAGTATACGTTTTTTCCTGATACCTTTTACAACCTTCTTACTCCGAACAATTGGTGGAATTTATATCACCGTAAATGAAACTTTCGTTAGATGTTTCATAGAGATAAAGGTAAGTACACACTTTTCGTTCTAAAAATTTCCTCAGTAATTTACGTATCTCTCCTTTTTGAACGTTCTAAACGGAAAGAGGATCCATCTTTACTTTAAAATACTAATCGTACTTGTACCTTAAAAGACCTCTTTTACTTAGTCTTGACTTAGTCTTCATATAATATCTTATTATGGTCTCAGAATTAGTTCTTCTCATTCTATTCTTGACCAATGTGAAGATCCCGACCAACACGAGTCTACACTTCACACTGTAAAATATCCTTTCTCCCGAATATCTAACGAGTCGACTTTCGGTAAATTGACAGACCGTGTACTACACATCTTCGTTTGGTTCCCTCCTGTTGTAAAAACTTATTTCGGTCTAGAGTATTGTACATGTCCACCGTGTCAGTAAGGTAAGGATCAAATTCGGGTGGTAGGTTATAATTTTTACTTTGAATTAGATTAAATCTTTTAAAATAAGTCTGACCTACTCTTAAACCGTGCAAAGTACTTTATTTTACCAACTTCAAAGACGATCTTGTAAGATTTTACTATGACCGCTTCTTCTTTCCCTATTTTTCTGATTTTTTTGTTCGTTTTTTTTGGTTAGTTAAAAGAATCATATGTAATATATTATTCTTGGGAGACTGTACTATTGATATATAGAACAATATTCCCACGTACTATGAATATGTATAGTCATCTTTTGCTCCGTATCTTTTATTTTAAATTTTTATCTGAAAAGAGATTTTGTATCGAAATTTATCACGACTTTACACCAAAATTTATGAATTAGTCTATGTTATGTCATCACGAAATCTTATATATTTTTTCACCTGTCTCTTTGTAATCCATTACTTAAAAGGTACTTTACGAGTAAGAAATTATAACTAAGAAAGTAAAGTCATAAACGATATCTTTTTGTTTAAAGACTTATAACCACTATTTTGTTTTTCGAGTATTCCATTACATCTCAAAAACATCTTGGACTAAAACATCTTAAATGTCTCATCACTCTTTCCAACGATTTTATTTTCATTGTTATCTAACTATTGATGATGTTACTTCTTATCTCGGTCCCATTCAGTCTCGTTTTAGGAACTCCATCCTGTCTTATTTCAAAGTCCCCCTTTATTTGTTTGTGTTTTAAAGGATCACACTTTTTTTTTTTTAACATTTACAGTTCTAACTCATTGTAATCTAACCAAAGAAGTACCTTTCTAGAGAATTTTGATGACGATAAGATTAGGTACAGTACTAAGGGATATTCTACTCTCCGTGTCCCATATCGTGAGTAGAAGGGAGTAAAGAGTCAGCCATTTCTCAGACGGACACTGCGTCCTCTGGACCCAAGCTAAGGACCCAGTCCTTCTGGGAGACCATACCGTTGGGTGAGATCATAAGAACGGACCTCTTAGGCACCTGTCTCCTCGGATCGTCTGATGTCAGGTACCCCAGTGTTCTCTGTCTGTACTGAATCACTGATTTGGTGGTGGTCCCTCACTTGTCAATTTAAGGGACTAGTAGAATGTCAAGAAATTTTTTCTACAGAAAAGGATAATCTTCCTCGTAGAAGGATCACACGAGTCGACCATTAATGAGAGAGGAGTTTTCGTTACTCCACTTGCTCGAAGAGTATCTCTCCCGTCTTCGTCTAGTATTTTACATTCATTTCAAGTTACTGTCACTCAACTCCTACGTCCATCCTTCACTAATTTTTCCCCCCCTCCTTCTAAATAATTGGTACCAGACTATTCGTGACCTAATTACATATAATAACCTCTTCCTTTACCTTTGGGTGGGGTCATAAGAACGGACCCTTTAGGGTGCCTGTCTTCTCGAACCACCCGATATCAGGTACCCCAACCGTTTCTCAGTCTGTGTTGTGTCACTGATTTGTTGTTGTTATTACAGATGATATACACTTTATCTTATGTACAGTATTGTTATCTTTTATTTCCTTGTTTAGACTGAACAATTTACTAACTATGACTTAACGTCTAACTATCTTTAGTGTGTGAAAGAAGGTGAAAACGGAAGTTTACTTGACTCTCTAATGTGTCTTTAGTGTTACAATCTCTTTTTATGGATGACAGGATCATCCCTTCCGACCTAACCTTAGACAACGACTTTATCTCGTCAGTGTTATCTCTTGGACAATGAAGTAGGTCTTAATTGAAGGAATGGGTCAGTGTCTTTTTTGGACCTACAAGTAATCTGGAAAAGAACTCCTTATGACGAACAAATTGGTTCAGTGTACCGGCACTTGTCTTTTCCGTTTTACTATGTTTTGGGAAAGAGACGTCCGTCTTTCTAAATTTTCTAACGGTCTTTGTGATCCGACTCAACAAAAGAAAGAAAGGAACTTGAGTGACTACTCTAGTTCACTGAAGAGGAGGAAACAACTAACACTGACTCGTTTCGTCTCTGTATAGTTCTTTTCAGTCTTACAGGAAGGGAAGACCAGTGAAACGTGAATTGGTGATAGAGAATCCTTCTCTTCACGGGGTAAAGATACCGTTGGACTTACCTCCATCCCTCTCTCCCATACTGAAACAAGATCTTTAACAGATAACTCGTCTTCGTTATCTCCTAAAAATATTCTGGCCCTCTGGACGGAGGATGGTATATGTTTCTATGTAGACTTTTAATACTTATTAAAGTCTCTCAAAAAAAAAAAAGTTTCATATTTGAAAGTTTTTACAATTTTGAGTTGAGAACCCAATCACATCTGACTTATACACGGGTCGTGTATAGAATGAGTATTTACTCCCTCAATCCTCCTACCATTCCGATGTAAGATCTCGTAAACTCCTGATCTCTAGATGTATGAGTGAGTATAATACCCGACGTAATATAGTGGAGTTTCAAATACACAACTTTATGACTTAGGAACTTAAAGTCTTACATTGGAATCAATTTTTAAACCAGGAACTTCTATGTTAGTCAATTCGACTCTAGTGATCCAATCCAACATCGGATTATGGTAACCATAGAAATGTATTTCCCCCTTACATCTGTATCTCTCTCTGTACGTATTTTCTTCGTCTACAGTTCCGTCTTCCTCTTCTGTAGACAGGGTTTGGTTCCTCTCTCCGGACCTTATCTTGGAGGGAGCATTAAGAGTTTTCTTTCGTTGGGTTTATTATGGAGTTAAAAAAAAGAAATTGAAAATCTGAAGTTTTGACACTCCAGTTTTAAAAGACAACAAATTTAACAACTCTAACACCACGAAATAATGTCGTCGAGATCTTTTGATCCCAAAGGCACTATCGAGTCAACCATTTCTCAGATGAACGTTACGTCCTCTGGACCCAAGCTAAGGACCCAGACCCTCTAGGGGACCTCTTCCTTTACCTTTGGGTGAGACCATAAGAACAGACCTTTTAGGGTAACTGTCTCCTCGGATCACCCGATATCAGGTACGCCAAACATCTCAACTTGTGTTGAGTCGTTGATTTGGTGGTCTGGTAGAGGTTCCAGTTCAGTACCTGAAGGGACCACTTAGTCTACCATTTCTTATACGAACGTCACGTCCTCTGGACCCAAACTAGGGACCCAATTTTTCTAGGGGACCTCTTCCTTTATCGTTGGGTGAGATAATAATAACGGACCCTTTGAGGTACCTGTCGCCTCGGACTATTCGATGTCATGTAACCCAGTGTTTCTCAACCTGTGTTGACTCACTGAGAGTGAAGTGAAGTCATTTTCGATTGGGTGTACCATTGTTGGGTCCAAGACTCCATTGTTAGGTCATTGGTCAGTTCCTTTGTCATTATAGTAACTGTCCTTCTCTCTCTTAGAAAGTCAAGTATCTTCAATCCCATCTCAAAGGGAATTGTTTTTCATCCTAGTTTAGGATTACCCTTAGTTTCAAGAAAACGAATTTTCTAAAACAGTAACAAAGTCAGATTACCTAAGTCACTAATTTCAAGTGTACACCCTTAAAGTGTAAGGGTGTAAAATATAAAAGGACTTATATTACATGATTTACTAATTGATCTAGAGAGTGTTTTGTTTTCAACTTAGAAGTACAGTCCAGCAAAATACCAAAAAATGTACGATTAAATTTTTTAGTAAAGTCCATGTCGTTTCAGTCTGGGTCCACTTGACTAAACCAGAATTCGCTAGTTACAATTTTAGAAGTCAAGTCAAGTCAACGAGACATTACAACTTTAGTAACACTGGGGTACCTAATGTCGTGCGGTTCGAAGGGACAGGCAACGGTTGAGAGTCTTAAATGAGTTTGAGCATAGGTGACTCAGTCACTATGGTACGTTAGTAGAATAGGAAACAACAGGGGAAGAGGAGGACGGAACTTAGAAAGGGTCGTAGTCCCAGAAAAGGTCACCCAGTCAAGAAGTGTAGTCCACCGGTTTCATAATCTCAAAGTCGGAGTCGTAGTCATCGTTGACTATTTACGAAGAAAAACTTAGATATCCTTGTAGTCAAGTATCTTATGAGACTATAATGACACTCCAGTCCTCCCACAGTATAGTCATCGACCTGTTGAGTATAAACCTTTTAATTACGTACTTCTTAATTAAGTTGGCTATAAATTACCTGAAAATTTTACAGACTATTTGACTCGGTCCTTGTGAGAAAACAAGAAGTACTACTTTTCTCTTAGAACGGTGGTCTCTTACCTAGTCATAGGTTCCAAAGAATATCAGTACATCCCTCGTCTCTATGAGAGTTCATCTCTCATCGTTAAACGTGTGAGAGATGGACCGACGTAAGGGAAGGAGGTCCGTACGACAGTCGTCTTAGATATAAGTGACAGTTTAGGTTTAGGGGACCACCCGACATTTGTAAAAGGTATCGAAGATAGAAACAAGTAGATGAAGTGTAGTCACTTTTACCTGTCTATTGGTTCAACTTGTTTATGATTTTTTTTATGAACTTGTTCCATTCTCTTTTTTTTTTTTTTAGGATGTTTCTTTATTCTTGTTGTGTAGTTCGTCTATTCATTTAGGTCTCTTTATTACTCCATTCGAAAGGCTCACCGTGGTCACCATTTCTTGGGTGGACGGTCAAGTCCTCCAAGTTCTCTCCACCCAAGTTAGGGACCTAGTCCTTATAAGGGACCTCTTCCTTTATCGTTGGACTAGGTCATAAGAACGGACCTTTTTAGGTACCTGTCTCCTCGGACCACCAGATGTCAGGTACCCCAACGTTTCCCAGTCTGTACTTACTCGTAAGTACGTGTACGAATGTTTTGTCTTCGTGTAAATTCTCGTTATATTTATTATACTTATCTCTCTAACCTTTAGTATTATACAGAGACTGACTACTTTAACTTAAGAACCTTAGATTGCTACAGTAAAACTTATAGATTAACACTTTATTTAATATTATTTGTATTACGTCGTTTTCCAGTTTTTCTATTAGAACGTTCTATTACGTTTCCGTTATGTACTCTTTTCAATTCTGAGTATCTCGTTTCTGTATTTTTAAAGTCACAGAAAGGTAGGTAAATTATCTACAAATACTTTGTGGACGATCCACGGTCTTTAACAAAGTTACGTAGGTTTCTGGTACCCGAAATAAGAGTTCCTCGAATACTTTATTACACTCATCAGTCAATGGTTATCCGTGTACTTCATTATTTGATATTTTTCCAGTCTCCTACCTCTCCTTCATCTTGTCCACTTTCTTCAAACTCCTATTCTTTTCTCTCCTATCGAAAATAAAATTTATTGTCTTACACCATCCACAGTAATTTTTCCATTGTCTACCAAAACCCATTACAAGACCCACTACTCTTTGAGGTCCCTACTTCAGTTGTCCGAGGTACTTGTCTCTAAACGGTTAAGTTCACTTTCTTGTTTTCGTTTGATTTTTATTTTTATTTAAAGTATCTCAACTTCTACGCTTTTTTTTTAAACTTTCTTGATTAGAGTATGGTTTATCTTAATTACTCCTTTTTTTTTTTCATGGGTATGAGTTAATGTGTAGTTATTATATTTTTCGTTTACAATTTGTAGAGTCAATTTTTTTTTTTTGTTGTTGTTGAGTCAGCTGCTGATCTACATACATTGACTTGTAAGATGCACTCACAGATACTGACACCCATATATTAATACGTCTAAACCCTAACAGATAGTTTATAACTTTAATTATTAACTAAATTATTCAACTGGTAGATATTCATACTGGTAAATTATTCAAATGGTAGATATTGTCACTCTTCTCCAAACCAAACACCCTTTATTCGGTTCTCCTGAACTCCCAATTGTCATACGTACCTATCACTCATTGATTGTCGTGGGTGAGTAACTAACTATATAAAGTAGATAGTTACTAGTGTAAGAAAGTGATCGGAACGAAATTGTGTCTTCAATTCGGATTAGGATTTAGATTGGGATTGGGGGTTTTCTCCTGTATTTGATGGACTGATTTAGTACTTATTTTATATATCCGTCTATTTATCTCCTCTATCCTATCTATGTATCTGTCTATTATAATTATCCATATATGACTGAGGACCATTAGGAAAGTGGGACGGACAATTTATCCATGTAGAAGATACTTATAAAAAAATTAAGACACCTCTTACAGTTACTAAATGACACATTCTCTTCTACTAAAAATAAAGTATAACGGAGACAAATAGGAGGTAAAAATTTTTAACCCATCTCTTGGATTTTTTTTTTTTTTTTTTTGCGAACGATAAATACGGTACGTAAATTCCATATAAAGACTTACAGTTTTAGAAGGTACGGTTAATTCCATTTTAACTATGTGAACATTGTAGCTCAGACGTCTTCAATAAAAGTTACGATGGGTTACCTTAACTTGGTTCTATAGATTTTCTTTCGGAGACGATGCAAATACCGACGCTGGACTTTTTAACGTACACCCTTCGTTCTTTTTAAAGAAGTTTTATATAAAGACCCAAAAGGTTAAGATTACTGAGTCTTTATTCATGTATTCTTTAGGGAAAGGGAAAACTCTACTAGTCTCACCTTTTCATTTACTAATCGATAAAATCATAGACCCTTGGGACACTTCAAAGTGAAACTGACCAAACCCCCTATGGTGAGGTGTTTGTGTACAGAATTTCTCTTGTACCGGACATCCAATTCACTTGCACTCGACTCTTAAGTCCCTGTTAAGATAATACACGTGTATACACGGGAACTCCGACAACTACCGTAAACTCCTGGCTGACTTATTTTTTACTTATGTTGGAATCCAATCTTTTTTATATTATACTACGACATTTTCCGTATAACCTTTTTACTTCTAGTCTTCACAATCTATGTTAGAAATTAGTTGAGTTTCTATAAACCATATAAAATGTCTGGTTTTACACATGGGTACACTATTCCTTAGTCTTTTTACTAAAAGGTAATCTAAGTGAAGACGCTATAAACTTTCCAATTTCGTAAATAAGAACGAGATCAAGATAAAAAAGAGGGTGAGGGTGGATTACAGTTTGCACAGATTCTTTATCTCGTGTACACTAACATCTAATTCAGAGTCTTCTGACGGAGTCACCAGTTGTAATAGGAATAGGGATCAACGTGTTTATATGAAGAATGTACCCTCCTCTGTCCGGACTACTTAAAATCGGAGTCCAAAAGATATAAGTCTCGACGAGACGAATCCTAAGTTCATCTCAAGACGGTCTTACATTCGAAGTCTTTGATCCACTCTCTCTTCGAAGAGAGGTAAACACATTCTTCGTCTATGAAGAATTGTACTGATGAGAAAAAAAAAAAAAATTATACTTTTGAGACACCGTCATAACACCCCAGAGTTGTACTTTAAAAAGTAACGACAGTGATTTATAGACTATACTCACATACCACACAAAGGATCTTCCCTAAACAAATACCCTTTATCTAGTTCTCCTGAACTCCCAATTGTTGTACGTACCCATCACTCATTGATTGTCATGGGTGAGTTCTATACACGTGAACGAATCTTATCACCTTTACTTAGGGGATCAAGGGTAGGGTCAGTCGTTTTGTGTCAGGAGTCGATGGTGACCACAGATCTGTGCGTTACTTTGTAGGTTGGTCTGACAACTCTTATTTTACATTATTTTAAACTCTTACAAGTCGAGCAAGGTAAAGAAAAGGTTAAACTTTGGTTCTTTTCATACAAATGATCAAAATAAGTCTTACTCAAGAAAGTTCCGTATTCCTTTTTATTTTTATTTTTAAGTCTTGACACACCGACCTCACACGTTACATCTTTCAGCAGAAATCGTTTAGTCGATTTATAAAAATGTTGTGTGACTCAAAGTTCCACGTCGTAGTTTTCCGTCTAAGGTCTCTACTTTGAGGTGTAACGTTTCGGTTCTATGTATAAACGTTTTCGTTAAGAGATTTCGTAACAAGATTTTTACTTTTCCTAGGAAGATGGAAACCGTTATCTTTTTTAAACTCTACTTATTTCGTACTAAAATAACGTTCCCCTATTTGGTACGTTCACAAGGATTGTACACTGATTTCGTAAGTATTGAAATTTTTAAGAAGGGAAAGTCTTTTTAGGTCTACCTTTCTCTAAGAAAACACGAGTAGTATACACTTAAAAGATAAAATTAAACATAGAGTAAAAGAGATATCAATCTAATACGAACATTTTCTTACTTGACATGTATATATTGAAAATATTGATAAATAACTTATACGAAAAAAGCGTTCATTGTGAATATTTTCCAGTACACATCATTCGTACTGTTATGTTAAAACCTAGTAACAAACGATTAGAATAAATAAACACTAATTAAAGTATTTTATATTACTAAAGTATTAAATGTGATGATTTTGTTTTGTATAAGGAACACACCTATTAAGGAAATCTTCAATTTGTCTATTTTACCACTGGATAATGTCTGTCTATTAATAACATAACTGACTTCTTATCTATCTATTTACCAATAATTAAAATATTATGTTCTTCTAATATACTAATCCATTTTTATAACACTAAAAACATTTTAGTATACATTCTAATACATTTTTCAAAGGTAATTAAAACGTATTAGTGTTGTACACTTTACACTTAATTACATTAATAAGGTAACGTACCCTATTAAAATCATATTAAAACCACATTATTGTTAGGGTATTCCTTTACTCACAACAAATTCGTAGGACCCTCAATTACCATTTCGTTGGAAAGAGAAATTATTAAAATTTTATTTAAAAACTATAATATTGAAATTTCGAAAATCCTGAATAAATAATTAATTAAACATTTATGATTTTACATACGTGTATTACGACAAAATGAGTTTAACAAAAGAGTTTACAGTCTTACATGTTCTTTAGACAGAATAAAATTCTGTTATACGGTTTTAAAAATGGACTTTACTACTAAATAATATTTAGGTGAATCATTCGTGACTTAGTACCTAGGTTTATAGATGTGTAAAGAGGATTGTTATCAATAAATTCTATGTACGGTAAAAAACAGTAGTAAAGATAGTTTAAGACAACAAATTTTAAATATTTCTTTAGTGGACCTCTCTCAAAATTTACTGACTACGTATTCGAGACATGAATTAACGAAGTCAGTACAGGTTTAGAAACGATGGGGCACCTGACGTCGGACGGTCCGAGGGGACAGGAACCTTGAGAGGTCCGTTCTTATGACCTCACCCAACGGTACGAGAGAAGTTCCCCTAAAAGGGTTGGGTCCTTGACTTATAAGACCGAGACCTTTTTAATTCTCTGAACTGTTTTTTATTACTCTTGTTTTATAGACACTATTTAGTACTATTTCAAATCTAAAGTTTTAAAGTGAAGGAGATTACTTAATAAATTTCTGTATCTTAAGTGTTGGAAATTCTATCCAAACTACCTTTTATCGATCAATCGAGATACTCTTTTCGAGATAGTAGAGAAAGAAAAAATCGAGATAGGTGTCCTTGACCTCGGTACGGAACGTTTCTCATCTGTGAGTTCATAAGTAATTAACTTGTTCAATTATTTACTTTATTTCTTTATTTGAGTCCTCCGTGAATACTTTTTACTGCCTTGTGTGCTTTAGACATAAAACGATAGGGAAGGAGTGTGTGGTGGGTGTGTGTGTTTCCTTCTAATAAAGTAATATATATTTTACGAGTGCTTGACACCACGATCTCTTCTGAGAACTCTCAGGGAACCCAACGTAACACCAGTTTCGTTAGTTGTGATTTCCTTTAGTCAGGACTTATAAGTAACTTTCCTGACTACGACTTCGACTATGAAGTTAAGAAACCGGTGGACTACCCTCCTCGGTTAATTAACCTTTTCTGGGACTAAGATCCTTTCTAACTCCCGTCCTTCTCTTCCCTCACTGTCTCCTACTCAACCAACCTACCGTAGCGGTTGAGTGACCTGTTCTCAACCCTCTAAGTCCCTTCTGACCACACGACGTCGGGACCACACGACGTTTCTCAACCTGTTCTGAACTGTTGACTTATTGTTGTATCTTACCTATTCGTTGTTTCAGAACGACATATTGTGTTCTTCGATATAAGTCATAGGCCATTATTTAACTTTACCTTTTCTTATACTTTTCCTTATATATATATATATATATATATATATATATATATCACTTATTGAAACGACAAGTCGTCTTTAATCGTGTTGTAATATGTAGTTGGTATGAGGTCATTTATTAAAAAATTTTCCTTTGACCAAAGTAAAACCTTACACTTGTTTTAACTTATTAAAGTCTACTAATCTTATCTTTCAGTTCTGAGTACTAAGTGTGACTAAACGTGTGATCAAAGATTCTACTCGTGTGTTACGACCCAGTACTCTACCTATCTGTCGAGGAATTACTGGTAAAGTAGGACTGTCCGTGAGTGTATTTTTATTGCAATGACAAAAATATGAAAAGACCGTCTGTCTACAGTGATGGTGTTAACCTTCGTTAACCTCCGGAATTTTTATCGACACTTTTCTTCTGTTCGATTTCCGTTTCCTCTTTTCCTTTATATATGGGTAAACTTACGTCTCAAGGTTTTTTTTATCGTTCCTCTATATTCTTTTGTAAGGAGTCACTAGTTTCGTTTCTCTATCTCCTTTTGTTATCTTACCCTTTCTGATCTCTAGAGAAGTTATTTTAATCTCTATGGTTCCCTTGTAAAGTATGTTTCTACATGTGTTGTTTCCTGTCTTTACCATACCTGGATAGTCTTCGTCTTCTATAATTCTTCTCCACCGTTCTTATGTGTCTTCCTGATATTTTTTTTCTAGAAGTGTTGGGTCTATCGGTACTACCACACTAGTGAGTGGTTCTTGGTCTGTAGGACCTTACACTTCAGTTCACCCGGAATCCCAGTTCACCCGGTAGTGATGTTTGTTTCGATCACCTCTACTACCTTAAGGTCAACTTGATAAATTTTAAGATTTTCTATTACGACACTTTCACGACATGAGTTATACGGTCGTTTAAACCTTTTGAGTCGTTACCGGTGTTTTGACCTTTTCCAGTCAAAAGTAAGGTTAGGGATTCTTTCCGTTACGGTTTCTTACAAGTTTGATCGAGTGTTAACGTGAGTAAAGTGTGCTATCGTTTCATTACGACTTTTAAGAGGATCGGTCCGAAGTTGTCAAGTACTTGGTACTTGAAGGTCTATAAGTTCGACCAAAGTCTTTTCCGTCTCCTTGGTCTCTAGTTTAACGGTTGTAGGCGACCTAGTACCTTTTTCGTTGTCTTAAAGTCTTTTTGTAGATAAAGACGAAATAACTGATACGGTTTCGGAAACTGACACACCTAGTGTTCTTTGACACCTTTTAAGACTTTCTCTACCGTTATGGTCTGGTGGACTGGACGGAGGACTCTTTGGACATACGTCCAGTTCTTCGTTTCCATCTTGACCTGTACTTGTTGTCTGACCAAGGTTTGTCCCTTTCCTCATGCAGTTCCGACATATAACAGTGGGACGAATAAATTGAATATACGTCTCATGTAGTACTCTTTGCGACCCGACCCACTTCGTGTTCGATCTTAGTTCTAACGACCCTCTTTAAAGTTATTTGAGTTTATACGTCTACTGTGGTGGGAATACCATCTTTCACTTCTTAATTTCTCGGAGAACTGCTTTCACTTTCTCCTCTCACTTTTTCAACTGAATTTTGAGTTGTAAGTCTTTTGTTTCTAGTACCGTAGATCAGGGTAGTGAAGTACCGTTTATCTACACCTTTGTCACTGTCTGAAATAAAAGAACCCGAGGTTTTATTGACGTCTACCACTGACGTCGGTACTTTGATTTTCTGTGAATGAGTGACCTTCTTTTCAATACTGGTTGGATCTCTCGTATAATTTTTCATCTCTGTACTGAAACGGTTGTTTCCAGGAAGATCAGTTTCGATACCAAAAAGGTTACCAGTACATACCTACACTCTAAACCTGAGATTACTTTCTACTCGTGACTTCTTAAGCACGAAAACATGACACCACAACCTCTTCGGAGAACTTTCAGGAAACCTGACGTTCCTATAACTTGGTGAGGTAGGATTTCCTTCAGTCGGGACTTATAAGTGACCTTCCTGACTACGACTTCGACTTTGAGGTTATGAAACCGGTGGACTATTCTTATTGACTAAGTAGACTTTTCTGGGACTACCACCCTTTTTAACTTCCACCCTCGTCTTCCCCTCCTGTCACCTACTCTACCAACCTACCGTTGAAACTGAGTTACATGTACTCAAACTCATATGAGGTCCTCAACTACTACCTGTCCCTTCGGACCGTACGACGTCAGGTACCCAAACGTTTCTCGGTCTGTACTTACTTGTAGACCTGACTTGATTTGACTTCCCTTCGGATAACCCTCGTATTCACACCTCCGGTTTTTCATGTAAAAACACCTGAACCTTCAGTGAAAATAAAGAAGACCAATTGAGGTAATCTCTTCGTATAAGGAGACTCGTTGACTGAAAGGAGTACAATGGGAACCAAAGGTAAACGACAAAAGAATTTATTAGTTTACAAGTATATAATATGTTTCCCGAAATGTTTACCGCGGTGACCATTTCACGGACGGTTTCGTCCTTTGTACCCAGACTAGGGACCTAATGTTTCTAAGGGACCTCATCCATGACCGTTGGGTGAAGGTATCAGAACGGAATCTTTAGGGTACCTGTCTCCTCGGACCGACCGATATCAGGTACCCCAACGTTTCTCGGTCTGTGTTGGCTCGTGTGTGTGTGTGTATAGGATATTTCAGTAAATAGACTATAATAAAGAGTTTACATCTTTACGAGAATTTAATTACGTTTTTTTATGGGAACCATTTAGTTACGGTAGTTATTATACTTATCATAACTCCAGTGTAATTAACACAGGGAGGCTTACAAATGATTCGATGTCCTCTTAACTCAAAGTTTATCATCAGACGGGTCAACAGAGGGACCTGGATAAGAGAGGTAGAGTCGTACCGACTTGATTTGTACTCATATATGGTTCTAATGACACTAGAAAAATTCTCTAAAAAACCCTTTGGATTTTTGGGGACGTAATCTCGTTTCTGAATGTCGTATACCAACCGTTATAAGCTACACTCTAAATTAACACATTAAAGAACCGTTTATCAAAGACACTTGGAAGACCTTGGTGAAATTTATAGGAACAAGTGTCCTATCGAAGATAGATCTGGTGACAGTAAAAGAAGGGACGACCTCTTTTTATCCAACAAGATAACAAAAGGAAGAGATATGTGACTCTACCTTTATTGTGGTTATGACGGACTCTAACATAGATAACACCTTTTTTTTTTTTTTTCTAGTCTTCGTTTTTCTCCACAAAAGTAGAAATTCTTTTTTTCCGAATTATTATGAAAAATAATCTATTAAACTTGAAAAGACAAGTCTTTTACTGATGAAATCAACAGAAGGTTCTGTGTGACCCGACTCGAAATCTTAAGAGGAAATTCGAAAAAAAAAAAAAAAAATTTAAAATTTTAGAAATTAAGAATGTACGCAAGGGTTTGTACTTGGGGGGAGGGTGGAGGGAGGGGTATTGTAGAGAGACCCAGTAGGGGTACGTGGTCGGGGTTCGTACGACATAGGACGTAGTCTGTATCTGACCGCTAAGTTAAGAATGTACTATCATATGTACAATCTTATAGTACGAGGGTTTAGTAGGGTGGGAGAGGGAGAGGGAGACTCAGGTTTTCAGGTAATATGTGTAGACACAGAGAAAGGGACAGAACGTATGTCCCAGCAGTAACGGTAGAAGGATTTAAGGTATATATACACAATCATATGACATAACCACAAAAAGAAAGACCGAATGAAGTGAGACATATTAGCCGAGGTCAAAGTAGGTAGAGTAGTCTTGACTAAGTTTACTTAAGAAAAATTGCCGACTCATTATGAGGTAACACATATACATGGTGTCGAAAGAATAGGTAAGTAGACGACTACCTGTAGATCCAACAAAGGTACAGGATCGATAATATTTGTCACGACGCTACTTGTAACCCCATGTACACAGAGAAAGTTAAGACCAAAGGAGCCACACATACGGGTCGTCACCCTAACGACCCAGTATTCCATCAAGATAAACGTTAAAAAATTCCTTAGAGGTGTGACAAGAGGTATCACCGACATGATCAAACGTAAGGGTGGTTGTCACATCCTCCCAAGGGAAAAGAGGTGTGGGAGAGGTCGTAAATAACGAACGTCTAAAAACCTAGCGTCGGTAAGACTGACCACACTTCACCATGGAGTAACACCAAGACTAAACGTAAAGAGATTATTACTCACTACAACTCGTAGAAAAGTACACAAACAATCGGAAGGTATACAGAAGAAACCTCTTTACAGATAAATAAAGAAACCGGGTAAAAAACTAACCCAGTAAATAAAAAGACCTTAACTCGACGTCTTCAACAAACATATAAAAACTCTAATCAACAAACAGTCAACGAAGTAAACGATAATAAAAGAGGGTAAGTCTTCCGACAGAAAAGTGGAACGAATATAAAAGGAAACAACACGTCTTCGAAAATTAAAATTAATCTAGGGTAAACAAATAAAAACGAAAATAAAGGTATAAAGACCCTCCACCTAGTATCTCCTAGGACGACACTAAATACAGACTCTCACAAAACGGATACAAGAGGAGATCCTCAAAATATCAAAGACTAGAATGTAAATCTAGAAATTAGGTAAAACTCAAATAAAAACACATGCCACAATCTTTCACTAGATCAAAGTAAGAAAATGTTCACCAACTGGTCAAAAGGGTCGTGGTGAACAATTTCTCTAACAGAAATGAGGTAACATATAAGAACGGAGGAAACAGTTTCTATTCCACAGGTATACACACACCTAAATAGAGACCCGAAAGATAAAACAAGGTAACTAGATATACAGACAGAAACACGGTCATGGTATGACAGAACTACTGACACCGAAACATCATCTCGGACTTCAGTCCGTTCAACTAAGGAGGTCAAGGTAAGAAGAAAGAGTTCTAACGAAACCGATAAGCTCCAAAAAACATAAAGGTATGTTTAGAACTTTAATAAACAAGATCAAGACACTTTTTACACCGACCATCGAACTGTCCCTAACGTAACTTAAACATTTAACGAAACCCATCATATGAGTAAAAGTGATATAACTAAGAAGGCTAGGTACTTGTACCATATAAAGAGGTAGATAATCACAGGAGAAACTAAAGAAAGTAGTCACAAAATATCAAAAGATATATATCCAGAAATCAAAGAAATCCATCTATATAAGGATTCATAAAATAAGAAAAGCAACGTTACCACTTACCTTAACAAAGGAATTAAAGAAAAAGATGAAAGAGTAATAAGCACATATCCTTACGTTCCCTAAAGACACACGACTAAAATATAGGACGTTGAAATGATATAAGTAACTAATCGAGATCATTAAAAGACCACCTCAGAAATCCCAAAAGGTACATCTCCTAGTACAGTAGACGTTTGTCACTCTCAAAATGAAGAAGAAAAGGTTAAACCTAAGGAAAATAAAGAAAAATGTACCGTAACTGACACTACAAAAGAACATGTTTTGTTGGTCTAAGTATACGAGACTTGAACCTTTAACTTGACTTATGTACTGTAAAAGTCGTCTTATAAGAGTCACGACTCATGTATTCCTTCGAAACCCGTATAAATGTAAAATATGAAATAAATAATTTACAATAAAGGGTATTAAATTACATACTTTACCTTCATTAAAGTCAATCACCTATTCTGATTCCAAAGATCTATTTCTTTTAGGACACACAATTACACTAATGTATCTTTTACCGGATGAGATACTCATATACGAAGTCAAACGAATAAAACATATAGTTCTAAAATTAAACTGTAAGCTATCTCATCAACCTCTTCAATTAACTAGAATTATACATATCAAGCGATTCTTAATACACAAGTTTTTATTTTATAGGTTTCTAGATTTTATTAATTAACTTCAAAACAGTCCCAATAAAGTGAGTGTACATTAAGTTTGAATTAAGTCTCATCATATTTGTTTGTTTACTATGTGGTAAAAATTTAAATATCTAAAACACTTATACCACCCTAAAATCCTCAAGTATATTATTGTTGGCCCAAGATTAGAGAAGTTCGGACTAGACCTAAAAGGATAATCGAAGAAAGAGACATTCCTACAGAGATAGAAGGTCGTTTGAAGAACGAACGAACTTCTCAAAAAACATACATAAAGTATGATTTAACATACACACCTACACGGTCACTTCAAAAACGTTCAAACTTTAACAAAAAGAATGACGATACATAAAAGAATTCCTCTTCCAGTGTAAATAACATTATAAATATACCAAACGAAAAAAAATACCAAACGAAGGTACCAAAAGACAAAAAAAAAAAAAAAAAATAATCTTAAATTCGAGTAACTTCCGTCTAGTAACAGATTTTATAGGGGTTTTGTGTCTTTTGTCTGTCAGATCTTGTCTATAAAGACCTGAATAATTTAAGGTATTTATCATTCTATCTATTCTAAGGGTCAGTATAGTAATACACCCTCTAATGTATAAAACTTAAAACTTCTTCGTATATATAAGAGTTTCCGGGTAAAAATGAGTGTAATTTTTTCCGTAGACTTATATACAAAATTTCAAAAAGGTTCACTTAGACCACGTGTTTCATTATAGATATAGAGATTATATCTTATATTAAGATTAACAACAGGAATTCTTTAGTAGGAATTATCCTCGTATTATAAACTTATCGTCTAGATTTCCTTTGTAGTTTCTTCTTTTTCTTTTTTTATATATATATATGACGAAGGACCCTTTAGTTTAATGATAAAACCTTATCTTTTTTTTTTAACATTCTGTGAGTACTGATAAATTCTTGTGGAATCGAACGTCGTACAATAAGAACTTTCCAAAAGAAAGTCATATTCCTTGTATCGCAGTTTGGTTTTCTTATGTTCCTTTATTTTTCGGAGGATTCTACACTACTGTGTCTGTAAGTGATTGCTCGAAATCTTTTAAGACGAATACTGTCACGAGTACTGCCACTAGTCTTTACTTACAGTAGTTCACCGTGGATTAATTACACTAATTGTTTGAAGTCTCGAGTGGTCTCTTCCGGGACCTAGTCACGACGGAAAATATGTACCTTTTACAAAATGGAAACCCTAGTTACGGACATAGAATGTATAGACGATTATGTCGAGAAAAGAACAAAAATCAGAGTATATAGGTCAACCAGACAATAGTCCGACGTACAGACAATCTATTCGTACTTACTGGAACCTTTATTACTCCATGTGACACTTCTTAAACTATCCCAAGATGGGTTACCTAAACTACTTTGACTCATAGTCCTTAGGATCGTGACCCAAACTTTGAGTTCGGAATAAGTGAAAGTCAATTTATAAGAATAAGTTTAACATACTGGAACTAGTAGATCTATTAAAAGTTCTCACTTATGTGTGTAGGACAGTGACCCTTTTAAAGGTATACCTTCTTTAGGTATACTGTTTATTATCGTTAACATTTGTTTCGACGACGACGACGACGACAATTCAACGAAGTCAGCACAGGTTGAGACACGCTGGGGTATCTGCCGTCGGGTGATCCGAGGGGGTTGGGACCCTAAGAGGTCCGTTCTTGTGACCTCACCCAACGGTAAAGGAAGAGGTTACGTACTTTCACTTTTCACTTTCACTTCAACGAGTCAGCACAGGCTGAGTCTCTGTGGTACCTGACGTCTGGTGGTCCGAGGAGGTAGGTACCCTAAAAGGTCCGTCCTCATGACCTCACCCCATGGTAACGGTATAAGTGATTATCTCTGTTTTTTTAAAACTTAGAACAATATACCAAGAAACAACCGTGAATGTCCTCTTTTAACCGTATTATCTAACCACTTTAAATTCAGTTAGTTTAAATTATTTTGATATTCTATCATAAGACTGTTACTACTTCTCAGTATATCAGTACACAGAGGTCTTAAATTCGTCTCACAGTGTGTAAATACGTAGGTCTAAAGTCTTTACGTACATTTAATTTTTTGTTTAACATAGAGACTTTGGAGTCGTAGAAGTGGATTGTTTTATATACAAAAACATTTCAGTAATGTAATAAACAAATTGTTTCCTTATATGTGAACTTTATTTACTTTTTAATTCAATCTTAGATATTTATAATCGTAATTCAACTTAGAGTCTTTTATTTTTCTTTCGTTACTAAGACTAGAATGTCTTCAGTAAGTGACACATCCGAGTGAAAGAAATAGATCTTTTAGTCTGAAATTCTTGAAAACAACAGTCCCAATAATGTTCTTAGTTAAGTCCGGTACTTATGTGTCAGGTACCTCAGTGTTTCTCAGTCTATACTGACTCACAGACTAAAGACCTAGACTTTTTTTTTTACCTTCAAAAAAATTTCGATTTACTCAAAATAATCAATGTTTTACTCCTACGGATACGTCTACTGTGGCGGGAATATTGTCTTCCACTACTCCTTGATTTTTCGGAGAACTACTTTCACTTTCACCTCTCACTTTTTCAAACGAATTTAGAGTTGTAAGTCTTTTACTTCTAGTACCGTAGACCAGGGTAGTGAAGTACCCTTTATCTACCCCTTTTTCACCTTTGTCACAGTCTGAAATAAGAAACCCGAGGATTTAGTGACGTCTATCACTAACGTCGGTACTTTAATTTTCTGTGAATGAGGAACCTTCCTTTCAATACTGGTTGGATCTATCGTATAAGTTTTCGTCTCTGTAATGAAACGGTTGTAGGTCAGTTCCGATACTAAAAAGGTCATCAGTACATACC
Organism: Capra ibex; assembly: GCA_006410555.1. Taxonomy (NCBI): domain Eukaryota; kingdom Metazoa; phylum Chordata; class Mammalia; order Artiodactyla; family Bovidae; genus Capra; species Capra ibex. Next base: position 44,837,826 of record SJYO01037955.1, on the reverse strand, counting down.
TACACTCTCAACCTGACACTTTTTTCGACTCGTGACTTCTTAACTACGAAAACTTGACACCACGACCTCTTCTGAGAACTCTCAGGGAACCTGACGTTCCTCTAGGTTGGTCAGGTAAGACTTCCTCTAGTCAGGACCCACAAGAAACCTTCCTTACTACGAGTTTGACTTTGAGGTCATGGTGGAGTATACTTCTCAACTGAGTAACCTTTTCTGAGACTACGACCCTCCCTAACCCCCGTCCTCCTTTTCCCCTGCTGTTTGCTACTCTACCGACCTACCGTAGTGGTTGAGTTACCTGCACTTAAACTCACTTGAGGCCCTCAACCACTACCTGTCTCTTCCGACCGCACGACGCTAAGTACCCCAGCGTTCCTCAACCTGTACTGACTCGTTGACTTGAGTACTGTATACTATTCAAACAGTAAGACCTTCGTTCCGACACTCAGTGACTACGATGAACCTTTACCACCAGTAAAGTCAAAATATATTTAGGGGGAGTTAAAAGGTTCGTAGAATATCTATAAGTATACATATGTCTAAAAAGGGGAGAATATATCGAAAAAAGTACATAGCACTTAAATAAAGTCCGACACTACAAAGATTTGTAATAATAATTTACCATAACGTAGTTCCAAACGAGTCTTAACCAACGGAAAATGATGTGAAAAATTGAACGTAAACCTCATCTCGTCAAATATGATTTTATATGTCTACGAATAAATATATAACATATAGTATATAGGTATATATTAACTTTTCAATTAAGTGAACGAGTATATAAGGTGGAAAGAATTGTTGTTACGATCGTCCATAAAGTTTATAGAACTATTAACTGTATCACTTTAAACTCTATATTCTATGACTCAACTCTTCTACTCTTCTTTCTACAAAGTTTCGAATTTTAGATACATTTCGGTAATTAAGTTAGGTAAATTGAGGATTATAAACCATCAGTTCTCTAGTCATAAATAGTCTTGTAAAGATCATCGAAACTTTGTTATTGCACGTTCAGAACTCAAGCACAGTTTAGTTCAATGGTTTATGTGAGTCACCAGGTTTCCTCCACCAATTTACGATTGTACGAACCGAAATGGTACTCTAAAGTATTCCTCGAAGAATTACTATATCATTATTCGAATCAATCTCATTATCGGAAAACATTTAAACACTAATGATTTACGTATTTCTAAGTATTTAAAAACTATTTTAGATAAATTCATTTAATTTTAGTTAATTTTATTACTAGGGATTAGTATTTGAAGATTTTAAAAGTTGACTTCGTAGAATTAAACAGTCATGATTTTAATGAAATTATATTGAAGTAAAACCACCCCACCACACTTATAAAGTATTCGTTCTGACATTCGTAGGTACTACCTATGGATTGACTTTTACGTGAAGGTTTTACAGTCAAAACTTGTAGTAGAGTAACGAGTTTGTACGTTGGTAAAACTGATCAAACTAGAGGATCGTTAGGTTCCCTGAGAGTTCCCAGAAGAGGTTGTGGTGTAAAGTTTTCGTAGTTAAGAAACCACGAGTCGAAGGGAATATCAGGTTGAGAGTGTAGGTATGTACTGATGACCTTTTCGGTATCGGAACTGATCTACCTGGAAACAACTGTTTCATTACAGAGACAAAGAACTATACGACAGTTCCAACCGGTATGGAAAGGAAGGTTCCTCATTCACAGAAAATTAAAGTACTGATATTAGTGGTAGATGTCACTAAAACCTCGGGTTTTTTATTTCAGTCGGTGACAAAGGTGACAAAGGGGTAGATAAACGGTACTTCACCACCCTGGTCTACGGTACTAGAAGTAAAAGACTTACAACTCGAAATTCGGTTGAAAAAGTGAGAGGAGAAAGTGAAAGTAGTTCTCCAAAAAATCAAGGAGAAGTGAAAGACGGTATTCCCACCACAGTAGACGTATAGACTCCAATAACTATAAAGAGGGTCGTTAGAACTAAGGTAAACACGAAGAAGGTCGGACTGTAAAACATCCTACATGAGACATATAGCCTCTTCCGTTACCGTAGGGTGAGGTCATCAAAACGGACCTTTTAGGGTACCTGCCTCCTCGGACCATCCGACATCAGGTACCCCAGTGATCTCAGTCTGTGCTGACTCGAAGTGAAAGTGAAAAGTGAAAGTACGTAACCTCCTCCTTTACCGTTGAGTGAGGTCACAAGAACGGACCTCTTAGGGTCCTTACCCCCTCGGACCACCCGACGGGAGATACCGCAACGTGTCTCAACCTGTGTTGACTTCGCTGAATCGTCGTCGTCGTCGTCGTCGTGAGACATATATTCAGTTCAATCGTCCCACTGTTATATGTCGGAACTGTATAGGGAAAGGGATAAACCTTGGTCAGACAAGGTACAGGTCAAGATTGACAACGAATCACTGGACGTATCTCTAAAGAGTTCTCCGTCTAGTCCACCAGACCATAAGGGAAGAGAAAGTCTTAAAAGGTGTCAAACAACACTAGGTGTGTCAGTTTTCGAAACGGTATCAGTTATTTCATCTTCATCTGCAAAAAGACCTTGAGAGAACGAAAAAGCTACTAGGTCGCCTACAACCGATAAACTAGAGACCAAGGAGACGGAAAAGATTTTGGTCGAACTTGTAGACCTACAAGTGCCAAGTGTATGACGACTTCGGACCGAACCTCTTAAAACTCGTAATGAAATGATCACACACTCTACTCATGTCAACACGCCATCAAACTCGTAACAAACCGTAACGGAAAGAATCCCTAACTTTACTTTTGACTGGAAAAGGTCGGGACACCGGACGACTCACCTTTAGGAACCGAGTATTGTTTTAAATGTCTAAGACCATAGGAGTACAAATCCTAACACGAAACTTTTTTAGTACCAATTGAAAGTTTTTAACCTCACTTTTTGTTTTGTGTTTTGTTTTGTGTGTGTGTGTTCGGTATCATCTCATTACGACCGGCTATCGAAACACTGTAAGGTACCCGTCTCAAGAGAGGAAAACAGGTATACTCGGTAAAGTTTTTATGGACACACGCAAAATCACCGAGTCAGTATAGATCGAGAAACCCTGGGAGACCTAATATCGGGTGGTCTGAGGAGACGGGTACTCTAAAAGGTCTGTTCTATGACCTTACTCAACGGTAAAGGAAGAGGTCCCCTAGAAGAGTCGGGTTCTTAGTCTAGACCCAGAGGACATAACGTCCATCTAAGAAATGACAGACTCGGTGGTCCCTTCGGAAGTTTGTAAGAATTCAAAATGTTATCTCACTAGGAGACGAGAGTGGTTGAGAAAAAAGTTTCTACAACAGACTATTCGGTGTTTCTTTAATCTTCCGTATCTGGCTCTGACAAGAGTTTGAGGACGGTAGGTTGAACTCTTGTTTCTAAAGAAATGCCAGTCAATAAGGACGTAAAGAGGAAAAAGTGACCCAGTTGATTGACATTTTAGAAGTTCCACTAAATTAAACAGAACATAAGACCTAGAATAACCGTAATCAAGATAGTCTTTGACGTGAGAGAGTTAGTGGAAGGTTTAGGAATAGAGGTTTATCAAAAAGTAAGACGAAAACCAAACGAGTCAACAGACTATGGGAGGAGATTTAAGTAGACTATGAATAAGTAACGTAGATAATTGAAGACGAAGAGTCGAAGTTTCGATAAGAAGAACTTACTCAAATGGTGTTTGATAAAGTAGTGAAAAATGTGGGTGAGACGAGAAATAATTAGAGACCAAATGATAACTTTATTTTGAGGAAACTTACTGTAGAGTGTATTTAAGAAGCATAAATTTTAAGAAGGATAAATTTCAATTGACTGAGTAGTAATCAAAATAAAATGAACTATATAACTTTTATACCTATGTAGACTACTGACATAAGAATTTTATGAGAGGAACCCAAGGTAGTGTGATATAATAAAAAGATAAATATATAGACCGGAAATAAATCATAGTATACGTACGAGGATAAAAAACAGGAATTCGTAATTATAAAAATATGAGTAAATTAAGATTAAAAATTGAATGAAACACATCGAACTAATTAAAAATCGGAAGTTGTTATTGTCAACAAGTTGTTACGGTTACAAGTTGATAAAAGTAAAGTATTCACTTAACTCCCCGTACGGACTATATTTAAAAATGAAGAATGAAAGGGACCTTTAGGAACTGAGTGAGTTTTATACGTAAAAGACCATAAGAGTACAAATCGTTACACGAAACATTTTTTATTATCAATAAATTTAATTTTTTTAACCTCACTCGTACACATATCAAAGAACAAAATCTTTGGTGTTCGGTATTCAACATGAGCTCATAGGTTTACGGATTACTCATAGACGAATGTACGGAACGTTTAAGAAGTCATACTTGTACTAATTTTGATAGAAGTCACAAGGTTAAAATCACTTATTGAAATCGGAAAGGTATTCAACGGACACGGTTCTTGGACTTTGAGTAAAAACCTCGAATGGAATTCTGACTCCCTGATTGTGAAAACGAAACTGAAAAATGTAAGTATAAACGTTGTCTGAAGGATCCACCACGACCACCATTTCTTGGACGGTTGTGTCCTTTAGATTCTCTACGTCCAAGAAAGAGACCGAGACCTTCTAGGGGACCTCGTCCCACACCGTTGGGTGAGGTCATCAGAACGGACCTCTTAGAGAACTAGTCTCTTCGGACCTCCGAATGTCAGGTATTCCAGGATACCTCAACCTGTGCTGACTTACTGACTCGTGTGTGTGTGTGCAATTCAAATTATTTTAGTCGGTGACTCAGAACATTTGTAGTAAATACGGGTGGTATTTATCTGTGGACATTTATAGAGGTGGGTAAAACGACGTTATCGGAACGATATAAGGGATTCGTCCCAAGAGAAAGAGGTGTAGAAGTGAAACAATACGAGGATAAATAAGAGACCCACGTCTGTATCAATCGATGAATTTTAGTTTGAACCGATACTTTAGGTGAAATGGAAAGAAATATTGTGGTTATAAACACTGAGGTTAGGTTACAGTAGAGGAGGTTACAGACCTCAAGGACTCGAAGTCATATTAAAACGATTTCGTAATCTCGACCACACTAAACGAAAAGTAAAAGACAAGTATCCTTTGTCCTTTCATTTAGTTCCAATACAGTGATAGCCGGAGACTTCAAGTCTGGAGTTATTGTATAAAACGAGGGAGTTGTTTAAGAGAGTAGGGTAAGACACTACATAGGGATCTGTTTCACGACCAAGAGTTCATAGTCGAATCTAAAGAACTTTCTTCTTACAAAACACACGAGTGAGTCAGTACAGGTTAAGACGGTGGGGTACCTGACATCTAGTGATCCGAGGAGACAGGTTCCTTTAAAGGTCCGTTCTTATGACCTCACCCAACAGTAGGGAAGGAGGTCCCTTAGAAGGGTTGGGTCCCTGACTTGGGTGTAAAGGACACACAGGACGTATCGTCCGTCTAAGAAATGGTGACTCGGTGGACCCTTCGAGTCTCTCCTCTTATTCTGAAGATTCTATAGAAAAGACAATCTTTTCCATTCAAACTGAGACACCCTCGTTATTATACGGATCCCCAATTGATAAAGTAAGAGGAAGATACGTATACTTCAATTGGTAACTTGTTACGTCTCCATTCACCGTAATAGACGCACTGACTCTTAGACGAATGTTGAATATAAACCGGGAGTCATATATAATCAGGAAGTTTAGGATCACGATAGTCGACGAGATATAGGTGTCTAAGTTGGTTGGAACTTCTCTCATCATGATGTTTCACATAAATTACTTTTTTTAGACACATGTTCACCTGAATGTCAAGTTTGGACACAAAAAGTTCCCAGACGACATATGTCGTGGGACTGTAAAATAGGGTACCACTGTCAGTCACTTTGTGGAAAAATGGTCTTGAGGTTTACCTTTCACCTCGTGGTTATTGAAGATAATTAAAAATCGTTGTTACACTAACTTATTTTTAAAAGAGTTTGATAAAAGTTGACGAAATCTACAAAAAGAAAGATTCACGTAAAAGAGAAAGAATGACCACCTTATAAACAAGTATAGTATAAGACACTGAGAAGACTCGGGTGACAGTTCCGTTGTTATGGTCTTTTTCAATTTCTCAGTTCCTTGTCAAATAAGTTCTGATAAAGTTATCCTCACTCTCCGGTCCTGAGTTTGTCGAACCAGACTTTGTTTCCGGATCTCTTAAAAATTCTCGACCCTACTATTTTCTAGTTTCTAGTAGTCACAGTCAATTAAACGACTAACGGTGAGGAGGTTTTTTACCTTTTCCTTTTGAAAGAAGTACTGTCTTCCTTCGAAATGTTCAATACCGTTCTATGGGTCTCTTCAATCAAGAATAGGAAGGTATCTGTGCCCATCGGTCCCTGATATAGAAGGAACTCATAATATAAAATTTTTCTTTCAAGAGAACTCTCTACGAGGACCTGACATTTAGACTATTCTTCCAAAAATGGTTCTAAATGTAGAGTTTCCCTAAAAATAATGTATGAAAAACTTCATTTATGAGATTCTTTTCCCTCCAGTCTCCTGGACGTCTGTCCTTCTTCGACCATATATCAAATCAGAATGACTCCCCTTGTTCTTCCGGAAGAACCTGTAATGACAGTATCGAAAATTATGTAGTCCTTTTCCCCTATAAATCTTTCAGACGAAAAGAGACTTGTTTGTAAAGGAAAGTATAGAATATCCCTTAATTCTCTTTATTTTTAATAGAAAAAGAAAAACAACGTCAGAAAATAATTGTACGTTAAAGTTTCTTTTAATCGTCTACCTCTCTCTCTTTAATACGATTTTTTCGTGTTTTTCTTCTCATCCTAAAATATTTAATTTTATTAATAGAAAAATGTTTTCAGATGAACGAAGATGTGAGAATAATATTAATGAACAAGTCATTAGAAAGAAGATTAAGACTACATCTTAATCTTCTTTGGTTAGATCTGTCGTATAAATTTTAGTCTCTGTAATGAATCGACTGTTTCCAGGCAGATCAGTTTCGACACCAAAAAGGTCATTAGTACATACCAACACTCTCAACCTGATATTTCTTTCGACTCGTGGGTTCTTAACTTCGAAAATTTGACACTACAACCTCTTCTGGGAGCTCTCAGGGAACCTGACGTTCCTCTAAATTGATCAGTCACGATTTCCTTTAGGCAAGACTTATAAGTAACCTTCCTGTCTACGACTTCGACATTGAGGTTAGGAAACCGGTGGACTATTTTTCTTGACTGACTAACCTTTTCTGGGACTACGACTCTTTCTGACTTCCGTCCTCCTCTTCCCCTACTGTCTCCTACTCTACCAACCTACCGTAGTGGCTGAACTACCTGCACTCAAACTCGTTCGAGACCCTCAACCACTACCTGTCCCTTCGGACCGCACGACGTCAGGTACCCTAACGTCTCAGTCTGTACTGACTCGTTGACTTGACTGGACGTTGTGATCTTCCCGGTCCTGATAAAACAGAAGAAAAAAAATTTTTTTTTGATTGGGTTTCAGACTTTAACTCATCAATGAAGTTTTTGTAATTACTTATCCACTTATTTAGTCACTTGAACGTCTCTATAGGACTCCCTCTAAAGTCACACTCTATGGATAAAATTCGTATATAATTCTGTGTTTGTAAACGAACGGAGAGACGGATGAAAAAGGGGTTACGATAATCTTATGATCCGAAGTAAAACTAATTAGAAAACACAGACTTTATGGTCTTGAGACCGTCGAAGTAGATAAATAAAAGTTAAACATTAAAAGAATCAATCAGGGATAAAATACTGTCGAACAAACTGTTATAAAAACTGTTTAATGTTGGATCATTAGAGTGTCTAGGTTTGTCAATATGAGTACTCTTATAACAGAAAGAATAAAGATTTAAAATTTACAGAGTATCGTGTAAAAATTTCAGTGTCGTCTTATTTTGGATTGAACGAGACGGAACTTACCGATCTAGACTCTGTCGTAGAACTCATTTTCAGAATTGTCCATATGATACCGATCGTAGTTGATAAGATTAATCTGTGCTACTTCTCTAATATAACATAGATATCCCTTTACAGATTCGTTTATGGATAATTAAGATTCGTAAGAAAATTCTAACCTGACGTTTAAATTCTTTATTGTTATACTCTATGGATCAATGTAAATGAAAAGTCTACTTGTTATTTACAGTTATAATCATGTAAGGTAAGTTATAAACTGTATGAAGATATGAAAAATGTAACAAAGAAAAACAATAAATTAAACTTTAATTTTAAATGAACCTACAGAACACAGAATAGACCGTCGAAATGAATACTACTTATAGGTCTATTAGTCAGAAGACATTTCACTAAGTTCTTTCTCATTTTAAAAGTCTCAGTTTGATTATTTCCTATGACACTAGATCATTTAATTTTACTTAATCGAACGACTAAATTTTTACTTTCTGTTCTTAAAAAATTATATAAAAAAGGACTAGTATTTACAAAGAATCCTTTCGATCAATAGGTAGTAAGAAGACAAACATGACTTCAATTATTACAAGACCTCCTATAACCTATTATGACGTATCAGAACTTTAACGACGACATAACAAGACTAAGTATTTTATATGTTAACTAGTTAGGAGATATTCTTTACGTAAAGGTTATAGAAAAAATAAGGGAAAAGTAACATAAGTTATATAAGAACTCTATTCATTATAAAGTACCCTTTTATAAATGGAATATATTTACGGGTATAAAAGTAATCGATATCTTATCAATTGTGTACTGTCCATAATTTTTAATTAAAGACTAAAAAGAGATAAAAAGTGAGTAAATCAAGTTTACAAAATACAATTATTTTCTCATATAGTCCTTATATGGTTGTAAATTTTTATAATTTCTGTTACTAATATAAGTAAGTTCATAACTCCATACCCATACATACACATACAGTATACTTGGATTGTGTCGTTTACTTTCTGTCTTACTAAATTGTGATAGTGAATATGTCCTTTTTTTTTTTTTTTCTAAGAAAGTATGAACGTGGGTTCATTTCATTACTTCTAAAACCACGACTTTTATAGTTTGTAAAATTTTTTAATCTACGAAATTTATATGAATCTAAGATGTTGAATCTTCTACTTCGAATTATTATAGTACAATTGTCATTTAATTGGTTAGGAAATTTTATTTCAATCAATTAAAGTGAAGGAATACGAGAACTCTCGTTTATTGGAAACCTAAAGGGAAGTTTCAACCTTTTTATTCGATACTACGAAGGACACTAATCTTCTGTCGGGTGATAAAGGGAAGAGAGGTATCACACTCTATTACTTGTAAATACGTATGAAAGAGTTTCTTCACTGTACGAAGGTAAATAACATTCCAGGTTAATACGTATTCGTGACCATACCAGGGGACTTTAATTATATGTAAATACGTATAAGTGAATTCGTTACAAAGACGTCACCGTGTGGTCTTTTAGAGGGAAGGAACTCTGAAAAACAACAGATCTTCGTGGTGATTAAGAAACCACTATTTTTATTTAGTCATCACTTTTTCAGAATAAAGTCTGATGTTCATCAGAAGATTCGTATTGTGAATAACAAGGTTTATGAACGGTTCTTAATACTTAAGAGTGTAGAAACTTCTTAACTCTATTAAATATATCAATCTTAAGAGTCCATAACGATTTCTTTTTCTTCTTTTCCGTGTTCTCTTTGAGGTACTCAATACTAAATTCGTTTATACGGCATAACTAGTCCCGAAAACTCCATTCTTCTGGGTCCTCCTTCGTACCAATTTCTGTTCATCCTAATCCATAAGACAAAGTCGTTGTAACGAAAATTCTATAGACAATTTATAAACCATACTAAATACGAACGTAAAAATTTTTATATGAATAAATGAATAAATAAATAACCGACACGACGTAGAAGCAACGGCAGACCCGAAAAGAGATCGACGGTAAAGAGTGACACCATCGAAGAGAACAACGTCTCACACCCGAGATGTCTTACACCCTAAGTCATCAACACCGTACTCCCGAGTGATTACGGTCAGGGTCCCGAGATCTCGGGTCCGAATTATCAACACTCTGTACCCAAATCAACGAAACGTCGTACATCCTAAAAGAACCCAGTTCCGATGTTGGACAGAAATGGACGTAACCATTCGTCTAAGAAATGGTGACTCGGGGGTCCCTTCGAGGTACAAACGTAAAAACGACCTGGATACGGTTCTCTAATTCAAAAGGAGGGGACTTGTCACCCGAAGGTACCACCGAGACTCAAGCCCTCTGGGCCCAAGCTAGGGACCCAACCCTTCTAGGGGACCTCTTCCTTTACCGTTGGGTGAGGTCATAAGAGCGAACCTCTTAAGGTACCTCCCTCCTCGGACCACCCGATATCAGGTACCCCAGCGTTTCTCAGTCTGTGCTGACTGAAGACTCTCTGTCACTTCATGAAAAAGTTTAAAAAATAGGTGAGGAACCGTTTCCATAGACCATTATAGCAAACAATACAAGTGACTTATTAAATCTACAAGAATCTATTCAATAAATGTTCCATAAGGATATCTCCCTTTCTAAGGTCTCTCTGAAAAGGTCAGATCGACCCTATGTATTGTGTCTCTAAAAGAAAAGTCGACGGAGTTTCCGTTTTAATAAAAGTTCACAGAAAATAGACACGTACATTCGTATCTGAACAGAAGAGAAAGAAACGGTTAAATGAGTTCCCCAACTCTCGTTTTTATTTACACTGACAATGAAAGATTGTAACCTGAGAGGTAACTTTAAAGAAACCCTGAACGAGAGAAAGAAAAGTACTAAGGATACGTTTACTGTCATGAAAAATGTTGACATTATATATAAAGTATCGTGTAGAAGATTAAAACGGGTGTCACCTCAAACATCAACCAAGAGGAAAGAGGATATTCGAAGTCCTACGAAAACCTCTCTTTTCCCTTTTACGAAACCAAGTCAAACGAATACCACTTTCTTACGTATTAGTAGAGACTCAAATATCATAACACTTATTTTTTACGTCGGACGTATGTATAAAATTATTGGTCAACCCGGATTCATGTTAAATTTACAAATTTATATATGTATGTATGTATGTATGTACTATACCTGAAAACTTTCGATACGACACGACTTGAATCAGCGAGTCAGGACAGACTTAGAATCTCTAGGGTACCTGATATCGGACTGTCCGAGGAGACAGGTACCCCTAAGAGGTCCGTTTTTATGACCTCACTCGACAGTCTGAGCGGAAGTCCCCTAGAAGGGGTGGGTCCTTGTCTTGGGTCCAGAGGACTTAACGTCCGTCTAAGAAATGTTAGACTCGATGATTCCTTCGGGTTCTTATGACCTCACCCATCGGATAGGGAAGAGGTCTCCTAGAAAGCCTGGGTCCTTAGTTTCGCCCCAGAGGACATAAAGTACGTCTAAGAAATGGTCGACTCGATGGTCCTTTTGGGTAAAACTTTCGATGTTGTTATTATAATATGTAACTTTCGACGTTCTTTATATTTTTAGGAGTCAGAAAGAAAATTCCGGTATCAGGAGACGTGTCAAAACTGAGTGGGATTCAAAAGTGTTCAGTGTTACCTGAAGAGAACTATCGTTAAGTCTAAAAGTACATTAAGTTCCCCTCTACTGCCGTGTCTTTTATGTGTGAAAATTAGTTCTTTAACATTTTTTTTTATGTGTACGTATATATATGTATGTTATTTTACAACTCTAATACAGTCGTTGTACCAAACATAAGACGGAATATTTGAATTATCAACAAACTGTGACTCGTACTTTATAATGTTACCAAAATCTTTATGCACAAAATATTATTTATTTATTATCCAAATTTACATCCTATTACAGTGTATAATAATTTATTTATCTTTTTATCATAGATACACTTTGTAATAGATATATGTAAAGGAGTGTCTTAGAAAGACTTCAGTTTTGTCCACTACCATCATTGTTACCTTTATCACTATGTAAACTTCGTTTGACAGTTATTCCGCTACAGATTTGCTGAATGGTATGATACCTTATAATACGTTAATGTACTTTTCTGTGATTTTACTACATATCATTCACAGGCTATATACTTGGAAGTTCAACGTTCGAAAGTTCCTAACCTACACACAAGTGTACAGGTTAGTACACTCACATTAAAAAAGTTCACCGACATTAAAAGACACATGATAACACATCTCATGTCATTATTTCGTTCGGGTCCTATAGACCTTCGTCCATTAAAGGAAATGAACTCTTCCGTAACAATCGAAAACTTTGTATCCTGAGTTTCTAACCAGATATGTACTTTGAACGTCGTCGGTAATTCCTACATTAGGTCACTATGACACAGTAGATATTGTTCCTTTTTTCTTGATGATGGGTCTGTCGTGACCTAGTAAAAAAGTTATCCCAAGTATCTTAACTTATGTATTTCCTAGATCTTGGACAAGGTAGTTGTTGCCCACAATTATTTTAACGTCGAACGAGATGTCTAAAATCAAAGAACCCGAGATTTTAGTGACGTCTACTACTGACGTTGGTACTTTAATTTTCTGTGAACGAGAAACCTTCCTTTCATTTCTGTTTGGATCTGTCGTATAATTTTTCGTCTCTGTAATGAAACGGCTGTTTCCAGGTAGATCAGTTTCAATGCCGAAAAGGTCATCAGTACATCCCTAAACTCTCAACCTGGTATTTCTTCCAACTCACGGTTTCTTAACTACAAAAGTTTAACACCCCGACCTCTTCTGAGACCTCTCAGGGAACCTGACTTTCCTCTAGTTTGATCAGTTAGGATTTCCTTTAGTTGAGTTATAAGTAACTTTTCTGACTACGACTTCGACTTCGAAGTTATAAACCCGGTCGACCAACGTTTCTTAACTGAATGAACCTTTTCTGGAACTACGATTGTTTTCCTCTTTCCCCCACTGGCTCCTACTTTAAGAATCTGTCGTAGTAACTGAGTCACCTGTATTCAGACTCGTTTGAGGTCCTGTAACACCTCCTGTCTCGGACCACACGATGTCAGGTACACCAGCGTTTTCTCAACCTCTACCGAATCACTGACTTGTTGTTGTTGAGACAGAGGGTTTAGACTCCTAGGAGGTCGCGATAGTAAAGGAAGGAGACGGAGGAGGTCAGTCATTGAAAAGAACGGAAAAGTAACTAACATCGTGGACAAACGGCCAACAACATAACATGACGATATGAAAAGTTCCATGACACGACATGCCAATCTTTGTATGAAAAAATTAAAAACGTAAACAAAAAATACACAATAAACACACTTTTCTTAATACTCGAATAATGTCATGTGAATGATATATCGACTAACTCAATCAACCTATGGATCCGATTGAAAACCCCTGGATACTTGTTTGACCTGAATACTTACATGAGAACCTTATCTTGAGCAAGTATACGTCCCCTTTATGAGGTATATTATATATATATGTGTTTATAAAATACACATTAAATACATTCATATACATAGTTACAGTTATATTTTGTTTAACAGAACACAATTATTTATAAGATTTTCCTAAATACATAGTTTCACAGATACCTTTACTTTAATTTAGATTCATTATAAAATACTAAAAATATTTATGTGAAAATACAAATATCTTCGTATCTTTTACAGACCTTTATACCTGAATTTTATTGGGTAAAGGAAATTACTCTAACACACTAATGTCAGTTACCTTTTCAAACAGATTAGAACTTATCGTTCGAATAAATTTCTGTTACTATACACACAACTTACATGTTAATTTTGATAAAAATTGTTTCCAACTTTCATTAATAAACTATTAATATAAAATAACTTATACTCACTTCTTACCATAATAAAACTTACGTTTGGTTGTGTCTTTTTATCATATCGATAAATTTATATAGAATAAAAGTGACTCGAAAAACTACAGTTTATGGGAGATTAACCTTTGATTAATTATAGAAATTTCACATCATTTTCTTTTTGTCAATAAACTCAACTTTTTCTTTGAGTATCAACTATAATGAAATACTTTATACAAAATATCGTCATCAAAAGTCAGAATTAATAGTCTTAAAAACAAATATAGTAAAGTTATTTAAATTAGTAACATATTACTCGTTACTATAGATTATAAAATGACCAAAATAGTCTCGATTAAAAGTAATCATCTGATTATTAAACTAAAGTTAAATCCCTCTTTTTATAGTGTGATAACAAAGTTCCATAAAAAGAAAAAAAGACAAAATCTTTTTAGAAAGAGTTGACTTGAACAAAGACTGAGTCCATTGTGATGTAGACGATATCGGTATCTGGTCCTCTGGTAGTTCTCTTCTTATGGTAGTCTACTTAGGACAGAACAAACACTACCCATAACCCATATGGAATTTTCTTCTCTTCACTTTTCGTTTCCTCTTTTCCTTTCTATATTCGTAGACTTACGTCTCAAGGTTTCTTCTCGTTCTTCTCTATTCTTTCGGAAGAAGTCGTTAGTTACGTTTCTTTATCTCCTTTTGTTGTCTTACCCTTTCTGATCTCTAGAGAAGTTCTTTTAATCTCTATTGTTCCCTTGTAAAGTATGCTTCCACCCGAGCTATTTCCTGTCTTTACCATACCTGGATTACCTTCGTCTTCTATAATTCTTCTCTACCGTTCTTATTTGTCTTCTTGACATGTTTTTTCTAGAAGTACTGGGCCTATTAGTGCTACCACACTAGTGAGCAGATGTCGGTCTGTAGGACCTTACACTTCAGTTCACCCGGAACCTTTCGTAGTGATACTTGTTTCGATCACCTCCACTACCGTAAGGTCTCCTCGATAAAGTTTAGGACTTTCTACTACGACACTTTCACGAAATGAGTTATACGGTCGTTTAAACCTGTTGAGTCGTCACCGGTGTCCTGACCTTTTCCAGTCAAAAGTAAGGTTAGGGTTTCTTTCCGTTACGGTTCCTTACGAGTTTGATGACGTGTTAACGTGAGTAGAATGTGCGGTCATTTCATTACGAGTTTTAAGAGGTTCGGTCCGAAGTTGTTATACACTTGGCACTTGAAGGACTACAAGTTCGACCAAAAGCTTTTCCGTCTCCTTGATCTCTCGTTTAACGGTTGTAGGCGACCTAGTACCTTTTTCGTTCTCTCAAGGTCTTTTTGTAGATAAAGACGAAATAACTGATACGGTTTCGGAAATTGACACACCTAGTGTTATTTGACACCTTTTAAGACTCTCTCAACCCTTATGGTCTGGTGGACTGGACGGAGAAATCTTTAGACACACGTCTAGTCCTTCGCTGTCAATCTTGACCTGTACCTAGTTGTCTGACCAAGGTTTATCCTTTTCCTTATGCAGTTCCGACATATAACAGTGGGACGAATAAATTGAAGATACGTCTCATGTAGGACTCTTTGCGACCTGACCTTCTTTGTGTTCGACCTTAGTTCTAAGGGTCCTCTTTATAGTTATTGGAGTCTATACGTCTATTGTGGTGGGAATACCGTCTTTCACTTCTTGATTTTTCGGAGAACTACTTTAACTTTCACCTCTCTCTTTTTCAACCGGATTTCGAATTGTAAGTCTTTTGCTTCTAGTACCGTAGACCAGGGTAGTGAAGTACCCTTTATCTACCCCTTTGTCACCTTTGTCACAGTCCGAAATAAACCCCCCGAGGTTTTAGTGACGTCTACTACTGACGTCGGTACTTTAACTTTCTACGAATGAGGAACCTTCTTTTCAATACTGGTTGGATCTATCGTATAAGTTTTCGTCTCTGTAATGAAACGGTTGATTCCAGGCAGATCAGTTCCAATACCAAAAAGAACACCAGTACATACCTACACTCTCAACCTGACACTTCTTCCGACTCGCGACTTCTTAACTACCAAAACTTGACACCACAACCTCTTCTGAGAACTCTCAGGGAACCTGACGTTCCTCTAGGTTGGTTAGGTAAGACTTCCTCTAGTCGGGACCCTAAAGAAACCTTTCTTACTACGATTTCGACTTTGAGGTCATGAAACCGGTGGAGTACGCTTCTCAACTGAGTGACCTTTTCTGAGACTACGACCCTCCCTAACCCCCGTCCTCCTCTTCCCCTGCTGTCTCCTACTCTACCGACCTACCGTAGTACCAGAGCTACCTGCACTCA
The DNA here is from genome assembly GCA_006410555.1 of Capra ibex. NCBI lineage: Eukaryota > Metazoa > Chordata > Mammalia > Artiodactyla > Bovidae > Capra > Capra ibex. Next base: position 44,821,677 of record SJYO01037955.1, on the reverse strand, counting down.
GACTCACTTGAGGCCCTCAACCACTACCTGTCCCTCGGGACCACACCACGTTAAGTACCCCAATGTTTCTCAACCTGTACTGACTCGTTGACTTGACTTGATGGACTCAATACGACGATAATATGGTAACGAAGTATGCACACAAGTCATCCAAAATGTAGTGGAAACCAAAAACGACAAAAGGAATCTGAAAAGTCTAAATAATAAACCAATGATGAAAAGATGTGTGAATAAATTTATAACAATAATTTTTGTGGATTTAATAGTACCCCTTAAAGACCCTCTTGAAACCACCTCAATACAGGTCCATCAACGTTTGCCACGATATATTTCCTCACCCTGTAGGGTAAACAAATACGATACCTCAATGTCAAGTATTAGGTTAGAGGTCACGAGCTAGCACGGCCTGACAAACACTGAAGGTACCAGACATTGGACGGTCCGACGAGACAGGTACCCTAAAAGGGTCGTTCTTATTACCTCACCCAACCGTAAAGGAGGAGGTCCCCGAGTAGGACTGGATCCTAGTTTGGGTGTAGAGGACTCAGAGGATGAATGGTGACTCGATGGACCCTTCAACTTGTCAAGTATTACACAACAGTTGTTTGGGAACATTTTGAGACTCTGAAAAGTCTGTCACTTTCAGTGAATCAGCCCAGGCTGAAAAACACTTGGGCACCTGATATCTCAGGTACCTTAAGAGGTCCGGTCTTCTGAGCTCACCCATCGGAAAGGGAAGAGGTCCCCTAGAAGGGTTGGGTCCCTCGTTTGGGTCCAGAGGACGTAACGTCCACCTAAGAAATAGTCGACTCGGTGTCCCTTCGGGTATAGTCTGTCTGACACACAATTTTAACAAAAGTTGTATTGCAATTCTGAAAAAACGGAAAAATAACTTAACTATAAAAGTGATTACCATATTTTCATTGACACCCATTTTTACTGACCACGGAATGACACTTAGTGTGACGACTGTATTATTAGTCAATTGTCACTGAGGTAAGAAGTGAACCGTGTAGACGTGTCTTTTTCTCCTTCCCCGCCCCCCTCTCTTACGTCGTCGTCTCCACGTTGACCAAAGTTAATAAAAAACATCGTCACTTTTTGGGAGTCGAGAACCCATCTGTATGACGATTATGTAACTCACTACTTTACGTTAAGTGTATAATCTATAAAAGGATGGGATTATCGAGTCTGTCATTTCTTAAATGGACGTTACGTCCCCTAGACCCAATCTATAGACCCAGTCCTTCTAGTGGACCTCTTCCCTTTCCGTTGTGTGAGGTCAGAAGAACGGACCTCTTAAGATACCTGGACTACCCGATGTCAGGTACCCCAGTATTCCTCAACCTGTGACTGACTCGTCAGTATAAACTTTTATACTGACGGTATGTTTGATAAGTCTAAAACATAACCTTCTAGACATCTTAAGTGACTTGGTTCTGAAAATTTTACTGGGTGTGTACTGGGAATCTCGGAGAACTACTTTCACTTTCTCCTCTCGCTTTTTCGACCGAATTTTGAGTAGTAAGTTTTTTGGTTCTAGTACTGTAGGCCAGGGTAGTGAAGTACCGTTTATCTACCCCTTGGTTACCTTTGTCACTTTCTGAAATATAAAATCCCGACGTTTTAGTGACACCTGTAACTGACGTCGGTACTTTAATTTTCTGTGAACGAGGAACCTTCTTTTCGATACTGTTTGAATCGTATAATTTTTTGTCTCTGAAATGAAACGGATGTTCCCCAGTATACCAGTTTTGATACTAAAAAGGTCATCAGTATATGTCTACACTCTCAACCTGTTATTTTTTTTACGACTCGTGACCTCTTGACTACGGAAGTTTAAGACAACGTTCTTTTCTCAGAACTCTCAGGGAACCTGATTTCTAGTTAGGATTTCCTTTATTTGGGACTTATAAGTGACTTTCCTGACTACGACTTCGACTTCGAGGTTATGAACCCGGTGGACTACACTTCTCGGCTGAGTGACCTTTTTCTGGGACTACGACCCTTTCTGACTTCAGTCCTCCTATTCACCTCTTGTCTCCTACTCCACCAACCTACCGTAGTGACTGAGTCACTTATACTCAAACTCGCTCGATGTCTTCAACCACTTCCTGTCCCTTCGGACCGCACGACGCCAGGTACCCCAGTGGTTCTCAACCTGTACTAACTAGCTGACTTATTGTGTACTAAATTTCTAAGTAATAATTTTAATATTAGACCTTTCAGAAAACTGTACAAAAGTCTAAGGTGTAATTTTGATTTGAAATTATTTAATTGTTCATAACTTAAACCCATATCACAGTTATATTAATATCATAGACTATTTCAAAATTTTTAGAAGGATGGGAAAAGTTGACACATAGAGACACTCCGACCTAATAGAAACACACGAAGTTTAACTTATTCTATCCGTCACATAATCTTGTTTTCATCTGTACGTTCAGAACGACAGTACATGATTCAGTCTGTATTTTCTCAAAACTCAGTTTAATTTCTCTAAACTGGGTCTCTAAACTGTTTCTGTCAGTTAAGATTGACGATCAAAATTGTGATCCAAGTCTTGGTCAAGGAATCAATAAAGACGTACGGATTCTAGGGATGGTCCTTTACGTACTTAAAACGTCCCGATAAAGATACTCAGTACATAAAGGGAAAGAAGTACATAATCTACTTGATTAATATAACGTCTTTGAACATAATATCGACATTTCTGAAAAATAAAATTATGACGTACAACTAGTCACCGTGTTACATTTTATTCCGTTCCATTTCCTCATCTCTAACTTTCCATACGGGAAAATTCGATCTACTTGTCTTTGACGGAGAGACTTATCCACTGTTAACACACTTATTCGACCCCTTCTTGAATTGACCTTCTCCTCCGGTCATGTATACACCATACAATCTACTTCTTTTTCTTCCGAGTCAACGTATCGTGTTTTAATTTTTGTTCTTATACTCTCTACCAAACCCTTTCCAACAAACCGTTTTCTAGTACTTTCAGGGGGTACCCTTACTTCTCTATACATATACCTTTCTACTAATTTACAATTCTACCTTCGATTCAAAGGAACCAAGTTTAAGATCGATAATGACACAGGATCCTATACCAAAAATTGATTATGGAGGTAAAAGAGTACAAATAAGGACCCTCATTATGAGTTAGAACCTCTTTCTTACACTAATAATTAGTAACTGTATATGTGTGTACCATGTAATCAATATTAAAAAGAATGATTTACCCTAATAATCGACATTAATGATAATTACTGACCCTAGATGTGATAATTTTTCAAAATTTGTCCTCTGACAGTAATAGACTCAGAGTAAAATTTTATGTCTTTATTTATAACATTTCAATAATTGGAGGTTATTTTATTTTATGTCTTTATTTATTTAAATATAATTTTTTTCTTTAGTGAAACCGAAGTACGTGTCCGTACTATCACTCCACTCCTGTTTCCCTTTGTAACCCCTTTATGAATACTGGTAATAACTCTATCAAGAACACCCACTAATCTCCCTAGAACTAACTACCATCGTCACTTTCACCAACTCTCCAATCTAAGTCCTTTATCTAAGTTTATACGTCGGAAGTCAATTTTTTTGTTTGTTTGTTTTGTTGAAATATGGTGGTGGTGGTGGTAGCGTTATAAATATAAATTTTTTACTACTGAACGAATATGGATTAAGACTTATTAAATAACTAGTGTAAGTAAAAATACTAAGGATTTTGAGTAAAGGTTTATAAACTATGAGTGTATTGATTATCAAGAGATTTAGTGTACACGGAGACGAGTAATAGTCCACATAAGAATGAATTGGACTTTATTTAACTAGGGGAGTCGATCATATATGAGATCGAAATATACTGTATCCTGGTGTGGTAGTCAGAGGGTCCCCGTTATTAGTAGACGAAGTAAGAGAAATATACAAACAAACAAATTGAGAGTCCATACGTCCTTTGTGGAACTTCCCGAACAAGTTAACGTCTAAGACTTCTCCCCGGACTCTAAAACGTAAAGAGTGTCAAGAGACTAATACAGTTATGACGATTAAACACCTTGTGTGAAACCCATCGTTACTAGATTTACTAACAACTTAAAAATTACTGGAGGATTTAATAGTTTCAAAAGGTACAACAAAAGTAAATGTATCCGAAAGTGGATGCACGAATTTCAATCGATTCACTTTCACTTCAACGAGTCATCATAGGTTGAGAAACACTAGGGTACCTGACATCGGATGGTCCGAGGAGGTAGACACCCTAAGAGGTCCGTTCTTATGACCTCACCCAACGGTAAAGGAAGAGGTCCTCTAGAAGGGTTGGGTCCCTTACTTGACCCAGAGGGTGTAACGTCCGTCTACGAAATGGTCGACTCGGTGGTCCCTTCGTTTTTATTATTATTATTATTATTTTAATTTCATTTCAATCGATTAAGTATGTATTTAAAAAGGATTATATTTATACTTTCGGGTCCCTTCGTTTCAAGACAAGTTCAGTGATACAGATGTCTTAAATATAAAGAATTCATTTACAAATTACGAACATACTACTATTTTTCTAAGAACCCTATCGTAAAGTGATAACCATTCTTTCTCTGTCTAACAAATCTCATTGTTTTAATAAAAACTTCTGTCTAGAAACTCGCAAATTAACTGAAAGGACTCTTAGACTGTCTGTATGTAGTTAGTATAATTTTGTCTTTATACAACTTGGTAAACTTTTGTGAATTTATTACTCGTAGTGTAAATTTACTATTGTATTATACCCTATGAGATTTGTGAAAATCTATAACGAAGACTAAAAAAAAAACATCTATCGTCGATAGAAAAAGTGTGTTGTATGTATATTTTTCACAATATACGTGATAATGTACCGTAGTTAAATTCTTTTAAATCAAAATTTTTTAATCTATTGATGATGAAGAAGTCACAGAGTGTTAACGTGTTATTAAAAAATTTTTTTAACCTATTCGAAAATGAAAATCATGTACAATATAAAGATAGAAATGAAGGTCTACTTTTCGTCATTGAAAGAATTTAGAAAAGAAGGTCAGAGAAGGAAAGTCACTCAAGTCAGAATTTGAGATCGAACCGAGAGTACAACATTTACATGTACAAAAACTACGACGACCACGAAACTTTATAGGCATTATAGTGTCACCTGTAGTAGTAGTGGGAGTAGTATTAGTAGAGATTACATTTATCGTCTATCTGTTTATTTTAAAATTTTTTACGTGATGATCACCTTTTTAGATTTCTACATTTGAAGTATGTTGTTATTACTTTAGTTTAACCGTATTGGTGTTACAAAATAATCAACGACAATTTGGTCAATGAAACTCCATATACATTCGATAGACTATATTTCCTCTTTATTGTATTTCCTATAAGTATACCAAATAAATTTAAATTGTAGACGAAAAACCAGTTATAATTTTCATACCTTAAGTTAATTTACGTTTACCACTAACGTCGGTACTTTAATTTTCTACGAATGAGGAACCTTCCTTTCAATACTGGTTGGATCTGTCGTATAACTTTTCGTCTCTGTAATGAAACGGTTGTTTCCAGGTAGATCAGTTCCGATATCAAAAAGGTCACCAGTACAGACCTACACTCTCAATCTGACACTTCTTTCGACTCCAGGCTTCTTAACTACGAAAACTCGACACCACAACCTCTTCTGAGAACTCTCAGGGAACCTGACTTTCTTCTAGGTTGGTCAGGAAGAATTTCCTCTAGTCAGGACTCACAAGTAACCTTCCTGACTACAACTTTGACTTTGCAGTTATGAAACCGATGGAGTACACTTCTCCAAAAAAAAAAAAAAAAAAAAAAAAAAAAAAAAAAAAAAAAAAAANACGGTATGTAACTGTACTTAGTCGGTGTCCACATGTACTCAAGGGTTAGGACTTGAGGGGAGGGTGGAGGGTGGGGTATAGTAGAGAGACCTAGTAGGGGCACGTGGTCGGGGTTCGTAGGATATAGGACATAGCTTGTATTTGACCGTTAAACAAAGAATGTACTATCATATGTACAAAGTTACGGTAAGAGGGTTTAGTAGGGTGGGAGAGGGAGAGGGTGTCTCAGGTTTTCTCAACTGAGTAACCATTTCTAGGATTACGACCTTCCCTAACCCCCGTCCTCCGCTTCCTCTGCTGTCTCCTACTCTACCGACCTACCGTAGTGGCTGAGCTACCTGTACTTAAACCCACTTGAGGTCCTCAATCACTACCTGTCCCTCCGGACCACACGACACTAAGTACCTCAGCGTTTCAGCCTGTGTTGACTCGTTGACTTGACTTGACTTCACTTGATTATGAACGTTCAATTTTAATAAGACATTCTGAATACTAGAACTGACAAAAGTGTGACAGTAGTAATATTTATTTTAACTATTTTATAAAATTTATGTGTTTATATTTTATAAATATAGGTTTATGGACCGTATATAAAATACAACTATCAGACCCGTTAAACATAAAATTTGTCAGTTTTTTATACAATTGTTTGTAACCACACAAGTCCATAAAACCTTACACACGTTACGTCCTTGTATCTGAACTTGACACGTGTACGATCCCCTCGTACGAGTATTGTGTCGCACACCTTTTAAATACGTCCAAAATATGATACGGGTTTTATTGATATGTCGTTATGAATATGTCCTAGTTTGACCGTAGAGAGAAAATCGATATTATGCTTCTTGGTCGTCTTACCTCGTTACCTTGACAGAATGTGACCAGGGGTGGTTAGTAAAGAGAGAAAACAAGAAGTAAACATAATGTGTCTATAATTTTGAGGTCCTAGTGGAAGTGTAAAAAGAACAAAAACGTTTGTGGAACTTTAAATTTAGATACAAGACCCTTATGAATACCTAGGTATGAAATTGAACGAAAACACAAAACAACAAAATAAACAGGGTGAATAGTACAAAATTAAAAGGACAAAGTTAAAATTTACGAGTTATTCAATAATTAAAGTAAGTATATTAAATACAATTAAAACTTGGATAGTAGTAATAGTACAAATAATGTTATTATAGTCAGTAAGAAACGAACGAAATAATTTAGAATCGGATCACCACGATCAAAACAATTCAAACCGTAAAAGATAAAAAACAGAATCACAAAGATCTTCTAAACCATTCAGAATTAATCAAGTTGGTGATCAAGAACGTTACGAGGATCATACAGAAATTCTGTAAATGAAGTAAGATTTCTTACTTCAAAGAAATAAACATTTCTCATAGATGGAGTATCTCCATGTCACTTTGAATTAACTAATACATAGACAAGAGTGTCACAATGGAACGTGTATCATTTATGTAACGATCCATAAGAATAAAAAATTAATTAATTAAATAAAATTAACCTCCGATTAATGAAATGTTATAACATCACAAAAAAAAAAAACGGTATATAACTGTACTTAGCCGGTACCCACATGTACACAGGGGGTAGGACTAAAAAATATGTGATACGTGGACTTAGATTAGATAGAACACTTATTGTTCTCATTTACTATCTCTATCCATAAGAAAGTAGTACTACGAATACAAAATCACCTCTTGTCTCTGTCTTTGTTTTATTTATATAATTACACAATAACGTATAATACCATCCACGAAACTTACTTTGTATGTTCTATCAACTACATTTATTCTTATTCTCATTCTCCCGAGACTAACTAGACTGGGAAGAAAGTTTCTTTTCAGACGACCAGAGTGATATTCTTACGTGGTCTATCTAACATTCAGGATCAGTCCGCCGTCTCCATGGTTTATTTTAGACGTTCTTTCCCTCAAACATTATTTGTACCATTTATCGTTTAGTCACACACTTATCTCGACTCTCCTCTAAATTTAAAATATAAGACTAAATTCAAACTTCAAGTTTAAAATTACACTTAAAGTCGAGACACATATAAAATAACCTTGGTCTTAACTTTTACCGTAGTGGATCCCTATCTAGTGTCTTACTTTTCTCTTTTCCATGTTTGGACTACGGGTCCTCTCGAGGAATCACACTATTTCTACTCGGATTTTTCGGTTGATTCTTCATTGTCAATTTTCCCACTTTTTTTTATATTCCTATACAGTATCTTTGGTTTACTTAACTGTTAAAGAACCTACCTCGTTAGTTGTCACAGTCTAAATCGACTTTGAATTTTATGTTATTTCTATCTTTTACAAGTCCTAAATCTCTATATTTATAATAGTAAGAGAAGTCGTCCTTACAAAAACAATTCACTACTCTGGTATAAGGTCTTATTTTACTCGACTCTTTTATCTCTGTTCACCTCCCTTTCGATAAGTTCACCTAACACTATCTTCTTCTCTCAAATACTAAATAGATTACCAAATACTCCTTGACTAACAGAAGGGACCACCGAATCTACCATTTCTTAGACGAATCTTACGTCCTATGGATCCAAGTTAAACACCCAGACCTTCTTTGGGACCTCTTCCTTTACCGTAGGGTGAGATCATAAGAACGACCTCTTAAGGTACCTGTCTCTTCGGACCGTCCGATGTCAGATACGTCAAGTATCCCAGCGTTTCTCAACCTGTGTTCACTCGTTGATTGTGTGTGTACTCTTTAATTTACTTTCACAAAGACCATAAAAACGTAAACAATATACCTTTGTACAAATTTTCAATGGTTCTTTATAAGTCACCTCTTTCTCACTACCTTACAAGTTCACTTCTTTCCCTTATTTTCATCAACAAAGAAATATTGTGCTCTCCTTTTCTTTCACTTTTGTGACCACCTCTCTTAATCTTATACATTCTTATCCTCCTTCCAAGGTATAGCCTTATATTCCCTTACTATAGTTAATACTCACCAACTAGTCTTATACTTCGTGAAAAGTACCCTATAAATATCAAAGATTTACTTTCATCTAGACTAGTTGCCTATTTGTATTTCTTAAAACCTAAACCTCTGTGTCACGCGTCAATACATGTGTTGTCTCCCGCTTTCTTTCTCTCCTATATCGTCTTTCTATATACAAACCAACACACGGAACCTAAATATCTTCATATAATGGGACAACCCATTGAGCTAGACTATCTCGGGCCGAAGACATACTTTGGACACCTCTCAAATCAGTAAATCAATGTAAGTATTAACTTAAGAAACTTACTCATCTCACTTTTCTAAGTAACCTACCCCCCGCAGAACAACCCTACTTCGCCCCTACTCCACTTCGCGAATTTTGCCACACTCGTCCACGTCCCATGCCAACCTGGGTTCCGATTCCGTCTGGGGCGGAGGGAGGGCGGAGTTACCTAGTTCGGGTCTCGCAGTCACCCCCTCCAACGGTCCCCTCTACCCCGACGAACCACCGCCGCGTCCTCTACTACGACAAAGGTCAATGTTGCGTCCCTAATATCCGTTTGTGTCGGCGGTGCCTTCGTGACCCTGTAATGAAGAGGGCAGTCAAATCTACGGGCGTTCTTCTGACTGACGGATGAACTTGTCTTTGATCAACTCTGAGAAGACTTCGGGAAACCCCAAAATCCTGTCCTTCTCTTTGACGTCGCGTCCTAAAATTAAACCCCTTTTAATTTATTGAACCATTTTCTCACATAAGTTCTTTAGTTACTTTCGTTCTTAGACGGTGTTAGACATCAAATTTTACAACTACCCTTTTAAAAATGTAAACCTAGAATATCTAATCCTCATGTACGTTTTGCATGACTATAACTACGTACACATAACGTAGTTCTGTACAACTAGTTTCACTAAAAAAAGTGGGGTAAGATATTCAACTTTAATGTCCTTCTTCATTTTCTAAATTCTCGACAACTTCTCCGTAAACATTTTCAATAGTTTAACACAAAACTACCCTATCCCTGACTATAAAGCAAACGTTCCAAGCGCGACGTCTGATAAAGTCTTCTGAACCTAAATTCTCGACTGTCAGACGAATTTTTACATCTATATTCCACATATTCTTCAGAAGTCCCAACGTTCCATTGGTCGCTTAAAATGTAGATGATGGTTTGTGACTGTTGAAGTCCAATTGGGACTCTTGATAGTTTGACACCCGGTTTGTGGTGTTATACATAAGATTATATAATCTAAAGGACCCACCACAAAGGACCCGAGACGATTATCCTTCTTGAACGGTCGAAATAGGTTTACGTTGTCGCACTTGAGAACATACCTTTTAAAAACACCATAAAAGATTTACCCTTACCGATTTAGGTCAGGATAACTTTGTCGGACTTCTTACTTTAGAATTAAATGGACATGTCCTGGGTTCTCAATCACATAATAAAAAAAGGGATGTTTAAACGTGACACGTTTTTCCTTGTCTTTAGTACACGTATTTGAACTCCCTCTGAAGGGTAGGACAATTCGTACTCATCTGTACAAGTATAGTGTAAAAAAATTAAAGGTGATTTTAACAGGAGACCACATTCTTCGTTTTAATACATGGGACCTTGGTGTAAATTAACATGTATCAAATATAGTCAGTGATTTTAAAATTAAATAAAAAGTATCTTGATGGAACATTCAGTTTCAAAACGTCCGTAAACACGAATCTTTTATTATTTCATATAATTTCTAAGTCACCTACTAAAATAAGTTGTAACTAAACTAGTTGTTTATTATCAATTCATGGACTATACACGGTTCTGGTGAAGATCTTGTGGACTATATCATCAATTTTATATCTGAAAAGAAGATTTGAGTAAAACTACCTGACAAGTCTTTTATCAGGACAGTAAGATCCACCGTTGTTTAAGACAATTGTTTTATATTTTTGTTCCACTCTTTATTACCTACCAATCTTAGTATAAAATATCTCACAAGTCCACTACAACCTCCTCTTTTGCATTAGTACTCTTGTTGTTACGTGCACTTCCTCCTCCTTCTACTCCTTTCTATGACGTTTCCAAAACCACAATAATTATTTACACACTACACACGTTCTCTTTTGTTCCCTTGGTTATACTAAATTACCTTCTTCAGTCTCTCTACCTTCTCTAATTTATCTTACTAATTGACTCTCCGTCTAGAAAATTCTAGATGATTCTTTAACTTTGTCAAAACCTATGATTAACCTTCCTTTACCTTCCGGAAACCTCTTAAAATTCGTCTTCCGACTAGACGTCGTATGTATAGACTCCAGAGTAAGGTTCAAAACGTAATATGTAGAATACCGGTTCTTACATATATCCTTTTGCAACCTTCTAGTAACGTCATCAATTCCTCTCTGATTTAACCATGACCCCGAAGGATCCACCGAGTCACCATTTCTTAGACAGACGGTTCTTCCTCTGCGTTCAAATTATGGACCCAGTCTTACTAGGGTCCTCTTCTTTTACCGTTTTGTGAGGTCATAAGAACGGACCCTTTGGGGAATCTGTCTTTTCGGACCGCCTGGTGTCAGGGACCAACCGTTTTGTCAGTCTGTCCCGAATCGTTGATTTACTGTTGTTCGACCATACCTGTTTCTAAAGTAATTTTACTACCAGTAATCTGATATTGTTATCTGGACTTATCTTCGTTTCTTTGTTGCCATGTATATCTCGAATTATCACCACTGAGTCTTTTGACGGTTCCACCTTTAGAGTGACAACCACCACGTATCAACCACACTTTTAAAAAGGTAAAAGACAGAGTCAGCAAGTACGTATTTTACCCCAGTCATACATAAAGTTGGAACATAAGTCAAGTCAAGTCAGTGAGTCAGCACAGGCTGAGAAACACTGGGGTACTTGATGTCGTGCGGTCCGGAGAAACAGGTAGTGGTTGAGGACCTCAGGTGGGTTTGGGTACAGGTAACACAGTCACTACCTAAATTGGTAGAGTAGGAGACAGTAGGGGAAGAGGAGGACGGGAGTTAGAAAGGGTCTTAGTCCCAGAAAAGTTTACTCAGTCGAGAGACGTAGTCCACCGGTTTCATAACCTCAAAGTCTAAGTTGTAGTCAGGGAGGTTACTTGTGGGTCCTGACTAGAGGAAATCCTACCTGACCAACCTAGAGGAACATCAGGTTCCCTTAGAGTTCTCAGAAGAACTTATGGTACCAAGTTCTCGTAGTCAAGAAGTCGTGAGTCCAAAGAAATATCAGGTTGAGAATACAGTTATGTACTGATGACCTTTTTGGTATTGGAACTGATCTACCTGTAAACAACCATTTCATTATAGAGACGAAAAATTATACGACAGACCCAACCAGTATTGAAAGGAAGGTTCCTCGTTCACAGAAAATTAAAGTACCGACGTTAGTAGTAGATGTCACTAAAACCTCGGGTCTTTTTATTTCAGTCAGGTGACAAAGGGGTAGATAAACGGTACTTTACTACCCTGGTCGAAAGACTTACAACTCGAAATTCAGTTGAAAAAGTGAGAGGACAAAGTGAAAGAAGTTCTCCGAGAAATCAAGAAATAGTGAAAGACGGTATTCTGTACGGAGTAGACGTATAGACTCCAATAACTATCAAGAGGACCGTTAGAACTAAGGTCGAACACAAAGAAGGTCAGGTCGTAAAGAGTACTACATGGGACGTATCTTCAATTTATTCGTCCCACTGTTATATATCGGAACTGCATGAGGAAAAGGATAAATCTTGGTCGGGCAACAAGGTACAGGTCAAGATTGACAACGAAGGACTGGACGTATGTCTAAATAGTTCTTCGTCCAGTTCACCAGACTATCAGGGTAGAGAAAATCTTAAAAGGTGTCAAATACCACTAGGTGTGTCAGTTTCCGAAACCGTATCAGTTATTTCGTCTTTATTTACAAAAAGACCTTGAGAGAACGAAAAAGCTACTAAGTCACCTACAACCGTTAAACTAGAGACCAAGAAGACGGAAAAGATTTTGGTCGAACTTGTAGACCTTCAAGTACCAAGTACATAACGACTTCGGACCGAACCTCTTAAAACTCGTAATGAAATGATCACACACTCTACTCACGTTAACACGTCATCAAACTCGTAAGAAACCGTAACGGAAAGAAACCCTAACCTTACTTTTGACTGGAAAAGGTCAGGACGACTCAAAAGGCTTAAAGGACCGTGCAACTCACATCGTGGGAGTGTCGTAGTAGAAGGTCCTAAACTTTATCGAGTTGACCTTAAGGTAGTGGAGGTGATCGAAACAAGCATCACTACGAAGGTTTCCGGGTGGACTGAAGTGTAAGGTCCTACAGACCGAGATCCACTCACACTCACTAGTGTGGAAGCACTAATATACCTAGTATTTCTAGAAAAAACATGTCAAGAAGACACATAAGAACGGTGGAGAAGAATTATAGAAGACGAAGATAATCTAGGTATAGTAAAGACAGGATATAACTCGGGTAGAAACATATTTTATAAGGAAACTATGGAGATTAAAAGAACTTCTATAAAGATCAGAAAGAACAAGATAACAAAAGGAGATAAAAAAACGTAACTACCGACTGATTCCGAAAGAACACAGATGAACGATAAAAAACCTTGAGACGTAAGTTTACCCATATAGAAAGGAAAAGAAGAAACGGAAAGAGTAGAGAAGAAAAGTGTCAATAAACATTCCAGAGGAGTCTGTCGGTAATACGAGAAAACGTAAAGATAAAGAACCCCTACCAGAACGAGGGACAGAGAGTATTTGACAGTGCTTGGATGTAGGTATCAAGTAGTCCGTGAGTAGATAGTCTAGATCAGGGAATTTAGATAAAGAGTGAAGGTAACATATTAGTATTCCCTAAACTAAATCCAGTATGGACTTACCAGATCACCAAAGGGGGTGAAAGAAATTAAATTCAGACTTAAACTGCTATTTCACAAGTACAAGACTCGGTGTCAGGAGAGGGTCAGAACAAAAGTGANCCCTACCAAAACGAGGGACAGAGGGTATTTGACAGTGCTTGGATGTAGGTATCAAGTAGTCCGTGAGTAGATAGTCTAGATCAGGGAATTTAGATAAAGAGTGAATGTAACATATTAGTATTCCCTAAACTAAATCCAGTATGGACTTACCAGATCACCAAAGGGGGTGAAAGAAATTAAATTCAGACTTAAACTGCTATTTCACAAGTACAAGACTCGGTGTCAGGAGAGGGTCAGAACAAAAGTGACTGACATATCTCGAAGAGGTAGAAACCGACGTTTCTTATATTAGTTAGACTAAAACCATAATTGGCAGACAACTACAGGTAGACATCTCAGAACAGAACACAACAACCTTCTCCCACAAACGATACTGGTCACGTAAGAGAACCGTCTTGAGACAATCGGAACGGGACGAAGTAAAAATGAGGTTCCGGTTTAAACGGACAATAAGGTCCACAAAGAACTGAAGGATTAAAACATAATACAATACTTTTAATTTAATAATGGGTACTTCGTACAGACTGAGAAACGTGGGGTACCTGACATCGTACAGACAAAGGAGACAGGAATCTTAAGAGGTTCGGTCTTATGACCTTTCCCATCGGTAAGGGAAGACGTCTACTAGAAGGGTTGGGTCCCTAGTTTGGTCCAGGGGTCGTAAAGTCCACCTAAGAAATGGTAGACTCAGTGGTCCCTTCGAGCCAAATACCGATAACATAAGTAAACATAAGAATACTCTATTTTCCGACCAATTAGTCGATTTCTAAGACTCTAGTTTGTGACCCACTTTACACTCACTAATATTTTCACTAGAACCGTTTCCTTTTCCCACAATCTTTCACCCTATGACACACTCAATTACGGGAACGTAACGTATCCAGACCCTACCCTCGAACGAGTGTCTCCGTCTTCGTACCACATCAATGACCAGGATCGATGACCGAAGAAAGAAAAGAGGGTGTATGTTAAAGAACGAAGGAAAGTTCCAATTTTCGTGATCGAACTGGTGTAGGGAAAGGTCTATGAAATTCACAGTAATATACGGGGGAATAATCACCACCATCAACGAAAGACACCAATGATAGAGACCGATTATAGTTACAAGGGAAAAACAATAAATTAGAAGTTAAAAATACTATCGTTAAGAGGTATAATTTAGGAAGGACACTTTGTAATTACGATAAAAAGATAAAGGACCGATCCGAGACCAACCGTATGTTTTCGTACAAAGACAAGAGTAAATAAATATGTATAAGTATCTATACATACACGAATCTTGAATATATGTACTTTCGTAAAGTATTATATTCTTGTAAAACACGTCTCGAACAAGAAATTTAACTATAAAAATAATTCCAAGTGATCCGTATACGAAATTAGAACAGTCACAGAAACTACATAAAGAGACGTAAGAAACTGATTCCTAATTTCCCAGGAGAAACAACCTCCTCCCTTACCGTTTGAGGTCATACGAACGACACTCTTGGAGTACTTGACATATTTTCCTATTTTTATATACTATGACTTTCTACTCAAGGTGTCCAGATTTCCACAGGTTATACGATGACCCCTTCTCACCTCCTCTTGATGTTATCGAGGTCTTTCTTAATTCACCGACCCGTTTTCGTCTTTACTGTGAATAAACACCTACACAGACCACTATTTAGACTACGACACTTCTTGTCGTGACGTATTCTTGGACCTTACAATCCAGGTACTTAGTCCCATTTAACCGACACCAGTTCGTCCTCTAGTATTCTTATTTGTAGTTGTAGAATCCTTAGTCACGACATTTACCTGTCTTACTCACTCAAATTAAGTCTACTAGTAATATAGATGATGATACCCGTTCTTAAGGTGTTTTCTTTACCTTATCGGGAGTATAGTTGTTTTTTCAGGTCTTACGTCATGAACCCACGTTGGAGTTTTTATTGTCTTCATAGTGACAAACAAAGGTTCCGTTTGGTAAGTTGTAGTGTCATTGAGTTCAGATACGGGGATGGTGACTATGGTTTCTTCGACTTCAACTATCCAAGATACTTCAGGATCTTCTGGAGGATCTTGTGTGTGTGTGTGTGTGTGTGTGTGTGTGTGTGTGTGTGTGTGTTACAAGATAAATAGTGACCCCTAACCTTACGTTTTCATCTTTAAGTTCTCTATGGACCTCATTGTCCGTTCAAACCTGAACCTCTTTTTTTACTTCGTCCCGTTTCCGTTTGACTTAAGACTATTCTCTTGCGGGAACAGTATCGTTCATGGGAAAAGGTTATTGTGTTCTTTACTGAAATGTGTACTTGTAGTGGTGTATCAGTTAGGACTTTAGTTTAACTAATGTAGGAAACATCGGTTTCTTCCTCTTCGACATATGTCGTTTTTGTTCTGGACCTCGACTAACACCGAGTCTAGTAATCGAAGAGTAATGTTTTAAGTTCGAATTTGAATTCTTTAACCCCTTTTGGTGATCCTGTCTGTCCATTCTGAATTTGGTTTAGGGGATACTTGTACGGTACCTCTATTGTTCATCTAAGTTTCCCAATCTTGATCATTTGGTCCACGGACCTCTTGATACTTGTCTCCAGGTATTATGACATGTCTTCCGTCGCTTGTTTTGGTGGGGTTTATTTTCGTTCTTACTTGTCACCAATAGACTCCTTCGGACTGTATATTGATTACTTTCTTCTCTTAGTTTTTCGTTTCCCGTTTCCCTTTCCACATAGGTTGATTTGTGTCTAAAGGTTTCTTGTTGTACCTCTCTTCTCTTCCTCAAGAAATTACTTTTCACATATTTTGATCTTCTTTTGTTGTCTTTCCCTTTCTGATCTCTAGAATAGTCCTTTTAACTTCTATAGTTCCCTTATAAAACGGGTTTCGCCCGTGTTATTTACTGTCTTTGCACTCTAGTTCTTCTCTACCTTTCTTATGTGTCTTCTTGACAAGTTTTTTCTACAATTACTTGGTCTAATGATGTTATCACACCAGTCAGTGAGTCTCGGTCTATAAGACCTCTTACCCAGAATCCTTCGTGACACCAATTATTTCGATCACCTACGTTACATTAAGGTCATCTTGATAACTTTTAGGATTTCCTTTTACGGTAGTTACAAAACGAAAGTTATACAGTCGTTTAGACCTTCTGGGTCGTCACCGGTGTCCCGATCTTTTCTAGTTGAGAGTAGGGTTGACGTTTCTTTCCATCATGATTTATTCCCTCTACCCTCACCCCAAGTCCTACCTCTTGTTCACATGTGGGTACCACCTAAGTACAACTACATACCGTGTTGGTTATGTGATAACATTAATGGAAGGTTAACTTTATTTATTTATTTTCTTATAGGATTGGTAACCTGTTAACATGAGTAGAGGGTACGATCATTCCATTACGAATTTTATAACGTACGATCAGAAGACGTAATACACTTGGTTCTTCAAGGTCTACAGGTTCAACCTAAATCTTTTCCTTCTCCTTGGTCTCTAGTTTAACGGTCGTAAGGGATCTAGTATTCAGAAGGGACCATCGAGTTTTCCATTTCACAGACGGGCGTTACGTCCTCTGGGCCCAAATTAGGGACCCAACTCTTAAGGGACCTCTTCCTTTACCGTTGGGTGAGGTCATGAGAACGGACCTTTTAAGGTACCTGTCTCCTCGGACCATCAAATGTCAGGTACCCCAACGTTTCTCAGCTTGTGCTGACTCACTGAAATGAAAGTCTGAAAAGTCTGGAACTAATATCTCTTTTGTTCCCTTAAGGCCTTTTTTTTTTTTTTAGATGGAGATAAAGTAGTTGCTACGGTTTCGGAAACTGACACACCTAGTCTTATTTGATACCTTTCGAGAATTTCTCTACCTGTATGGTCTGGTAGAATGAACAGATGACTATTTAGAGATACGTCCAGTTCTTCGATACCAATCTTGGGTTATACCTTATTGAATGACCAAGTTCTAACTCTTTCTTTATGTCGTCCCGATGGATGAGACTGGGACAAATAAATTGGATATACGACTCGTGTAGTACTCTTTATAGTCCGACCTATAATGTTCGACCTTAGTTTTATCCGTCCTTTTTGTAGTTATTGGAGTCTATACACCTACTATGGTAAGATTACCGTCTTTCACTTCTCCTTGATTTCTAGAAGAACTACTCCCACTTCCTCCTCTCACTTTCTCGGACGAATTTTGATTTATAATTTTGTTAATTCTAGAACCCTAGGTCGGATTAATGAAGTACCGTTTACTTCTCCTTTCCACCTTCATCACTGTCTAAGGGAGAAGAACCCGAGATTTTATGACTTCTACCACTGACGTCGGTACTTTAGGCTTTTGTAAACGAAGAAGTGCCCTTTCGATACTGTTTTGATCTGTTACACAACTTTTCGTCTCTGTAATGAGACGACTGTTTCTAGGTATATCAGTTCCGATACTAGAAGGGTCACCAGTGTATACCAACACTCTCGACCTAGGATTTCTTCCGTCTCGTGGTTTCTTGACTACGGAAACTTGACACCACAACCTCTACTGAGGACACTCAGGGAACCAGTCGTTCCTCTAGTTGACCAGTTGGAATTCCCTTTAGTTGGGACTTATGAGTAATCTTCCTGACTACGACTTCGACTTTAAGGTCATAAAAACAGTAAACTACGTTTACAACTGAGTAACCATTTCAGGGACTACTACCCTTTCTAACTCTCGTCTTCCTCTTCCCCCGTAGTCTCCTACTCTACCGACCTTCCGTAGTAACTACGTTACCTACGTTGAACCTGTTTAAAACCCTTCACCAGTTCCTGTCCCTTCGGACTACACGAAGTCAGGTATCCAAATGTATCTCAACCTATACTGACCGCTACCTTGTCGTTGTTACAAAATGAACAGTGTCGAGTAATATGTCTTTACTATCTATCTATCCCTATATTAGGATCCCCAAAAAAAATATAGGGAGAAATAAGGAAAACTTTATTTAAGTCTTAGTTGAAGTATTTAAAGAAGAATAGAAAAATTATTAAAATTTTACACACATATTAAGTTACAATCTAAAAATATAGAAGTCGTAAAGAGAACGTGTCCACCCCTGAAGGGACCACCGGATCCACCATGTTTTAGGTGGACGTTACGTCCCCTGAACCCAAGTTGGGGACCTAACCCTTCTATGGGACCTTATCCCTTACCGTTTGGTGAAGTCATAAGAACGGACTCCTTAAGGAACCTGTCTATCCGGATCACCTGATATCAGGTACCTCAGTGTTTAACACTTTGTGCTGACTCCCTGATTGTAAAAGTGACAGAAAAGAAATGGTCATCACGGTGGACCCTTCGTGACACTTAGTATTTTGACAGTTGCTAATCTTAACATCTGTTCCAGATATACCATATACCCAAAGGGACCACTGAGTCACCATTTCTTAGATGAAGATTACTTCCTCGGTGTCCTCTACGTCCAAGTTAGGGACCCAACCCTTCTAGGGGACCTTCTCCCGGACCGTTGTGTGAGGTCATGAGAACGGACCTCTTAGGGCACCTGTATCCTCGGACCACCCGATATGTTCTATATACGTAAACATATAGACATATATATATACATACACCTCATCAGACACTATCTGTATAAAGACGTACAGAGGTTTACATAGACCTCCTTTTGTAAATCTCTTTTTCCTCTTTCGTTAAATATTTTAAGAAGTCACGTATTAAAGGATAAAGGGAGATCTTATATACAGAAAAACTCTTTACACATAAGTTCATGAGAACGGTTAAAATTTATCTAATAAGCTTAAAACAACAACAACAACAAACACACAAACAAAGTAAACAGACCGATAACTCACCATCTTCAAAGAACATATAAAACATATAATGTCGGTAAACTATCCAGATCAGAATCTGAAAGAAACCAACCCTCTAAATACTAAAGTCTAAGTACAGTAATGAACCATAACAAGAGAAGTCAAAGGATAAAGAAGGACTCATTTTATGAGATAAAGTATTATAGAAACATCAAAAAAGGGATGTCACCGTCAGTAAGAGAAGAAGTCCCCTAGAAGGGTTGGGTCCTTAGTTTGGGTCCAGAGGGTGTAACGTCCACCTAAGATATGGTCGACTCGGTGGTCCCTTCGGGTTCTTATGACCTTATCCCCCCACCGGACAGGGAAGAGATCCCCTAGAAGGGTTGGGTCCCTAACTTGGGTCCAGAGGATATAACGTCTGTCTAAGAAATGGTCGACTCTATGGTCTCTTCAGACTTCACCAATAAGTCTTTGTAAAGTATGTAAAATTTTCGATTCAAAGAGTTAGTACAGACTCAGAAACACTAGGGTACCTAACTTCGTGTCTTACAACGAAGGGACAGAAGGTGTTAGAGGGTCACAAACCATACTAAGGTACTGATAGATTAGTAAAGTAAGAGAAAGTGGAGGGAGAGGAAAACTTAAGTTAGAAAGGATCGTAGTCCCCAAAAAAAGGTTCCTCAGTCGAGAAACGTGGTCCACCGGTTTCATATCCTCGAGGTCGAAGTCGTTATCAGGAAGGTTACTTATAAATCCCAACGAAGGAAATCCTAACTGTCCAAACTAGAAGAACGTCAGACTCCCTGAGAGTTCTCAGAAGAGGTCTTGGTGTCAAGTTTTCGTATTTAAGAAACCTCGAGTCGAAAGAAATACCGGGTTGAAAGTGTAGGTTTGTACTGAGACCTTTTTGGTATTGAAACATACCTAAAAACAGTCGTTTCATTGCAGAGACGAAACATTTTACGAAAGATCCAAACAGTATCGAAAGGAAGGTTTCACTTTCACAGAAAATTAAAGTGTCAAACGACAGTGACAGGTGTCACTAAAACCTTAGGTTCTTTTGTTTTAGACAGTGACGAAGATGAATGGGGGGAAAATAAACGGTACCCCTGTCCTACGGTACCAGAATCAGAAAAATTACAACTCAAAGTTCGATCGAAAAAGTGAGGGGAGGAAGTGGGAGTAAATCTCCGAGAACCCAAGGAGAAGTGAAAGACGGTAATCTCACCATAGTAGACGTAAAAAATCCAACAACCATAAAGAGGGTCGTTAGAACTAAGGTCGAACACTAAGTATTGACATAGAGTGTTTATAACGTACATTTTATAACGACCGATTTTAAAATTTGAAATATATATATACGTTTATATACGTATATATATGTATATACGGAAACACACTACAAAAAGGTATAATATAAACGAGTAAACAAATGACTTTTAAAAAGTGTTTATACCAAATACGCAGTTCTTAAAAAGTCAAGACTAGTCTTATTTCAGGGATGGAATTTCTATTGGTCAGGAAAGTCATAGTCGAAACATTTTGAAATACAAAAATCGTATAGTAAAATATAATATAACACATTCACTAATGTTTACTATTTGAGAGTGACACACACACACTCTATCTCACTCTCTCTTTTACTCTTGGGTACATACCTCTTCAAGGAATCCCATAAAACGGTTCAATAAAAGTATATACAAAGTCCGTTAAAATAGTCATTCACAAGACATCACAATAATGAAACATTGACAAATTTAAAATAGAAAACATAACGGAAATCTCGGGAAGTGAAATAGTAGATAATTCAGGTTTCCGGTAGAAAAATTTAACTAAACTCAGTAGATTTTTAATCGGGTGATTTATCTAATTAAAATATCTATGTACAATTTTACCAATGTCGAAAGTCAAATCGTACATTATTAATGACTTTTAGCAAGAGATTTTCTCCAAATTAACCATTAAATAGTTTCTACGGTTTAAAGGGAGAAAGGATCAATTAAGATTATAATGAACTATCGATAGGAACTTGATTAGTGAGTATGTTTATATACGTATATATTTTTATATATATATATATTAATGTATACCAAAATTCTTATGTATAATTTATAAATTTTACAATTTCAGTAAATAAATTAATATCAAATCAACTTTCATTTTCAGTGAGTCAGTACAGACTGAGAAACACTGGGGTACCTGATCTCAGGTACCTTAAGAGGTCCAGTGTCATGACCTTACCCATCGGAAAGGGAAGGGGTCCCCCAGAAGGGTTGGGTCCCTAACTTGGGTCCAGAGGATATAACGTCTACCTCAAAATTCGTCGACTCGGTGTTCCCTTCGGGTTTAATTTTTCATTTATACATATACATGTTAATTCCTTACGAAAACCTTGGAGGATCAGTAAATTTTTGAACTCGTCAAACTACGACTAAGAGCCATTATACAATGAATGACTACTTAAACGAAACGTAACGTATATGTATCACAACGTAGATTAGTAAGGAGTTCAACATTCTCCGATTTTTAATTGACTTTTTATTGATATTCCTTTATCTGTTTCTCGATAAAGTTTTTGTAATAAGTGTTAGTTATGAAGAGTGAAATAGGTTTCAAAAGAGATTAGAGTTCCCCTAAACAATAGAGTTATCGGACAAAGTTAAGTTTTATTTATTGTTATATGAAACCCCACCTAAGGGAGGAATGTTACATCTTCAGAAAGAATTTGTACCTAGTCGAAGGAGGAACACGAAACTCTGACCATAGATTTCCAACCTTATTGGAACGTCCCGATGTCCCTTTTAATATGTAATTTATTAATGTCTTTATAGTTAAGATTCTTACTTAACAGTACGTATTTATTATTTGATAGACTCTCCTTGTTCAAAAATTTAGTTGTATACTATATTTAGACTTAAGAGACCATCAAGTCTGTCCTCTTAGGGTACCTGCCTCTTCGGACCACCCCACCGGTTCTCAGCCTGTGCTGACTCGCTGAAGTGAAGTCTGTCATTTTTTAGACGGACGTTACTTCCTGTAAGTCAAACCTAGGGACCCAGTCCTTCTAGGGGACCTCCTCTTTTACCGTTGGATTAGATCATAAGAATGGACCTCTTAGGGTACTTGTCTCCTGGGACCGTTTGATGTCAGGTACTCCAACGTTTCTTAGTCTGTACTGACCCACAAATTGTAAAAGTGTAAGTGTCCCATATTTATACAGTCCTTTGGGATCAGTATAATTAAACAAAGAAGATTTTGATATTACTGTAACAACGAAAACTTAGGGTGAGAGCACATCGTGTGGAAACCCATTTCATTAATAACGAGACTCTACCAGGATAAGGATTTGTTTAATTATTCTCGTGAGTAATTATTTCGTGTGTATGCAACAAAGAAACCTTATGGATGAGTAAACTATTCCAAAAAGTATTTCAAACTTACCCACAATAACGACAAGTCAACGAGTCGGTACAGACTGAGAAACTCTGGGGTACCTGACGTTGTGTGGTCCGAAGGGACAGGAAGTGATAGAGGGTCTCAAACGAGTTTGAGTACAAGTAACTCAACCACTACGGTAGGTTAGTAGAGTAGGAGACAACGGGGGAAGAGAAGGACGGAAGTATGAAAGGGTCCCAGAAAAGATTACTCACCCGAGAAGTGTAGGCCACCGGTTTCATAACCTTGTAGTTAAAGTCGTAGTTAGGAAGGTTACTTATAAGTCCCAACTAAAGGTAATCCTAACTGATCAAACTAACGGAACGAAAAGTTCCCTGAGAGTTCTCAAAAGAGTTCACTTTTGAATAGTTTAGGAGTCCCATCATGTATCGGTTTTTATGATGTAATCACAAAGACATATAATGACTTTAACTATAACGAATCTACTAATCGAAACCCATTAAGTTCTCCTGAAGGTATCTCAAGACAAATAAAATCATCTTAAAAAGGAGACTTAGACTTAGGTTTTAAAGTCGATTAATATTTAATAACGGAAGAGAATTAAACAAGTACACGTAAATAAAAAGAGATGTAGAACCTTTATATAGAAAATCATATCTCTATATAGATAGTTAATTAACACATTTAACTATGGGTTCCCTTTATATCAGAAGTAAGAGTCCCTCTATTTATATATAACTCTAATGTAAAAATTTAGTGTACATTAAAAATCCTACTAACGTTTAAGAAAAATGTTATCCTTTGTAGAAAAAAATATGAAAAGAAATTATATAATCTAAGATTGTGAATCGTAAGAATGAATTATATATGTTATAAAACGTTGAAATACGAATTTATATCGTATGTATGTCTTTTCACGTCTACGGTGTCATAAAAATTTTTAGACTTATAAGACACAATGGACTTTGATTCAGTTCTTTGACTACTAATTGTTTATACTTTTCGTTGTAGTGGAGGGTGGTGGTAAGAAGGTAGGTCAGTGATTTGGGTGTTCCTCCTTTTGGTCACAAGAGTAGATAACGTCTTATGTAGTTAAAATGGACTAAAATATGTGTCAACCTTTTTATAAGAAACAAGAGATATTCACCTTAGAAACGTCCTATATGAAAAATTTAAGTTATAAAAACTCTAAGGATGTATAATAACGTACTTGAAAATCCTGGTTGGTGGTAGTCCGAACATAAGATCAGAGGGTAGAAGGACACATCATGATCCTATATTGTCGAGAAGATAACGGTTTCGGTCGACATGTAAACAAAGGAGAATTAAAATTTAAAAGGGTATAGTTTAAAACGTAACTGTAAAAATGGACCAGTACTGTTTAATAGTAAGTACATGATCCTATTCCACTTTTTCGTGTCCCTGTCTATTGTCAAATTAGAACTCTACTGAATGAAAGAGACCTTATAATTAAGAGGGATATGTCAAACGAGATGTGTAACGAATTACCTTGACTTTGTACATAAAATATGTGTGTCCGTGGAAATAACGGAATAAATAAACAATGTCTTAGTTATTAATGAAAAAATCACTTCAAAACTAAATATAACAAACTATTAATATAACGACATTGATATGTCATAATACTAAATATATTCATATGTGCAGAAGGTCTGTCTTTTAAAAGACATTAATCAAAAATAAATATTATAATATAAGTTTACTATGAATTGTACCGATCGTTAATTTTGAGTTTGGACGGAATATCCATCAACATATCGGACCGAAAGTGTTAATAGTGTGACCACAAAACTAATGTATCACTGGTGTCAACTTCATATCAAGACTCACAATCTAAGTCAAAATGTCGATTTTTAATAAAATCAAAAATAAGTGTATGTTATTTAGAAAGGGTATTTTTATTGACTCTTTTTGATCAGGATATAAATGAATGATTTTAAGAGACATATGTGAATAAATATGTTCGTCTCAATCATTTGTCACTTTACAAAGGATGTATGTTATTTGTGTTATAGTTGATTTGTTACAACTTTATCTAGTCAGAGGTGTAAAGTATCTGTCTTGTCCTTACATTGACATAGACTCGTCACAACTGTAAATGTTATTTATACGAAAATTACTTTACATTAATTTGATATTTAATCATTGAATGATCAAAACCATTTTGGAGTATAAAAATACACGAAGGTATGTACCCGTGTATAGATTATGACATTTTCCATACCGAGCGGTCAGGTGAATTTAATCAAACGATCATTACCAGAAAATGGGACGTGAAACGAGAACAGACGTCAAAATATAAAAGAATATAAACACTCGACACTTCAAAAAGTTATTTTTCAAGTTTCGAGTGTGTTGTATTGTTTACACTTGTGTATAGAAAATTTCTTGAAAATTTACAAATATAGGTTTCCGTGAAACATTATAGTAAAAAAAGGATCTCTGGGGGAATTATATAGTTTGGAGAGTTTACTAAAACTCTTCTTATAATCATATATTGTCCTAGAGTAACGAAAGGGGTAGTCTTTAGATGGTGAAATTTGGTTATTAAAATATATATTTATTTTAAATATAGTATTATGAAAGTTCTCAACTTTACTCTTCAGTAGATTTGAGTTTTTCCTACTGAATTTTATATTTTTAACGTAAAAAAGGTATACTCTCATGTGTTTAGAAATCAAAATGAAACCTATTTGACCGACAACAAAGGTTTGTTACATAGAAAGAAACTTTATACTAAAACTGGAACGATCTTTCTTCATTTGTAGTTTACTGTACCTTTTATTTCTGAGTCTGATAGATATTTACATAGAGATATATACATTACAAGAACGGTAAAAGGACTACTATCGACCGTTTTTTATATTTATATTGTATAGGAAAGAATACGGACTGGGTGTAAAAGATACCTTTTAATTTTACATTAAAGGTTACACGTGAAAGTAAAAGTTTAATACTTTGTAATTAATGAGTCGGAAGAAGTCAAGTGTTAAGATATCGAGTTTTCAAGTCTATGTTACACAAACCCAGTAGTCGAGTGCCTGAGTTTTCCTTTCACTTCTACAGTCAGTTAGACGTAAGAGTACACTTAGTACCTCGGGAGAAGATCCGAGTGTATCAGTACCTTCTTAAGTCAAAACGTCAAGATTATACTCCAAACAGTTGGTGGTTAACCGTCAACGGTACCAACGAACGGAAGATAGAGATGTTCCTAATTTAGTACACGAAGACGTCGACGACTAGAGGTTGTGGGGGACTTCCTGAACTCCCACCTCTTTTCTTTACTCCGCGAGACACGAGGTCCTTTGACCGTCCTGTCCGGAAACAACACCAACATCACTACATGAAACAAGAGGAAGTACGAATGCACGAGTCAACATAGGCTGACTAAGAAACACTGGGACACCTGACATCGAAAAGTCCGAGGAGACAGGTACCCTAAAAAGTCCGTTCTTACGATCTCACCCAACGGTAAAGGAAAAGGTCCCCTAGAAGGGTACAGGGGACGTAACGTCCGTCTAAGAAAGGACAGACTCGGCATTCTCTCTCGGAGTCCTAGGTTAAGAAAACTTAATAAACTTAAGAAAACTCGGTTAAGAGAAAATACTCGGGTTAAGAACATAGAGGAGTATAAATCTTGATTTTGGGAAGTGCCACTCTCAACGAAAGACACTGGTCGTCTTTGAAATATGTTTTTTATACATGAACTAACGTACATGAGGGGGAAACGGTTTTAGTGTATATATGACAGAAAAGTGGGATGTAGAAACCTTGTCAAAGAGTCTCGATAGACTCGGAGACAGAGGGTCTAACGTAAGGTGTATAACGGGGGTTATTTTGAATTGAGGATTTAGAGTACTCCACACCAATAAAAATCAGATGTCAAAGGGTAAGGAAATAATGGACAATCGATAACCAATCTTGGGGGTCTTCGGTGAACTTAAAGAACGATGTATCGGGGTACGTAGAAGATTCAGTCGTTATCTCCATAATGGAGACTCTTAGGGAGAGTCTAGGTTTTCTATTACTAGACGAGAATAAGTAGGAACCGTGAAACAACGAAGTCGGACCATACGAGACGTCTTAAGGAGAGAGACTACCTCAGAATTTGAGATCAGAAAGAGACAGAGTGTCCTAATGTTTTTAGGTAAATCTAAAAGTCGGAAACGAGTGTCCATAAACCAAAGGATTAGATATCTCTGGGTTCCCATTTGTTCGGAGGACTCCTCTTTACATAAACTCCGGTGGATCCAGAGACGACATTTAATATAACACAAGGTATTACTAAGTGAGTAACAGTTTCAGTCAGGAAACATGGACAAACGAATTCCGAAATGTTGGACGAGTTGTAGGGTGGTACGTTTACGGGGACCCCCTTTTACCGTCGTCTTAGGTCGAGTGGAGAGACTAAAGGGAAAAGGAGACCTTAAAATAAAAGAAAGCCGAAATCCTCCTGGAATAATGAGAGTATTTTTAAAGAGATAAAATAGACGAAAAAAAAAAATAAAATGGTAAAATCTCTCTCTCTGTGACTAGAAGGTGGTGATTAAGGTCTTCACTTCGGTCAAGTCTATAAAACTCATCAAAGTAAATGGGACCTAATAACTTTATGTAAACAAAAACATAAATTAAATAATTAAATTTAAGACGTGATAATATCAAGAATTATATGGTTTAGTTTCTTCATGACTGGATTTATAAGATACTAGTGTAGATAAATAGGTAGTTTTAATGTCGAATAGGTTTTAAATCTCAATTTTCATTGAAAGTTTAGGATAGAAGGTTAGTCTCTGGATGTAAATCATTTGTCGTAGTTTTAATTATGAATACAAATTTTAACGAACAGTACAAGTATCATCCAGGACAAATTAAAATATAATTATGACGAACCCAGTAAATTTACCATTATGTTACCGGAAGGGGTCTCCACGTCACCATTTCTGAGACGGACGGTCACGCCCTCTGTGTCCTTTGATAGTTGAGGATAGGGACCCAGTCCTTTCAGAGGACCTCATCCTTTACGTTGGGTACGGTCATAAGAACGGACCTTTTAAAGTACCTATCTCTTCAGACCACCCGATGGCAGGTACCTCAACGTTTCTCAGTCTGTACTGACTCGTTGATTGTGTACTACATTTCTACACTCATATCTGGAAACTTTGTATTAACGGACTCAAAATCTTAGATAGGAGATGAAAGACACACTGGCCGGTTGACTTTAAAAACGGAGTAAAAAGACTGGATCTTCCACTCTCTACATTGAAGGGGACGAAAAATTCGTCCCAAAAGTTTCTCAGTCTATACTGACTCGATGATTGTTAAAGTGAAAAAGACTAACAATATTTTTAATTCTTTAGATTAAAATATTGAAATTACCTGAATTTATAAGAGGAGTTAAGAACAAAACCTGGGGATTGACGGGGGAGGAGGTAACATTCCACTTACGTCTCTTTTTCTCTCGATCGGTTTCTCAATCCGTTCTTTTCCTTTTAAATAATCTCCCTTTTCTCTCCTACTACCAAAGAATTCCTCTTGGTCACAGGACGGAAAGACTGTCCCAGGAAGAATATTGTGTGGTTACTTTTTAAGAGACTTCCCTGCCAATTAAAAATCGGACGTCAAGTCAGGACACCAGTGCATAGGTCTCCAGACCTTAGACCATCAGAGTGTCGAAACTCTTCTATCCGTGGTCACTCTGTCTTACCGTAAACCCGTTAAACCAGTTAGAGTACCTAGTGACACTAAAATAAAAAACAAACGCTTCAGTTTTGTTTTTTAAACAAATGACAGAATAGGTACTCTGGGGTACACCCGGGAAACTCATTATTTATCCGAGTCAACCCAGTAAACTCTCTATTTATCTAAATCTACCCCAGTACTCTTACTTGTCCCCGTCTTCGGCCCTCCTGGGGTACGGACTCCCCGTAACCGGTTCTCCTCAATGGGGTGCAGACTCCAGTCCCCGTCTCCGGCTCTCACGGTCCGACGCTGTCGCGTCCTTGCCGGTTCTCCTCGATGGGGTCAGGCTCCAGTCCCGCCGTCGACTCTCCTCGATAGGACATTAACTCCAATCCCCGTCGTCGGTGCTCCCCGTTAGGGTGCAGGTTCCTCGTCACCGACGTGCCCGCGTCCTCCCGGATCTCCTCGATAAGGTACAAGTTCCAGTCCTCCCCAC
Organism: Capra ibex; assembly: GCA_006410555.1. Classification (NCBI taxonomy): domain Eukaryota; kingdom Metazoa; phylum Chordata; class Mammalia; order Artiodactyla; family Bovidae; genus Capra; species Capra ibex. The sequence continues at coordinate 44,792,466 of SJYO01037955.1, read as the reverse complement.
CGATACTCCTCTATGGAGAGCAGATTCCATTCCTCGCCGCCGACACGAAACGACCTCGTCGACACATCTCTATGGGGTGCAGGTTCCATTTTCTTTGGGTTCATTCTACCATCCACAACGTTCTTTGATCGGTTAGATTAGTGTGATCTTGGTGTCGGAACAGATTGAGTCACTTTGATTCGACACGGGCACCCCGGTGGTTTCTGCCCGTCCAGTACCACCTCTCCGGACTGTCTTACACCAGGTGACCTCTTCCCTTACCGTTCGGTGAAGTCATGAGAACGGAACTCTTGGGGTACTTGTCATACTTTTTCGTTTTACTATCCTATGACTTTCTCCTTGAGGGGTCCAGTCATCCACGGGTTGTGCGATGACCTCTAGTCACCTCTTTATTGAGGTCTTTCTTACTTCCCTACCTCGGTTTCGTTTTTGTTATGGGTCGACACCTACACTGACCACTATCTTCGTTCCAGACTACGACATTTCTTGTTATAACGTATCCTTGGACCTTATAGTACAGGTACTTAGTTCCGTTTAACCTTCGTCAGTTTGTCCTCTACCGTTCTCACTTGCAGCTGTAAGATCCTTAGTCGCTTGATTTTACTTGACTTTACCTACTTTAATTGAGTCTACTGGTAACATAGAAGGTGACACCCGTCCTTAGGGAATCTTCTTTACCTCATCGGTAGTACCAGTTGTTCTCTCAGGTTTTACCTCATGAACCTACGTTGGAGTTTTTCCTGTCTTACTAGAGACAAGCAAAGGTTCCGTTTGGTAAGTTATAGTGTCAATAGGTTCAAATACGAGGTTGGTCATTACGACTTCTTCGACTGTAACTTACCAAGATACTTCTGGATGTTCTGGAAAATCTTGATTGTGGGTTTTTTCTACAGGAAAAGTAATATCCCCTGATCTTACGTTTTTATCCTTCAGTTCTTTGTGGACCCCATTGTCCGTTTATACAGGAACCTTACGTCTTACTTCGTCCCGTTTCTGATTATCTCAAAACGGTTCTTTTACGTGACCAGTATCGTTTGTGGGAGAAGGTTGTTGTGTTCTCTTCTGAGATGTGTACCTGTCGTGGTCTACCAGTTGTGACTTTAGTCTAACTAATCTAAGAGACGTCGTTTTCTACCTCTTCGAGATATGTCAGTTGTTTTTGTTCTGGTCCTCGACTGACACCGAGTCTAGTACTTGAGGAATAACGGTTTAAGTCTGAATTTCTGTCATCCCTTTTGGTGATCTGGCAAGTCCATACTGGATTTAGTTTAGGGAATACTAATGTGTCACTTTCACTCTTTTTATAAATTCCCTGATCTAGACTATCTGTCTCACGGATTACTTGATACCTGACTCCAAGCACTGTAACATGTCCTCTGTTCCTAGTTCTGGTAGGGATACCTTTTCTTTACGTTTTTTGGTTTTACCGACAGACCCCTCCGGAATGTTTATCGACATTTTTCTTCTCTTCATTTTTCGTTTTCTCGTTTCCTTTCTATTTTCGTAGACTTACGTCTCAAGGTTTCTTATCGTTCTTCTCTATTCTTTCGGAAGGAGTCGTTAGTTACGTTTCTCTATCTCCTTTTGTTGTCTTACCCTTTCTGATCTCTAGAGAAGTTCTTTTAATCTCGATGGTTCCCTTGTAAAGTACGTTTCTACCCGAGCTACTGTTCTAATCGGGGCAAATATTTCTCTCTATAGTTTCACGCAAGAAAGAAAGAGGGGACAGAGAAGGACGGTACACCCTTGTATCACTCTTTCACTGACAGATGCTCGGTCTTCCTCGCAGGAGTGTCGGTGCGACCTTTGAACTATAATCCAAAGATCGGAGGTCTTGACATCCTTTGTGTAAAGACAACAAATTCAGTGAATCGGACACCATAAAGTACTATCGTCGTACCTGGCTTTTGTGACAGAATGTAGATCATTGTCTACCTATGTGTTGTGAACCGAGAGGTCTTCTTGAGTTTGTCAGGTACCTTCCCTTTACGTGGGCAACAAAAAGTCTCTTGTATAGAAGATTTGATAACCTACTCAATAGGTACGACACTTATGTAGACTAACGTCATAAAACAAAACATGTTGTAAAGAACGAAATAAGATCCAAATTATCACTTTGGATGTAAACGTTTCTCGTATCTAAAGAGTGAGAATAAACTATAGTAGTATGTTAAAAAACTAGGTATAAGAGGAGTTCAGTGTCTCTATAAAGAAGAATTTGAACTCCACCGAAAAGAACTGGTACTCTTACAAGTTGAAAGTTGGGGACGAGTGTAAAACTTTTGTTTTATAAGATGAGTTAAGATGAAAAAAATAAAGTTCACACCTGTCCCATGTAAGTGAGTTTAAAAAATCATGTATTAAAGAAATTATAGTTAAAACTTATACTTTCTTTCTGTAAAAAGACCCTCTTATTTTATATCTTACTCATCTAACCAAAAAGGTATTAAAATGGGTTTTATTTAAACTGATATGTTGAGTGTAGAACTCCAACTCATGTTGTAAGGGAATCTCATAAAAAATCTATCATTAATTTATTATACATTTAAGTCATTATGAATTCTCCTGTATAAGAGTAATAAATATACATATTATCTTTTATTTGAAGACGACTATAAATAAAACTTAATGTTGATCTCAACATATCGAAGGGACCAACGAGTCTACAATCTTTAGACGGATGTCACGCTCTCTAGTCCAAACTAACGACCCAGCTCTTCTAGGGGACCTCTTCCTTTACCGTTGGGTGAGGCCATAAGAACGGACCTCTTAAGATACCTGGCTCCTCGGACTGGCTTTTATCAAGTGCTCCAGTGTTTCTCGGTGTGTACTGATTTACTGAAGTGTTTCGTACCCTTATCAATTTTAAAATTACTATTATATTTCACTTTATGTCCGATTACGGACCAAAGTTAAAGAATTTTTACTTTAATGTTTTTAACTTATTTTTATAAAGTTTTCCTTTTTGACAAGAACACTGTTTTTTTAGTGTATAAACACTAACAGGTCAGATAGGGATCCTGTTAAAGAAATATAAAATATATTCCGTAATAGAAAAGAACGAAACACTTCTCATGTCCAGTCGAGATTCGTCGTGGGACACTTTAAAGGTCCTTATAAAACACTAGGTCGTTTTCGACTACAACTCTGTAACCATGTTTGTTTTTTCTATATCACTGGTGGTCCATTATACCCGTTCTTTCAAATGACAAAAGACAATGGTGTAACATAGAATTAAAAAAGTAACCTTTTAACTAAAGAAACATACATTTATAAATAAAAAAGAAATTTTTATAATCCCCCAAAATGTAACTACGACGACGATTCAGTGAAGTCACCACTGAGACACTCTAGGGTATCTACCTTCGGTTGGTCCGAAAGGGTAGGAACCCTAAGAGGTCCGTTCTCATGACCTCACCCGACGGTAAAGGAAGAGGTTACGTACTTTCACTTTTCACTTTCACTTCAGCGAGTCGGGACAGGCTGTGAATCGCTGGGATACCTGACGTCGGATGGTCCCAGGCGACGGGTACCCTAAAAGGTCCGTTCTCATGACCTCACCCCACGGTAACGGAAGAGGCGTAACTATTTACACGTATTAAAGTTACGTGTAACTAATATATATGTATTATAATCATATATATAACTTTAATATAATTATATCAATTACATTACCTTCAACACCTAATTATATAAATAGAATATGAATCAATGAAGGACTTTTAAATTGAAACGTTTCTTCAATCTATCCTTGATCAAAATAAAAATGTTACTACTCTATCAAACCTGTCCCTTCTTGGCTTATTTCTCAAAGATTCATCGAATTAAGACCGTCTTTTACTATTATCTTTCTCGTCAGATCATACTGAGAGTTATAGACGATGACGCCCACGACGACACACGAAGGAACGAGTCATCACGGCCGAGAGACGTCAGGGTACCTGACATTGGGTGGTCTATGGAGACAGGTACCTTACAATGTCCGTTCTTAGGACCTCACCCAACGGTAGAGGATGAGGTCCCATAGAAGGACTGAGTCCCTAGTTTTGGGTGTAGAGAACGTAGAGAACGTGACCGTTCGTCAACAAATTGTGATCGCGGTGAACCCCCGCAACGATGACAGTCTCATTAATAGTTCGAATATTTCTACACTTTATTATTCTTAAAAAAAAGTTTTTAAATATGTCGAAATAACTTTATTTCGATAAATTGTAACATAAATAAATACCACAGACCACGTAACTGAAATGATAACAAATCAACGGGTCGAGAAACGTAGGGGTACCTAACATCGGGTGGTCCGAGTGAGGTTTCCTGAAGGGTCCGTTCTTATGACTTTACCTAACGGTCACAAAGAACGACTAAGTCTCTAGCTAGGACTCCAAGGACGAAACCGTCCTCCTAAAAAATGACGATTCAGTGGTTCCTTCAAAAATGTCGTATAACTGATTATGTACACTTACAGACTTTACTAATTCTGTCGTCCCAATTAAAGTAAAGGACTGTCTTAGTAAATAAAAGAACACTACTCTCGTGCACTTTTTATACAAGATTGTTGAAAGTAATACTTGATGTCAGTTTTACGATACTAAATCTCGGGGTCTTAGATGAGTAGAACATTGTCCTTCTAGCTCGTGAAACTGATTTTAGAGGGGTAAAGGGAGTTGAAGGTTAGAAACTATTGGTGATAATATGAGAGGTACTCAGACTGAAAATCTCTGAGAGTTATATTCACTTTATTACGTCAAAAACAGAAAGAGTCTTAATAAATAAAGTGAATCCGGTTAAGTGAGTTTCAAGTAGGTACAACTTTGTTTCGATTCTTAAAAGGAAAAAGATCCCTGACTTATCATAAAGTATATATATATATATGTGTGTGTGTGTATTTGTGTGTGATATGTAATATATACATTGTATAGAAACAAATAGGTATCTATTTATCCGACAAAGATATAGAACCAATAACACTTATCACGAAATTACTTGTATCCTTACTCCTATAGAGAGACTCTATGACGAAAGAGAAAGGAAACCTATATATGTGTTTTTATTTTAACAACTTAATATATAACCATGATAAAGATTAACAAACTCCTTTGAGGAATAACAAAAGGTATTGTGGACTGGTTAAATGTAAGGGAAGTTGTTACCCGTTCTTTCAAAGGGAAAAGAGGTGTAAGAGTGTTCGTGAAATAGAGAGAGGGAGAGTATTATCGGTTAGATCGTTCATACTCTACAATATAGTGATCCCAAACCTAAACGTAAAGGGACTACTAATCATTAAAGATCTTATAAAAGTACATAGACAACTGGAAAATATGTCAAGGAAAACTCTTTACGGATAAGTTAAGGGAAGTTAAGTTAAGTCAGTGAGTCAGCATAGGCTGAGAAACGCTGGGGTACTTAGTGTCGTACGGTCCGGAGGGACAGGTGGTGGTTGAGGACCTCAAGTGAGTCTGAGTACAGGTAGCTCAGTCACTACGGTAGGTCGGTAGAGTAGGAGATAGCAGGAGAAGAGGAGGACGGGGGTTAGGGAGGGTCGTAGTCTCAGAAAAGGTTACTCATTTGAGAGGCGTACTCCACCGGTTTCATGACCTCAAAGTCGAAATCGTAGTAAGGAAGGTTTCTTTAGGGTCCCGACTAGAGGAAATCTTACCTGACCCACCTAGAGAGACGTCAGGTTCCCTGAGAGTTCTCAGAAGAGGTTGTGGTGTCAAGTTTTCGCAGTCAAGAAGTCGTGAGTCGAAAGAAGTGTCAGGTTCAGAGTGTAGGTATGTACTGGTGTCCTTTTTGGTATCGGAACTGATCTGCCTAGAAACAACAGTTTCATTACAGAGACGAAAAGGTTTATGATAAGTTAAGGGAATCGGTAGAAATTTTATTTTGAAATAAACCGTGACTCAATATATTTAACAAATATATAAAACCTATAATTGAGGAAAAATTGTATATACTAAACTTTTATAAAAGAGTGTAAGACGTCTTACGTAAAAACAAAACAAGTAACGAAGAAAACGATACGTATTTGAAAACTAAACTATATCAGGGTGAATGATTCAAAACGAAAATAAGAACATGAAAACAACAGTATAAATTTTTTAATAACAGTTCTGTCTACAGTTGTTTGAAAAAGGATTTATAAGAAGACTCTCAAAACACCAAAGTCCACAATACAAATTCAGAAATTAAGACTCAATTAAAGACACTCGTCACATATTATCCCTACATTAAGGAAAGAAAGGGTACACTAATACATCAAAAGAGTTGAAGAAAAATAACTTCTGACGGTAAAATGATTGTTCATAACAAACGAAGTATAAGTTTACGGTTAATCATATATACCCTTCTAAACAAAGACCCGAGAGCAAAGACAAGGTAATGAGATACACACATGAAAATACAGTCCTTGAATGACAAAACTAATAATATAGAAACAACATATCAATAGAACTAATAAAATATCGTAAATGTAAATTCGGTAAAGAGAAATTTTAAAAGGTTTCTTCCTTTATTTTACAGGTCTTACGTATATAATGTGTTTAGTACCATATAATTTAAAGTGTCTAGGACGAAGTGTAGATTAAACATAAACTATTTTTAGTTTATTAAAAGGAATATGTTTATAAAAGTCAAGAACTTTAAAAATATTTTAATTTTATTACAGTTCCGTAAGACCGGTCTTCGTCTCTTCATCACCAGTGTCGATCTTCTCCACGTGGAGCCAAAGGGGGTTGTGGGAAGTGGGAGTCTGGGGTAGGGGTAGGGAGGCTGGGGTTCTGGGTGAGTTAGTTTGTTAAGGAACACGACCCCACTGAGACACGGAGGGCGGGGGGGTCGTCTTTGGGGACTGGTGCCCGTCGGTCTCGAGGTTCCGAGGGACCTTACTGGACTGGCGGTTCCTCCGTCTTCTACGAAGGGAGAGGTCTCAGCTGTCTGTCCCCTTACCGGTAGACTTTTCGTCACCTCTGAATAGGGGAGTTTCCACTTCCCCTCAGTTGGGAGTTTTTACCTTGTCTCCTCCGTCACCCCCGGTGACCACTACGGTCTCTCGGTCGTAGGAGATCCGTCCCTCGACTCCGGTTCCCCCCTTCCTCACGGGGGTACCTCTGGGGGTGCTTCTCCTTCTTTAAGAGAAAGTTCTTCGGAAAGTTTAACTCACCGGAGAGGAGTTCTCTCTAGTCTTCCTCACATCCCCACTAAGCAGACGGAGGAGTGGGCGTCTCCGTCTCGTCCTAGTCCCCTCTCCCAAAGGACGTCGGCACTTCCGTGACGAGTCCTTCCCTTCCGACAACGGTGAGGAATCTCGGTCCTCACGGTCCGGTTTCCCCGTCTCCGGTCCCGATGGAGGTTCCCTCCTCGTGTCTTCTCCGGCCTTGGGTCCACCGTCTCGGTAGATGAGGGAGCCCCGGTCACCCACCGAGATGTGGTCGTTCGTTCGTCTTACTCGGGACCCACTCCCGTCTACCCACTAGAGATTCGACGTCTTTGAACCGGGAACACTCGAGTGACGGATCTGGACCATGAAGACGACGGAAGAACATGGGTCTTTCCTTACTCTGACAACGGATGATCGGTGTAATGGAGAGAAAGAGAGGGAGGACACCTAAGAGGGTAGTAGGTAGACCAGAAGGAGATTTCCGGTCAACTTTTACCAGGGAAGGTCAAAGGGTTCAATTCAAACACTATACTTTACTAGAACGGGAATCGGGTTGGAGGAAAGGAAGGAGTGGACACGACTTCCTTTAACGACCAAAAGAAAGGGTTAAAAAAAGGTCCATCCAAAACGAATGGTCGAAGTGTCCACCGAGTCTACCATTTTGTAGACGGACGTTACACCCTCTGGACCCAGGCTAGGGACCCAACTCTTCTAGGAGACCTCTTTCTTTACCGTTGGGTGAGATCATGAGAACGAACCTTTTAAGGTACTTACCTCCTCGGACCATCCGATGTCAAGTACCTCAGTGTTTCTCAGCCTGTGCTGACTTACTCAAATAAAAGGAAAGTGAAAAACAAATGAGGGGTTTAGGGACTCGGTCTACATGACATGAGGGTTTGGGACTCACATCAGGTCGAAAAGGGACAACTCGAAAGTCAGAGAGGACGACACGGATCCCCTTGAACCCGATCCCTCCTGTGACGAGGACGGATCCAAAAATATCTACGGAAGTCAAGTCAAGTCAAGTCAAGTCAACGAGTCAGCACAGACTGAGAAACGCTGGGGTACTTAGCGTCGTACGGTCCGGAGGGACAGGTAGTGGTTGAGGGCGTCAAGTGAGTCTGAGTGCAGGTAACTCTGGTACTACGGTAGGTCGGTAGAGTAGGAGACAGCAGGGGAAGAGGAGGACGGGGGTTAGGGAGGGTCGTAGTCTCAGAAAAGGTTACTCAGTTGAGAAGTGTACTCCACCGGTTTCATAACTTCAAAGTCGAAATCGTAGTAAGGAAGGTTTCTTTAGGGTCCCGACTAGAGGAAGTCTTACCTGACCAACGTAGAGGAACGTCAGGTTACCTGGGAGTTCTCAGGAGAGGTTGTGGTGTTAAGTTTTCGTAGTTAAGAAGCCACGAGTCGGAAGAAGTGTCAGATTGAGAGTGTGGGTATGTACTGGTGTCCTTTTTGGTATCGGAACTGATCTACCTGGAATCAGTCGTTTCATTACAGAGACGAAAACTTATACCAGAGGTCCAACCAGTATTGAAAAGAAGGTTCCTCATTCACAGAAAATTAAAGTACCGACGTCAGTGGTAGGCGTCACTAAAACCTCGGGGGGTTTTATTTCAGACTGTGACAAAGGTGACAAAAGGGTAGATAAAGGGTACTTCACTACCCTGGCCTACGGTACTAGAAGTAAAATACTTACAACTGGAAGTTCGGATTAAAAAGTGAGAGGTGAAAGTAGAAGTAGTTCTCCGAAAAATCAAGGAGAAGTGAAAGACGGTATTCCCGCCACAGTAGAGGTATGGACTCCAATAACTATAGGGAGGGCCGTTAGAACTAAGGTCGAACACAAAGGAGGTCGGGTCGCAAAGGGTACTACATGAGACGTATCTTCAATTTATTCGTCCCATTGTTATATGTCGGAACTGTGTGAGGAAATCAACGGAATGAGTTCAAGTTTGTTTTGTTGGTTTTCTACAGTTTATACAGAGGATCGTGTGTAGGTCTATATATTACATAAAGATTTGTTACATATTTTGACATATAATCTTTTTATCTATTTTATATTTTATCACATAATAAACCGTCTATATGACTTAGGGTTATAGTCGATGATAGATGTGTTCACAATGAAAGAGACCACACCACAAATAAATAGTATGAGAAGTTTTATAATCCTTTTGTAATAACTGGATATCTTATATATCTTTATTTCCGATAAAAGGTAATAGATTCAGATCTTACTAATTCAGGAAGTCTATATACTGACATTTTTCCTAACAAGACGGAATATACCTTTGTAATGTGACAAGACACAGAGGACAGATATAACATGTAGAGACAGGGTCCACACTTTACACCTTCAACGAGTCAACACAGACTGAGAAACGTTGGAGTATCCGATATCTCAGGTACCTCGAGAGTTCCGGTCCTTTGGTCTCACCCATCGACAAGGGAAGAGACCCTCTAGCAAGGTTGGGTCCATAGTTTGGGTCCAGAGGGGGTAACGTCCGTCTAAGAAATGGTCGACTCGATGGTACCTTCATGTTCTTATAACTTAACCCATCGGATGGGGAAGAGGTTCTCTAGAAGGACTAGGTCCTTAACTTGGCTCCAGAGGTCGTAACGTCCTAAGAAATAGTCGACTGGATGGTCCCTTCGGGTCCGCTGAGTCACTATTTCTTAGGTGGACCGTTACTTCCTCTACGTCCCCTATACCCAGACTAGAGACTCAACCTTTCAGGGGGACCTCTTCCTTTACCGTTGGGTGAGGTCATAAGAACGGACCCTTTAGGGTACCCGTCTCCTCGGAACACCCAATGTCGGGTATCCCAGTGTTTCTTATCTTGTGTTGACCTGTGTGTCTATATAAATACTTTACAAAAGAGGTTAAAGGTAGAGATCGATAAAGTTCAGTAAGACTTATAACGATTTCATAAAGAAGTAAACCCGAAGGGACCACCAAGTCTACCATTTGTTAGACGAATGTCACGTCTTCTGGGTCAAAGATAGGAACATAACTCTTCTAGGGGACTTATTCCTTTAGTTTTGAATGAGGTCACAAAAATGGACTCTATAGAGGGTCTGTCTCCTTGGACCCTCCGGTATCAGGTTTCCCAGTGTTTCTCAGTCTATGTTGACTCACTTTAAAGAAATAAATCCTTCTGAAGTTTAATAAAATATTAATATTAATGGACAGATGAAACTACTGATATTAAAGAAACTTTACAGTTATAGATGGATGGGACTATTGGACATATCGCACACCCATAAAACCTTTGAACACATACATGTGTGTGTGTGTGTTGACCCACGTAGCGACCGAGTTACCTGTACTGAAACTCGTTCGAAGCCCTCAACCACTACCTGTCCCTTCGGACCACGACATACATCAGGTGTCCCAGCGTTTCTCAATCTGTACTGACTTACGACCTTGACTTGACTTGACTTAATAAAGATTCCATTAAACTTCTGTTTCTAAACTTAGTCTCCCAAATAAAACAAAAATTGGTGGAAAAATTGAATAATACATTATCGTCTTAGTGTACATTTATCCAGTGAATTCCAAATCTTAGAGTAATTTTTAGAAAGTATGACCCTCTTACTTCTTTGAAACTAAACGAAATACAAAATTTATATTGAAAAATTCAAAATGTCTAAAAAAAAAGAAAGCGATGTCTTTTTCCGTATCAAGACTATTAATGAGACGAAAAACGTTTAATAGTCTTCCTACATTTCACATAAATGACTGTAATTATTCAATGAGAAACCGTAGTAATAAGTGATTACTCGAACAAAGTCTTACAAACGTTCGAATACACTGTCCTACTGTAAAATAATATACTTATTCCAGTTGAGACAATAAATCAAGAACTTTCTTTTTTTTTTTGTTAAGAAGTACTTTACACTTCGATAATCCATGTAAACTGAGTTTCGAACGAAATTTCAGTTCTTCACCGTAGAGTTTAAGTACATCGACGAGATTGGATACTCCACCTCAAAACCGTTAATATTCCCCTACAGTCCTCCATGAAACGTCTATCACTAATCGGTACAGTTTCCAATACAAGTTCGATTTAAAACTTACCGTGTCACCGATAATAAACTTTCTCGTTCTATATGTCTGAATCTTCAATTTTACATTTCAAATGAGACAGAAGGAACTTTGAAGGAACGGAAGTAGTAGGTGACAGTAATCTTTATCGTTCTGGTAGTATTAATCCCCGAGATTCTTTGTTCGTGTGTAATAAAAATCAACGGAGTCTACGGTTTTTTTTTTTTACTGAACTCAAAACAAGAAATCCCTTACTCTTCCAAACCCTTACAACCGTATTTAGAGACTTTAACACTCTGACTGAAAAATGATTGTATTGAGAACACTGACATCTTATTTAACTTTACCTTTTTTAGTAGATCTTTCTTCGTATAGAGTCACTTTCCCTTTAATATTTCGGGAACTAATACTGTCATAAGGAAAAACGGTTGACGTAAACAGAGTAATATTATTAAAAGTTCAACTAATTCCACTAATAACAATACTAGTAATATATTAACAATATTATATGGAACCTTATACTCCTCTTCCTTTATTTCATCGTAAAAGTGACCACTAAAATCTCTTCCATATCCCTCATTCAAATTATTGTGTGACAGGACATTCCACTCGTTATAAAACTTTCTTATTTTACACCTCACGAAACAATATAGAGAATCATTAACGTCCTCGGGTCAATGTAACTGAGTACAGAGGAAACTTACGAAACGTTTATCATTCGTGAGTCTCTGTCACTTTAAATAAAGGTATATAAAAGAGAAGGGAATTCATTTCCGTATAAAACCACTTAATTTTTTTTTTTTGAAAAATCAGTTAAAAACAACCTCATGTCAACAAAGACAAACAAAAAAGAAAACAAAACAAAAAACAAAAAACGATGTAACACGTCGTATACCCTAGAATCAAGAGGTTAGTCCTACCTTGTGGCACAAAGGAACGGAACCTTCGTACCTTAGAATTGGAGACCTGGTGATCTCTTCAGGGAAGTTATTCAAAAATCCATATACTATTAATTGAAGAAACTTGAGTTATTATATTTTGATATTCCGTCTGTTTAAAGTTCTAAACTATATATGATTTTTACTCTAGATTGAAGATACGTCTACACAAAGTAATAGAGTCTGTTCGAAGACAAGAAAAACGACACCGGACATACGTAGTATCGAACCAATCCGACTTTACACTTAGTTCCGATGTCTCTCTCTTGTCTTACTTCATTGATTCCCTCGGGTACCCTCTCGTCGGACAAACTCACATGTCCTTTGTAACGATCCTCCTTCCAACCTCTACTCGTTTTACCTGATAGTTTGAAACCTAAAGAGTGTGAGTCAGTAGATTAAGATGTACGAAAGAAGAGTTTCATCTAATAAAACTGTCCATCCCTAACATTGTATGACATAAGTTCACCTCCACGTTGTATTCCTCAGACGTACATCCATTTTCACTACTATTGTAAACCGTTTCACTATCGCTTACAGGATTCACTTCCTAACTTTCGAACTAGGTACACTGAACTCTTTCGTGTCGTTATTGATTACCCTGAGGTATCTCTTCTTCTCTAGTCCTGGACACCGTCGTTGTTTGTCCTCCTTTATTATTAAATTTTTTGTAACGTTAAACTCTCTAGGGAGTTTAAGTGGGAACATACACACGTGTCACTCGCTGATTGTGTGAGTCAGTAGTCAGTACAGGCTGAGACACTGGGATACCTGACATCGGGTGGTCTGAGGAGACAGGTACCTAAAAAGGTCAGTCCTTAGGACCTCACCTAACGTTAAAGGAGGAGGTCTTCCAGAAGGGTGAATCCGTAGTTTGGAAGTTGAGAAAACAGAGGACGTAACCTTTCGTCTAAGAAATGGTGATCGTGGTGGTGCCTTCGGGGTCTAAGTAGAAATCACGAGATCCCTTTGTAACGAGAAAAGTCCCTTGTGCCGAGTCAAATTCCCCGTAAAAGAAACTGTTAATCCATTCTTACTTACTCCTCTTTCTTAAACCTTGAACAATAGTAATATAAAACATTATAAAAGTATAAGTATAAATTGTTATACATACAACATTTAGTAAAGTCTTCATGTCTTACTCTTGTTCACAGGTTAAAATTAGAATCGGAGTCTAAAATTTATATACATACATATTTCACTTATTTAACGTTAGGTAATTATATGTCTATTCATAATTATGTTAGAACTCTCAAAATAAATCCTCTGAATTCATTCCCTTTTGTGTTTACTTGTTTTATCCTACTTTTTTTCAGTCATTTGGTGTTACCTCAGGTTCGTGGAGTGATGAGGCTGTACCTACTTCTGTGTGTGAACCAATATGTATGATATCTAAAATGATCCCCATTCCTCTTAATAAATGGACTAAAATTCTTGACATCTAGTCTAATATAGAAGTTCTAAAAAGTTTTAATCTCGATCACAATATACTAATCTCATATATTTCGTTAATACTAGGACAGGGACTTCAATCACAAAATTTTATTATAGAAGATAAACTAAAAGTCAAGGATTACAGTGACAATTTTGATAAAGCCACGAGTGAAGTCGTTATGTACACAATTTTAATCTTGATATGTCTCTTCTTATCGTCCCGGGGACGAATTCCTACTGTACATTTAGACACTTCACAAGGTATAAAAACTTTTCCAATAAATTTTTCCTTACATATATATTGACTTCGAGAAACAACATATCGTCGTTAATTGTACTATAACATTCGGTTAATGTGAAGTTATTTTTGTTGAATTTTAATTTTAAAATAAAATTTTATTTTTAACCTTATAAATTCTATATTTTATACTAAGCTATATGTATACTTTTCAAATGATGTCAGTTCAATTAATTGTATAGAAAAGGAGTGTATCGTTAGAAAACACTGGTTTCCTGGACTTTAGATGAAATTTTAGACTTCCTTTAGTTACTCGAAATTTTTAAGGGACGATATAAATTTCCAGTGTCTAATCTGTATATTATACTTAGAGAATCTTGTTACTATACGTTAATATTCATTTACAAAAATTTCACAACAATAATGGTTATGTTTAAGACATATAACATAGTGAGAATTCATTTTATAATTACATAAAAATTTTACTGAAAAATTTCCATCTCTGATTGACCTACAGTGTAAATATTCATATAGATGAGCGTATAAGTTCCCCAAGTAAGATTATTCTTAACGTATGAGTCTGATTCATTTAAGTATAAAAAAGTGACATACGAGTTTTCACGATACTCACTATTTGATGGGAGCATAGTGATTAGAACAGTGAAATCATCGGATGTCTGAAAAGAGAACCTTTAGTTCAGACCTGACTAATTATAGATGACAGAATACTTAGAGTTTTGATGATCCGACTTTCGTTCTACGATAAACTACTGACATTCAAACTACGTATTTCGTCCCACGAGTTTCGACCACGAGACCCTGTTGGGTCTCCCTACCCCACCCCTCCCTCCACCCTCCCCAAAAGTCCTACCCCACTATGTACACGTAGGTACCGACTAATTACAGCTACATACCTTTTTTGGTAGTGTTATAACATTTCATTAATAGGAGGTCAACTTTATTTAATTAAATTTTATATAAAAATTTCATAATAGAGAATTACCTGTCGATGTTTAGGGTTCATTCTTTTTGTCGTTTACCCATATTTTACTCGGTTAGTGTTAGTTCCTTTTCGAATACAAACTCCGATTGTCCTTAGATTGAATAAGACTGAATAAATAGAAAGATAGACGTATCGAAACGTACGACAGTTTGTGTATTGACCTCAAGTCATTAACCCAACACTTCTCTAAATATGATGAAGTTTATAATTGTTTCATTACCGGAAAGATTTATTAAAAGTGAGGGGTATAAGTAACACTTACATTGTAACGAAGAAGTAAACATTAGTTTAATTATTTACACATACGGTATTTATAGTTTACAACAACTCAATATTTTTATCTCTACAGAGTCAACTGTACGACATCAAAAGTCGGGACGAAGAGACTCCGTTAGTGTAGGTGTTGAAAAATGAAAAAGGAGACCGTAAGTGAGGTAAAAGATTTACATACAAAATACTGGTGAAACATCAAATTACTAAAACTAGTAGTAGTTAAGTGAATGACATTATCATCCACTTCTAAATTGAGAAGTTATGGAAGGAAGGTTTCAGAGGGAAAAACGTGATCATAAGAATGATTATATAACAACAAGTTAAGGAGTCAACATAGGTTGAGAAACGATGGGGTACCTGACGTTGTACGGTCCGAAGGGATAGGAAAGGGTAGAGGACCTCGAACGAGTTTGAGTACAGGTAACTCAGCCACTGTAGTGGGTTGGTAGAACAGGAAACAGTAGGGGAAGAGGATGACGGAAGTTAGAAAGAGTCGTAGTCCCAGAAAGAATTACTCAACCGAGAAACGTAGTCCACCGGTTTCATAACCTCGAAATATATCGACAGGAACTAACGACAAAATTAGTTTCTACTAACGTAATAAAATTTATTAATTCATGACAAGTGTCGACTAGGTATTAAAAACAAACAAATACGTGGAGTTGTCTGAAACGGATTCAAATATTATAGCAAAAGAATATCTATAAATACGAGGATGAAAATTTAAAGGGCTTTAGAAGGTTGTCTATATATTTGTGTATCTACGCAAGATTCATGAAACAACAATGACATATCAGTGATTCAGTACAGGTCGAGAAACACTGAGGTACCTGGTCTCGGGTGGTCAGAAGAGAGAGGTACCCTAAAGGGTCCGTTCTTATGAACTCACCCAACGGTAAAGGAGGAGGTCCCCTAGAAGGGTTGAGTCCCTGACTCGGGTACAGAGGACGTAACCGTTCGTCTAATAAATGGTGACTCGGTGGTCCCTTTGGACAAGACATGTGGAAGATAATTTTATAGTTGAACACAATTAATACTAATATATAAGTCAAGAAGACTTATTTTTAAACTTGTCAAATAAGGATACAACTAATAAATTAAAACTACAAACTACAATACCACTAAAAAAAAAATATACAACAGTAATGTTATATAAAAATTCAGTTAAAATTACTGACATATTCAGAATGTCACATCGAGGGAATTACATCAATCAAAAAAGAGGAAGAAGACCCTGTACAACCATAGACCTCTTGACTGTAAGGTCTCTCTGATCTCTACAACAGAGGAGATCCGATTCTAAAAACAAAAAACAAAAAACAAAAAACAAAACAAAACAAAACAAAAAAATTATCGTCCCTGTTGTTCCTTCGGTGACTACGTGGTCCCTACATTACTCAAAACTTTCTTCGTCGACTACTCCAGTTTACCCATTGTCCATATGTGATATCGAAAATGAGTCAAACGACACCGGAACTTCTGTGTCAGAGATCTTCAGGACATCGTCGTGTGTTCCTTTATGTAAGACAGTTGTCGGTGTGTTTACATCGTTTCCAGGATTCACAACTTACTTTGAAGTCGGGAGTAGACTATGGAACTAAAGTCGGACCTGTCTGGAGTTCCTTTCTTAGGTCGACTGATAACGGACCTTTGAAATGAGAGTTTTGGGTAATCGTTCACACACCATAAAACAATTCTTCGTCATCTCTTGACTGATTGAGATCTTTCGAAAATAAGATGACACAAAGTCACGAAAAGATATAGGTCTTACAGAAATTTTTTTATAAGTCAAGAGAAATAGATTTAAAAAAGTACTTCACTATTTTATAAAAAGGTGTTGATTATTCAAAAGATTAACGGGTCCAACGTCCATTGTCGAAATTTATATTTTACTAACGGTTGTTTAATTAAAATCTTCGATTTTGGTGACGACATACTGTGATAGTGGATATTAAACCTTCGTGTTAGACGGTTGAAAGATGTTCATCGTAATCTCGTGAATGAAAGAGATATTTTTACGTCCTACTGTTTATATCTTGATTTCTAGAGATAAGGAATACAAGGGGACTTTCCACGTAAAATACCACCCGTATATAAATATATTATAAATATATACGAATGTGTCATTATGTGTAAGAGACTTATATCATTATATATTTTATTCAAACATATTTGTGTGTAAAGAAACTCCGAATAAGAGACCGGACTGAAGATTGATTTATGGTGGGTGAGACTTCCGATAAATTTACACTACTTTTCGACTCCATAACGTATTTCTCCTGATTTTTATCTGGTGAAAATCTCGAAATAACTACGATAATTTCCTGTCCTTTTACAAAAGACGTTCAAACTTAAAATGGTGAGTAAATGTACATCGATGTTTAGTGCAATGATACTGAAAAAACCCCTTTTTTTTTTTTTTTTCTTTTTGTGTTAAACTTAAGTAAACTCCTATTGTCTAAAGTCTCCCTCTATTTTCGATAAAGTTGCTTCCTCTTTTTTATTCAGGAATTCCGTTTTTTACCTTCTGTTCTTTTTACTTGTAGGAATTCGGTTTATTACTTCTTTTCTTTCCTCGTTTCACAATCCTTTTTAAATTTATAACTAGATCCGTACACCAAAATATTCTATGTCAAATGAACAATTATATAAAGAAGTAAATGGGAGAAAGAGAAAGAGAGAGAAGGAGGGACTTAGAGAGAGAGAAGTATGTGTATGAGTAAAAAATATAGTGGTCTAATATAAACAATAAAACAAATCTTACGAAGAAACATAAAAATAAAATACAAGAGTCAGTACAGACTGAGAAACATTGGGGTACCTGATATCGGGTAATACAAGGAGACAGGTACCTTAAAAAGTCAATTCTTATGACCTCACCTAACGGTAAAGGAGAAGGTCCCTGAGAAGGGTTGAGTCTCTTATTTGGACACAGAAGATGCGACCGTCAGTCTAAGAAATGGTCACACAGTGGACCCTCCGGGGGAATGATGTGAACTAGAATCGGTTTTCCAGAACAATTGTTTAAGAAACTTCTAAAACCATAGTTCAAATATCACTAGAGTATTCTACTTCGTCCTTTATATGAAAAAGAGATAAAAGACCTTCACAACCATATTTTGGTATAATAAAGTGGGATGTTCAAAAAGAAGGATTTTAAACGGTGAATCGAGTAGACAAGGACCTCAAAAGAGACACCCTTCTAAATTTAATTCCGAAGACAATCATCTAAATCTTGATAAGTATAACAGAAAACAGTCATAACGATTTGATTCGTCAAGTTAAAATTAACGTATATCTAAAGTGGGGGTTTACCGTTTACCATGTGTTTTAATATAATAATAAGATAATTATCATAGACGTACTAACTGTTATTTCAGAGGTAAATATTAGGAATATAATACAGACAAGAGGAGAGGAGAGAAAGAAGAGAAGATTGACGAGTCGTTTTAAGACTTTTACCCCTTAATACCTCATCTCTATAAGTGTTCCCGGTCTATTTGATTGAAATCTTGTAACTGAAAAACGGTACCATCCCGGACCTCCAGTAAGACAAACGTTTTTTACTAGATACTACACGACCAAACTCCTCACCATAGCAGAAAAAAAGAAAGTAAGGTACCTATGTCGTATTTTAGCGTAGTTGTAGTCATAAGTTCTAGAGTTTTTACACTCCCCACCACTAATGTAATCATAAAGGTGAGTTAAATGATCTTACTTAGGAGATTTGGTCTAGTACCACCTACTCTCACCTGTTAAGGTTTCAGTGATTTTACACCGAGGTAAACGTCGAAGACACATCTATAACGTAGAAACCACCTAACCCAATTATATAGAAAGACATTAGAGACGAGTCTTTCGAGACATGTCTATGTGCCCTTATAAATACTTCGTTAAGGTCGTCATTTCTTCCTGTCTGTCCCTAAGTCTTAGATTCCTCGACTGTTTATAGTTAACGTAATGATTGACTGTACATGTATATACGAAAGGTGTAAGAATTTATAACAGTTATAAAACGATAATTTCGTACTTTAATAAGATTTTTGTTTATAATCAGGTTCAAAGATAACTATCCGATATTTATGTAACGAGATGAAAAAGAGATTAGAAAAACAAATTCTTCACACAAACACACACATATGTGTCCCCGAAGGGAGTATCGAGTCCGCCATTTCTTAGACGGACGTTACGTCCTCTAGACCCAAGCTAGGGACCCAGTCTTTCTAAGAGACCTCTTCCTTTACCGTTAGGTGAGGTCATAAGAACGGACCTTTTAGGGTACCTGTCTCTTCGGACCACCCGATGTCAGGTACCCCGGTGTTCTCAGCCTGTACTGAATCACTTATTTGGTTGGTTGGTTGTGTATATATTATCGTCAGTTAGGATTTCCTTTAGTCAAGACTTATAAGTAACTTTTCTGATTACGACTTCGACTTTAAGGTTATGAAACCGGTGGCCTACTCCTCCTGACTGAGAAACCCGTTCTGGGACAACGACCCTTTCTAACTTCCGTCCTCCTCTTCTCCTGTTGTCTCCTACTTTGTCAACCTACCGTAGTGTCTGAACTACCTGTACTCAAACTCCTTCGAGACCCTGGACCACTACCTGTCCTTTCGAACCGTATGACATCATGTACCCCAGTGTTTCTCAGTCTATGTTGACTCACTGACCTGACTACGTTCATATATTGTATATATATATATATATATATATATGTGTGTGTGTGTGTGTAAGGTGACAGATAATATAGTATAGTAACCTTACTTTACAAACTTTATTCAACGAACTTTAGAAGATTCTTACTAACTTAAAAAAACTGGTTAAGATAGATGAGGATTTTCTCTTTTTATTAATGACGTCATAAATTTCAAACGTACGATTCAACGAAGTCAGTAAAGACTGAGAAACACTGGGGTACCTGACATCGGGAGGTCCGAGGAGACAGGTACCATAAGAGGTCCGTTCTTATAACTTCGCCCAACGGTAAGGGAAAAGGTCCTTGAGAAGTGATGGGTCTCTATCTTGAACACTGAGTACAGAGGAAGTCCTCGTCCGTCCAAGAAATGTCGATCGTCGTAGACCCCTCTGGTTATATTCCAAATTAATATAATTTATATTATAGTATACAATATATTCTCTTTTATTAATGATGTCATATATTTATAATTTAACATATATAATATAATATTAATATTACTATAACACAAATATACTGTAATATAAATATATTAAAGTTCTTTTAATCTCTATGTTTCCCTTATAAAGTACTTTTCTACCCGTGTTATAGTCTGTTTTTACCATACCTGGATTCTCTTCGTCCTTTAAAATTCTTCTCCACCGTTGTTACGTGTCTTCTTTTGATGTTTTCACTATAAGGACTGGGTCTATTGGTGCAGCCACACTAGTGAGTGGATCTCGGTCTGTAGGATCTCACACTTCAGTTACCCGGAATACTTCGTAGAGATGCTTGTTCCGATCACCTCCACTACTTTAAGGTCGACTCAATAAAGTTTAGGATTTTCTACTACGTCAATTTCACTACGTGAGTTATACGATCATTCAAACCTTTTGAGTCGTGCCCGGTACCTGACCTTTTCCAATCAAAAGAAAGGTTAGGATTTCTTTCCGTTACCGTTTCTTACAAGTTTGATGGCGTATTAACATGAGTGAAGTGTACGATCGTTCATTATGAGTTTTAAGAGGTTCACTCCGGAGTTGTCATGCACTTAACTCTTGAAGGTCGACGAGTTCGACTTAAATCTTGGTCTCCAGTTTAACGGTTGTAAGGAACCTAGTGTCTTTTTCGTTCTCTTAAGGTCCCTTTTTTTTTTTAGATGAAGACGAAGTAACTGATACGGTTTCGGAAACACACCAGTGTTGTTTGACACCTTTTAAGAATTTCTCTATCCTGATGGTCTAGTGAAATGGACGGAGGACTCTTTAGACATACGACCAGTTCTTCGTTGTCAAGATCCCGTACCTTGTTGTCTGACCAAGGTTTAATTCTTTCCTCGTGCAATTCCGACATATAACAGTGGGACGAATAACTCGAATATACGTCTCATGTACTACGTTTTACGACCCAACCTACTTCGTGTTCGACCTTAGTTCTAAAGACTCTATACATCTACTGTGGTGGGAATACCGTCTTTCACTTCTCCTTGATTTCTCGGAGAACTACTTTCACCTCTCACTTTTTCGACTGAATTTTGAGTTGTAAGTCTTTTGATTCTAGTACCGGAGGCCAGGGTAGTGAAGTACCGTTTATCTATCCCTTTCTTACCTTTGTCACTGTCTAAAGTAAAAGAACTCGAGGTTTTAGTGACGTCTACCACTGACGTCGGTACTTTAATTTCGGTGAACGAAGGACCTTCTTTTCGATACTGTTTGGATCTGTCGTATAATTTTTCAGTCTCTATAGTGAAACGGATGTTTACAGGTATATCAATTTCGATACCAAAGGTCATCAGTGTATACGTACACTTTCAACCTGGTATTTCTTCCGACTCACGATTTCTTAACTACGAAAACTTGACACGACAACCTCTTTTGAGAACTCTCAGGGAGCCTGACGTTCCTCTAGTTTAATCAGTTAGGATTTCCTTTAGTTAGAACTTATAAGTAAACTTCCTGACTACGACTTCGACCTCGAAACTATTAAACCGGTGGACTACACTTCACGGTTGAGTAATCTTTTGTGGGACTACGACCCTTTCTAACTTCCGTCCTCTTCTTCCCCTGTGGTCTCCTAATCTATAAACCCACCGTAATGGCTTAGTTACCTGTACTCAAACTCGTTTGAGACCCTCTGTCACTTCCTGTCTCTTCGAACCGCACAACGCCAGCTACCCCAACGTTCGTCAGTCTGTACTGACTCATGACTTGTTGTTAAGTAAACATTTAATACGGTACATAATAGTATTAATGTATTCTACTTTTCTGATATTATTTGAAGTACACATAAACACGATGTAACTCTTAAGTTGTATTCAAAATTTATCTACGTAACACATAACGACTAAGAGATGAAGAGAGTCATTCCTAGGTGTCTTGGGACTGTCAGTGACCCGGGTGTGAACACAGTGTATCAACGTCTTCGGTTCAACGGTTCCAAAGGGAAACGAAAACAGCTTTGACGAATGGGTTCAGCTGGTGGAGAAGGACTCATTTACCAATTTTGCAGCATTTGAGTCAGTTTTAACACCGGGAACTCCTACAGGGGGACCGGGTATCCGACGAGTGAGAAGTGAAAGAGGACATGTAACCCTGAACGACGGTTCGTACCTGTGTGTCAGAGTATTACAACGTGTAACCCGTGGTCACACCGTAGTATATCCTGTGCTAGGTATAAAAGATTACGTAAAAGTCAAGATAGGTCCCTTAGTGGGTGACGAAGGGTCACAAGGTGACCTCGGGTACGACTCTCATATCACCGGTGTACCATGGTGTACGAAATACCACCGGTGACCGAAGGAGGTAGGTCACATCGGAGTCCGAGGAGATCGACGACCCATAGGACAGCTGATGTTACTAACATAGAGACTAAGACAAACATTACGGTCAACAGAGTACGACAAACGTGACAAGTGACTTGGGTACCACCTGTTTCCCTTTCGACCTTCTTTTGAGTTCCTCGACATCCTTGACGTCTACACAAATAAGAGAGGACCGACCGTGTCGTCGACATCGTCGTCTGTGTGATATGAAGAGGAGAACATCGACTGGGTTGTCTGTGTCGGCACTACGTCGTCATCATTGTGTTGGTATTACAACGACTGTATTGTATTGGAGATACGTCGGAGTTACGGAAGAGTCTACTTCGCATATATACGAATGACGTGTTTCATCGCGAACTGGTTCGCTCATGGAGCACTCCGACGTCCGCGTCACGATATTCACTAGAGCCGACAATGTATTAGTAATAGGTGTTTTGTACCCCGTTCTCGATCTCCGACACCTAGCTCTCTCGGACTGGTGTGGTAGAACCGATTAAACGAGAAAGGGATGTCTATCATTTAACTATCTTTGAACACTTTTAGAAACAATGACTTTTATTTAATAAATATCAGTGTTTATTCGGAAGAGACCTAACATTGTGTTTTGACTTCGTAATGGAACAAATCGAACACACACACGAGTCAGTGAGTCATCACAAGATGAGAAATTTTACGATACATGATATCGGACGGTCCAAGGAGACAAGTGTCTTAATAGGGTCGGTCTTATTATCTCATCCAACGGTAAAAGAGGAAGTCCCCCAATATATGGTATTACCGTAAATAGTCTCAACTTAAACTAGACGTCAAAGGACTTCCCAGTGAAGGATGGGCTCACTCGTTAAAGTCGGGAAGTTTAATACTTGTAGTAAGATTTGGATACGGATAAGTTAACTACCATCTCGTTAAGAACAACTTCAGGTTTTTATTGTTAGTCTACTCATGTATACCTGTCCTCTTTAATCTACCCCACATTGACCGTCTCTAAGTCTTCTTAGTTAACGAGACTAAAGTGGTGAACCATTTACCTGGTCTCGAGTGCCACATTTAACTTTTATTATCAACCTTACAAGATGTTACCGAAACTAGGTCTCGTACATTCTGTTGAAATGTCTTGTCAAATTGGTGGTTAATGTAAGGTTTTAAGTCAATTATAGATTTTCTGAGACTACGACCCTCCCTAACCCCCGTCCTCCCCTTCCCCTGCTGTCTCCTACTCTACCGACCTACCGTAGTGGCTGAGCTACCTGCACTCAGACTCACTTGAGGTCCTCAACCACTACCCGTCCCTCCGGACCGTACGACGTTAAGTACCCCAGTATTTCTCAGCCTGTGTTGACTCGCTGACTTGACTTGACTTGTAAGAATGCGACATGAAATGTAAATTGTATAAACATGTTTTATTTATGAAGCCCAGTGTAAAACACATCAATTGACTTGGTAACAACGACCTGAAACAGTTTTTACGGTACTATTATCCTTTTTTTTTTTTTTGGAAGATCGTTTTTGTTAATGTTACGATTAATATCGGATCATATTATTATTGGAGAAGGTAAAGTGTTGAAGTACAAATCTAAGATTTAACAGTAACAGTATACAAACAATAAGATTACAATCGACTTAATGTTCTTATTTACACCTTCGTCTTTCCTAGGAAAGAATATATCGAAATAAAAACGTATATTAACGAATCGAATATATAAATTATGTTGGTCCCCGAAGGGTCAACAGTTATCACTATTTCTTGGGAGAACGACTACGTCCTCTGTATTGTCTGGGTTCAAACTAGGGACCCAACCCTTCTTGGGGACCTCCTCTCGTACCGTAAGGTGAGATCATAAGAACGGACCTCTTAGGGTACCTGTCTCGTCCAATGTCAGGTCTCCCGACGTTTCTCAATCTGTACTGACTTCGCTGAATCGTCCGTGTTTGTGTGGATTCTTTTGACACTTAAAGATAAACTCATTAAATTGTTTGTCTTCAATTTACTGGATACTAAATAGAAATCATGGTAAATAAAAAACCCAATGTACACTTTAATAAATATACCTTAACTGGTGTATCAATGAAAAAGATATAGGTAATAGTACACCTCTAATAAAAGTATACTAAATATATTTATACCATATATTATTTTGGAATTTAGATTGTTTTTAGATCACAGAAAAGGTGAAATCACAAAACTCTCTTACGTAAAACGTTTGACACACGTACATTCACCACCAAAATTTTGACACATCAATTCAAATAATCGTAGTTTAGGTTATATATCACGAAATCTTATTTTGTTTAATACTATGTAAATTGACTCACCTTACTGACACATTGATCGTGAATATTTCTTCAAGGTACATTTCCTAGTACCCAGTAGTACAAAAAGAACCAGAAACGACATATAGGTCAGGAATAGGACATATGTTATACACCTTCCGTAGATTATCGATAAAGGCCTTTGGATTTATTTATTTCTTCCTTTTTCTTATATAAAAAACTATAAAAGTTCTCTCTTTCTCATTATTGGTCTTCAAGGTCCCCCGTCTTGTTTGGACTAAATAGATGCATGTCAGAAACTAATGGACCGAAGGGACCACCAAGTCTACCATTTGTCAAACGGACGTTAAGTCCTCCGGGTCCAACTTAGGGACCCAACCCTTCTAGGGGACCTCTTCCTTTACCGTTGAGTGAGGTCATAAGAACGGACCTCTTAGGGTACCCGTCTCCTCGGACCACTCGATGTCAGGTACCTCAACGTTTCTCAACCTGTACTGACTCACTGAAAGTGAATTGAAGTGAAACTAATGGAATACTCACCGTCTGAGAAACGAACCTTCACCTCGATTCCACTACTTATAACATACAGTGACTTGATTTAAGAGAAATTACTAGTTCTGTTCATATATGTTTTTTACTCATACCGGTTTAAAGACATTTAAATTTTACAAGATCGATGACCACGGTAAGAAAATTGGTCTTACAAACTTGTTATAGTTTTAGAGAGTGTTGAATTATAGACATTTAATAGTAAGAGAATTTGTAGACTTTATAACAATTTTACATACGTTTTTACAGAATACGGTTTAAAAGATCTCTTTAAAAATACTGAAGTTTTTATCAGTAAAGACACCGTCAATCGTTTTTAATGGTATAGATACTTAAGAGATTTACATATTTTAAAAGGAACTTTTAAACCGTTTCACTATTGATACACTCCACTGTTTATATTATTAAATTCAACTAACTCCTACAATAAAGTATTATAAAAGTGTATAACTTAGTAATTTAGAGTGGAATTTATGCAAAATAAACAGTTAAAAAGAAGTTATTTCGACTTTTTCTATTTCGATTAAAAAGTGTTATAACAGTAAAATAATCAGTAAACGAATAGAAGAAACCTCTTTACCGAAAACTTCATAAAACGGGTAAAACATAAACTCAATAAAAACATATTCTCCAAAATACTAGTTGTGACCAGTTTATATATATATATATATATATATAAATGAGACTATTGTAAACTTTACAATGATTGTTTGGTCATTTTAATTCTCTTATGAGGATAGAGTCGAAAGTTATACATGTTGTAGCACATATTTAATAGTAAAATAAATTTTGGGACAGTATCCGTCATAAGAAAATTATTCTCCCAGAGGAGGTATTAGGGTATAACAGTACAAGAACAAAGTATGGAGGAGAAACTTACAATCTACCGAATCACTGAACGAAAATCGGTTATCTTATATCCTTTATACTACTCTACAAAGACAACACAAGCCCAATGTTTTCAAACACTGGAGATGTAACGGTAATTTGTGATAACAGGAAAGTCTAACATACGAAACTACTTTGTTCGACGGTAAAACCTCTGTGGCAAACAGTTCTTTACTTTCGTTTAAAAACAAGTTGTTGAAAACTACTTAAGAACGTTGATAGTGCACGGGAGTCTTTAGAAGTGAGTACGGAAGTCTACTTTTCAGGGAGATCCGACTGTGGTATTAAAGTCGGAATACTCTCAAGGATTACGTCGTCCCTATGATTAGGTATAGATTCAAAAACTGTTTGTCTCTATTTTATTTATTATGAAGACCAAAATTTGCTGGTACACACCATTATACATCATTATCTGTTAATTACAAAGAGGTTTACTTTTAAAACTATACATAACTTTATTAGTCCTTTACTTATTATAAAAATCTTATTAAAATCTTACAAGATTTTCGCAATAAGTAAAGGACTAATAACGTTACGAATAGTTTTAAGAGTTTCGGTCCGAAGTCATTATGCACTTGACACTTGAAGGTCTACAAGTTCGACCAAAATCTTTTCCGTCTCCTTGCTCTCTAGTTTAACGGTTGTAAACGACCTAGTAGTTTTTTCGTTCTCTCAAGGTCTTTTTGTCGATAAAGACGAAATAATTGATACAGTTCCGGAAACTGACACACCTAGTGTTATTTGACACCTTTTAAGACATTCTCTACCCGTATGGTCTGGTGAACTGGACGGAGAACTCTTTGGACATACGTCCAGTCCTTCGTTGTCAATCTTGACCTGTTCCTTGTTGTCTGACCAAGGTTTGTTCCTTTCCTCATGTAGTTCGGACATATAACAGTGGGACGAATAAATTGAATATACGTCTCATGTAGTACTCTTTACGACCCGACCTTCTTCGTGTTCGACCTTAGTTCGAACGGCCCTTTTTATAGTTATTGGAGTCAATACGTCTACTTTGGTGGAAATACCTTCTTTCACTTCTCCTTGATTTTTCGGAGAACTACTTTCATTTTCTCCTCTCTCTTTTTCAACCGAATTTCGAGTTGTAAGTCTTTTGATTCTAGTACCGTAGACCAGGGTAGTGGAATACCATTTATCTACCCCTGTGTCACCTTTGTCACCGACTGAAATAGAAACCCCCGAGGTTTTAGTGACGTCTACCACTAACGTCGGTATTTTAAATTTCTGCGAATGAGGTAACTTCCTTTCAATACTGGTTGGATTTGTCGTATAATTTTTCGTCTCTGTAATGAAACAGTTGTTTCCAGACAGGTCAGTTCCGATACCAAAAAGGTTATCAATAAATACCTACACTCTCAACCTGACATTTCTTTCGACTCGTGTCTTTTTGACTACAAAAATTTGACACCACAACCTCTTATGAGAACTCTCAAGGAACCTGACGTTCCTCTAGGTTGGTCAGGTAGGATTTCCTTTAGTCAAGACCCACAAGTAACCTTCCTGACTACAACTTCGAATTTGAGGTTGTAAAACCTGGACTATACTTGTCGACTGAGTAAATTTTTCTGGGACTACAACCCTTTCTAACTTCCGTCCTCTTCCCCTACTGTCTCCTATTCTACCAATTTACCGTACTGGCTGAGTTGCCTGTACTCAAACCCATTTGGGACCCTCAACTACTACCTGTCCCTCCGGACCGCACGACCCCAAGTACCCCAGCGCATCTCAACCTGTGTGGACTCGCTGACTTGACTTGACTTGACTATGATTTATATTGTGAAATTTCCGTCTTTCACTTGTCTTTGATTTTTTCGGAGACCTACTCCCACTTTCTCCTCTCACTTTCTCGACCGAACTCTGAGTTTTAATTTTTTTTTTTTTTTTTGATTCTACTATAGACCAGGGTAGTGAAGTACCGTTCACCTACCCCTTTTTCACCTTTACCACTTTATAAAATATAAGAACTCGAGGTTTAAGTGACGCCTGACACTGACGTCGGTCCTTTCATTTTCTACGGAAGAACTTTCTTTTCGATACTATTTGAATCTGTCGTATAATTTTTCATCTATGTAGTGAAACGGTTGTTTCACTATATCAGTATCGATATCAAAGAGGTCCTCAGTCCATACCTTCACTCTCAATACGGTATTTCTTTCGACTCGTGACTTCTTAATTACGAAAACTTGACACCACGACTTCTTCTGAGAACTCTCAGGGAACCTGTCGTTCCTCTAGTTTGGTAAGTTACCATTTCCTTTAGTTTGGACTTGTAAGTAACCTTCATGACTACGATGTCGACTTCCAGGTTATGAAACCGGTGGACTACGTCAGTTGAGTTACTTTTTTTGGGACAACAACCCTTTCTGACTCCCGTTCTTTTCCCACGACGTCCTACTCTACCAACCTACCGCAGTGACTGAGTTACCTGTACTCAAACTCGTTTGAGATCCTCTATCACTTCCTGTTCCTTTGGACCGTACGTCGTCAGATACCCTAGTGTCTCAGTCTGTATTGACTCGTTGACTTGTCGCTGTTACTATAAATTATATTTTATTGTGTAAATACATAAATATATAGTTAACTTTTTAATTATATATGAGTTATAATTTTTTTCAAATTTATCCTGAGTGTTACTTCGGTACTGTTTATTTTTGCACCTTTACGTACCTACACTTTTATTCGTTTTGTTTATTAGTTTTCGATAAAAGTTTTGAGTACATTTTATTACAATTACCTACTGGACGTTTCTTTATGACAAACATAGAGTTTTATATATGTAGTGACTGATTAATTCACAGTTTCAAAACTATTTCAAACGAAATTAACTATATTGAGTTACACCCGTTTTTACGGTATTTTCTGGGACTAGGTAGATAATGAAAGTAGAAACCCATTCATAATAACCATTAGTGTAAGAATTAACCAAAGACGGGTCGGACACTAGGGACCTCTTCCTTTACCGTTGGGTGAGGTCATAAGAACGGTCTCTCTCCTCGGACCACCCGACCTCGGGTACCTGAGGGTTTTCTCAACCTGTAATGAATCGTTGATTTGTTGTTGTTGTTAGAAAGTAAAGCAACCTCAAAACTAAGGTCAGTTTGTCTCTCACTGAGTGTGGACCCAAAGGATAGACCGAATATAAGTACTATACCTTAAACGGATCACACAAGTATGTATCTGGAAGTAGATTCGAATCGGTATTGACAGGAGAAGGTGTCAAGGTGGACAATGACGATTTATTAATAAGACATTTTTTTTTATTATTATTGTAAAGTAGAGATCAAAGTTTGTATCGTTGATGATCGACTCATTGAAACACAATGAAAAATCCACGAAATCTTACTGTAACTAAATAATAACGAAACGTAGTAATATCGAAATTTATTCTTGAGATCCTCTTTTACTACAAAAGTACAGTTTTCGTTTAGACGTACTGGATTATACCATTTTTTTTTTTAGTACACACACAAACGAATATCTTCAATATTAAGAGATTAGAGATGAGGTAATAAGGTTATTTCATAAATAATGAATACACTGTTTTTTAAACATTTTGACTAAAAAAATTTTTTAAGTTACAATTTTATAAGATTATACCTAATTTCTACTTTTAAAGTTCTATGTCTTTTACTGTAAATAACTTATACGTGGCTTAATCGAAAATGATAGAAGTCAGTTAGTACTCGTTTCTTTTTCGACCAGTTTAAATTAAATCATTTATACTCGATTTTTGTATATTCAGTTTGATTTATTAAATGTATTTTTCTGGATGACCTCGTATATCTATCTTTACTAGATAGACCATGTCAGTCAATTAAGAGACATTATTTTATTACGATGGAGTTTTTATTGTGAAAAGTCACGGATCTTCAACTTCATAAAAAGTTTATAAATAAAGTCTTAATTTTGTTACGTTAAAGAGTAAATATTATTGTAACGTTTCTTCTGTTTTGTACGGTACACAACAGGAAGTCATAGTTATTTTAATTTAAATATTAACGTTCGATTCATTTGGTAAAGTTTAATAAAGGACTTTATTCAATAACATTGAATCTTCGAAATAATTTTATTAGTAACAAGGGATACCTACTACTGGACTAACATTATGCTAAATTTTGTACATTTTTGAGAGTTCATTTATATGACGGTTTTATAGATAAAAGTACCTCATAGTATTTAGTTTAGAAATTCCTTTTGATGTTCACGTCTTAGGACATTTATAAAGTCTTATAGTACTTGGAAGACTTATTTTTCATACGATCTCTTCTTTAACATATTAGTGGTTAAGACTAAAGTTTATCGTGAATAACGGTTCGTAGTTCTAACAGTTTTAATCTGTTTCTATTCAATACTTTATAGAGTTCTGTTTGTGTGGATATCAACTTGTTCCACCTGAATAGTATGAAACGAACTTTCCTTTTGTCTTCCTTAGGTACTCTTAATAGTCATTCTACCGAAATCTTTCTAGATCACATCTTTACTTGAACCCGTTAAGAACCGTCCCAGGTTTCTTCAGTCTGAACCGAGAACTAATCTACGACAGTCCTTCACCCTGTTAAAATTCTAACTCATTGAGTTGTTTAGAATCAATGTCCTTTCCGTTTGACCCATTTCCTCGTCGACAGTGAATAAAGTTGTTTCTCTCTTCCTTCAAACATAAAGTACCCAAAGTGTCACTGGAACAAAACGGAGTATGTAGGAGATGAGTTTCACTGGACTACAACCATACAAGACACTCTAACAAATACAAATGGTCCTATTATTGTACCAGGTGGACACTCGTAGTTCGGTCAAATATTATTGTAAGTCGGGGTGGACACTCGTAGTCTGGTCAAGGTCTTACGATCCCTAATAAAAGAAATAGTCACAAATCACATCGTCGAAGACAACGACAACCTCAATGATTACGTTGTAAGACTAAGATGTATTCTAGTTCTTCTTTTGAGTGAAGAAAAAAATTTATATTTAAATAAATAAAATTAACCTCCAATTAATGAAATATCATAACATAACCAAGACGGTATGTAGTTGTACTTAGGTGGTGTCCATATGTACGCAAGGGGTAGGACTTGGGAGGAGGGAGGAGGGAGGGGCAAACTGGACTCATGACACACCACAGAAGACATGGTTTAATGAGAGAGTTTACTGTATAATATATAAGTAGAAGTAGAAATAACTCTATATTAACTGTTATAATATAGATATATTACGTATATAGACCTTTTCCCTTACCGTTGGGGGAGATCGTAAGAACGGACCTCTTAAAGTACCTGTCTCCTCGAACCACCCGATGTCAGGTACCCTAACGTTTCTCAGTCTGTGATGACTTACTGATTGTGAATGTAAATTACACATATGCAACTATAAAACTATATATACATGTTACATGTTATTAATTGTTTCGCTTCAATTAATTGTATTGGTTGTGGAGTGTATCAATGATAAAAGTAAAAACTCATTTCGACTCTCACTCTTATAAATTCTAGATGGAGATTCGTTTAAAACTTATATTTTAAACGATAAAAATTGATGTTAGAGTAATAAAATGGGATGCAGAGATCTTACATTATTAAAAGGTGTCGACTTATACACATTGAACTCGGTTGTAGAGGGGTAATGGGGGAGGGGTGTCGAGGACCGTTGTGGTAAGACGTGACAAAGACTCTAACTGATAACATTAACATGTGTGTTGACTCTAGCACGTCATAAGTAGAGAATTGTAAATCGAAATAAAGTGAATCCCATTACAAGAGGTTGTTTTCGTTTCAATCTACACACGACGACGACGACGATTCAACGAAGTCAGTACAGGCTGAGACACACTGGGGTATCTGCCGTCGGGTGGTCCGAGGGGACAGGGACCCTAAGAGGTCCGTTCTTGTGACCTCACCTAACGGTAAAGGAAGAGGTTACGTACTTTCACTTTTCACTTTCACTTCAGCGAGTCAGCGCAGACTGAGGATCGCTAGGGCACCTGACGTCGGGTGGTCCGAGGAGACAGGTACCCTAACCAGTCCGTTCTCAATGACCTCACCCAACGGTAACGGAAGAGGTCAATCTACACAACCTGTTGTGATTTGATTCTTCAAAGTTAAAAGTTGAAGAGAATTTTTGTTTAGTCATATCAAAGAAGGGACGTGTTAACCATTTTTAAGGTCAGAAGTTCCTCCTATTAAATTACATAAATGGTTTATGTTTTAACGATATAACCTTTTAAGACCTTCATCTTATAGTAATTCGAGTCAGTTATTTTAAACTGTTCCACACTCTTTATCCTCTATTTTTAGTAGTAATAAATACCTACTTTTACAAATTATAAAATGTATAGGTTCTCAGGTCAAACCATTCGATAATGATCCTACTCCTATTTGATAATTCTTCCAACTTATGTTTTAATTTTATAATGTACTCGGTATAAATGTATATATATGTACTTTTGATGAAGTAAAAAGTTTTGTTTTACTGTCTGATTTTCTAAAATGTTAGTTACACTTACTTAAACCTTCTCTTTTCGATCTATGTAATTCTCTGTACCTCATACGAAAATTATCTGTAGTACGTTATAAAACCTCTATTTAAATTGTCATATTACTACTAAGAGAGCTGTAATTAGGTATTTAGATTGTTATATTGTTATTTTATCTTTATTCATATGTAAACATCAACATCATTTCAACTTAAGTTTAAAATATAATTTAACTAGTTCTTGTCGACTCAAGAAACACTATTCTACCTATCATTCCTTTTGAATTCACTTGAACCACTCTACGAAAGCCATTTCGCAGACGGATGTTACACCCTCTGGACCCAAGCTAGGGACCCAGCCCTTCTAAGGGACCTCTTCCTTTACCGTTGTGTGCTCCTCAGACCACCCGATGTCAGGTACCCCAACGTTTCTCAGCCTGTGCTGACTCGCTGAAGTGAAGTACATATATATACATACAACCCGAAGGGACCACCGAGTCACCATTTCTTGGACGGACGTTACGTTCTTAGACGGACGTTACGTCCTCTGGCTCCAAGCTTGGGACCCAACTCTTCTAGGGGACCTACTCCCGTACCGTTGGGTAAGACCATAAGAACGGATCTCTTAGGGTACCTGTCTCCTCGGACCATCCGTTGTTAAGTATCCCAGCGTGTCTCAGTTGTCTCAGCCTGTGCTGACTCACTGACTCTTTGGTGTTGTATATATATATATATATATATATATATATACAACGACAACGACGAATCAGCGGAGCCAGCACAGGTTGAGACACACTAGGACACCTGACGTCGGACGGTCCAAGGAGACAGGTACCCTAAGAGATCCGTTCTTATGGTCTTACCCAACGGTACGGGAGTAGGTCCCCTAGAAGACCTGGGTTATACCCCGAAGACCCACCGAGTCGCCGATTTTCTTAGACGGACGTTACGTCCTCTACGTCCTTAGTACCCAAGTTAAGGACCCAGACCTTCTATGGGACCGTCCGATGTTAGGTGTCCCAGTGTTTCTCAACATGTACTGACTTTGCCGACTCGTGCGTACATATGTGTGTGAGTGTATGTGTGTGTGTGTGAGTGTATGTGTGTGTATATATATCCATATGTCTTAAAAATACATCTCTTACTAAATCTTTTCTAAAATTCATCTCTTTGTTGGATTTGGATAAAGACAAAATCATTTTAGTACAAGGCATTACATACTTTTCCTGACACTTTGTCGTTGTGACTTTGTCGAAAAAGCTATTATGAACTTTTTATCATCTTAGAACTCTTTATCGTTACACGAATCACCGAAGTCAACACAGGTTGAGAAACGCAGGGGTACCTGACATCGGACGGTCCGAGGACACAGGTACCCCCCGTGTACGTACCCCCTAGGAGGTACGTCCTTATGACCTTACCCAACGGTACGGGAGGTCTATGGATCGTCTACCATAGTCGTACGTTAACATCGTCTATGCGTTTCGTGTCACACACCTCTCTTCTACTAAGTTTTTCAATCCTTTGTAAAAAATACAAATTCAAAAAGAACAGAAAAGTATTTTATGTTTAAAAATAAAGTGGAAAGTTTCAAATTTTTTTATCTTCTTTATAAAAAGGAACACTACTCTTGAGTCCTAAATGAGAATTATTACAAGTATGTATTGTACGTCGTTACCATTAATGTAAATAGAATAACATGTAATATAAGGATCATGAATAAATAGAATATTGACCTTCCAATACGAAAGGGAGGTAGGAGTAAATCAAAGAGTATCAAAGGACTCGTTGGAACCGTTCGAACTAGTAACGACTTGAACATTATCGGAGATGGCTACTCTTTTCTGAGAATGGTCCAATTAGTACTTAGCGGAAAGACCTAAACTAAATTCACACAGAGGAGGGAAGGAAAGGGAAGTTGTGAAATACTTTTGAAGGTATAATGGAAGACGGGACAAACGTACACACACACACACACACACAAAACACACACACACACACGAAAAGATTATAAAATACGAAGTATGCAAAAAAAGTTCGTAAAGTGTCATACAACGTTAAAAAGTACACAAAGAAGGTAATCCTTCAATCTAAACTTACTAAAATAGTTCGGTAATTAGAGAGTCTTGTTTGAGGTCGAAATCGTAAGTCGTTGAATTTAAGACTTAAATTTTACTATCATGTCATGTGACAAACACTAAAGGACCAGTTTCTCTATATTTATTACTTACGTGTAAACTTTTATTATGTAACGTATTATAGATAAAACTAAGTGTAATTCTTTATGATTTATATTTTTATCTAAACTAAACTTAATTTCCGTATAATTATTACATAGTAATAAAGAGATAACACCCTTTATCTCGAAATTTACTATATTTTAATCATAAATACTCCACAATCTTGAGGATTCTTCATCGTGTCAACTGAACTGTCTCCGTTTACTCCGTCTAATCCTTTCACTTATACCGAACGGATTCTATCTCATTCTCCTAAGTCGACAAACAGTGTCTCGTTAGTGGTCTGTTCGGTCACCTCATGACAGGGGTCCGATCATGAATTATTTCTTACGTACTTACTTAACTAGTTCAGACACAAGACGCACGTAGACACATCCGTCTGTGATATTTTGTAGTTGTAATTACTCTTCGGATTTTTCAATATAAGAGTGTTTCGTATCCGTTTGATGTTTAAAATTAAAATCGTAACTTTTCTTTTTTAAAGGATAGGGGTAAGGTGTCTGTAACACTTTGAAATTTGTACTTCGAAGAGTTAATATTTATTTACATACCATTCCTTTGTTTATAAATAAGTCTATACCAATATAAAATAGTTTTTATGGTTAGTCGAGGTGGTTTTGGGACGGAACAAAAGAGACCCTCTTTATTTCGACAAAGGATGGGTTAGGTTCCAATGAGGAGTCAAGTCAAGTCAGCGAGTCAGCACAGACTGAGAAACACTGGGGTACTTAACGTCGTGCGGTCCGGAGGGACAGGTAGTGGTTGAGGGTCTCAAGTGAGTCTGAGTACAGGTAGCTCAGTCACTACGGTAGGTCGGTAGAGTAGGACCAGCAGGGGAAGACGAGGACGGGGGTTAGGGAGGGTCGTAGTCTCAGAAAAGGTTACTCAGTTAAGCGTACTCCACCGGTTTCATGACCTTAAAGTCGAAATCGTAGTAAGGAAGGTTTCTTTAGGGTCCCGACTAGAGGAAGTCTTACCTGACCAACCTAGAGGAACATCAGGTTCCCTGAGAGTTCTCAGAAGAGGTTGTGGTGTCAAGTTTTCGTAGTTAAGAAGCCACGAGTCGGAAGAAGTACCAGGTTGAGAGTGTAGGTATGTACTGGTGTCCTTTTTGGTATCGGAACTGATCTGCCTGGAATCAACCGTTTTATTACAGAGACGAAAACTTATACGATAGATCCAACCAGTATTGAAAAGAAGGTTCCTCATTCACAGAAAATTAAAGTACCGACGTCAGTAGTAGACGTCATTAAAACTCGGGGTTTTTTATTTCAGACTGTGACAAAGGTGACAAAGGGGTAGATAAAGGGTACTTCACTACCCTGGTCTACGGTACTAGAAGTAAAAGACTTACAACTCGAAATTCGGTTGAAAAAGTGAGAGGAGAAAGTGAAAGTAGTTCTCTGAAAATCAAGAAGAAGTGAAAGACGGTATTCCCACCACAGTAGACGTATAGACTCCACTAACTATAAAGAGGGTCGTTAGAACTAAGGTCGAACACAAAGAAGGTCGGGTCGCAAAGAGTACTACATGAGACGTATCTTCAATTTATTCGTCCCACTGTTATATGTCGGAGCTGCATGAGGAAAAGGATAAACTTTGGTCAGACGACAAGGTACAGGTCAAGATTGACAACGAAGGACTGAACGTATGTCTAAAGAGTTCTCCGTCCAGTCAAGAAAATCTTAAAAGGTGTCAAATAACACTAGGTGTGTCAGTTTCCGGGACCGTATCAGTTATTTCGTCTTTATCTACAAAAAGACCTTGAGAGAACGAAAAAGGTACTAGGTCGCCTACAACCGTTAAACTAGAGACCAAGGAGACGGAAAAGATTTTGGTCGAACTTGTAGTCCCTGGATCAGTTAAACAGACAACAAGTCAGGGATTCAGTACAGGATGAGACTCTGGGGTAGATGACGGCGTGTGGTCCGAAGGGACAAGAGGTGATAGAGGGACTTAAACGAGTTTGAGTACAGTTAACTCAGTCATTCCGGTAGGTTGGTAGAGTAGGAGACAGTGGAGGAAGAGGAGAACGGGAGTTAGAAAAGGTCCTAGTCCCAGAAAAGGTTACTCAACTAAGAAGTGTAGTCCACCGGTTTCAAGACCTCGAAACCGAAGTCGTGGTTCTAAGAATTAATAGTTATTTTTAATCCATCCATTTATAGCATTTTACAACCTCTCTCTTCACTAGAACCTTACTTCACTGATAGAGAGGATTAACATCTCTAAGTTCACGACTAAAGGTCCTTCTTCTTTTTGACAAAGGTTCCTTTGTTTCGTTCAATCATTTTTTCTATTCTACTTTATTTTATAAGTAGTTCGGGGTGGAACATATATTTCGACACGAGTATAACCCGGCTCTAGGTTTCTATAATAGTTCTTACGGGAATAGAAAGTATCGAATTTCTGTTTATTTTATATAGTTCAACCGAATATTTATTAATGATATCATACAACTATAGGACCGGGTCTTCGACAATTTCATATCACGTCCGTTTTCTTAATAACTCTTATTAACTTAAATTTCTAGTAAATAAAGTTGTAATCAGTAAAGTTATCAATGAAAAATTTCAAGGTAAATGATATTTCCATAATAAGTAAATACATACTATTTACAAACGACTAATAGTGTATGGTACGTGATATAATTTAAAACCAAAATGTATAAAATTAAAGAAAAAGTCTAAAATGACGAAATGTCACCGAAAGTCAAGTGTCCATAATATTCAAAACTTCACTTGTACTTTTTCTTTTCTTTTTATTCGTTTGTTTGTTCGTTTGGACTGTTTATGAGGAATCTCAAAAGTCAGATCACCATCTTTGTCATTTGTACTATTTAGTCATTAATTTGAATATAATCTTCAACTATTAACGTTACCTTTTTGGTCTCGTCCTATTTCCAAGAATTTTTAACGTTCTCTTCCTCCTTTGAAGGTTACCTTTCTTCTACTCATCCCGTCCGGAAGGGATTTTTGACTAAAACATCGTGTGAATCTTCCTCGACTCCTTCAGTCGTTTAATTGTCTCTCTAAAAAGGCTTCGTCTCTTAAGATCATAAGTTCGTAAGGGTCACAATGGTAAGGTAGTCCTATAAAGATATATTAACCGACCACACACTGACTACGGAATCTCTATGTCTTCAAACCGGTTCCGTTACTAAAGACTCAATAACATTTTATGAACTGGAAATGCACAGTGGTCACCCTTGGGAATTAACTAATCAAAATTAACAGAAGATTCTGTTTTATAATAAAGTTCGTCGTTTCATTTTCAGTACTTTTTCAGTTACTCTCCGTGTCTGGTAAAGGCTCCGTGTAATAATCTTTCCGAACAAATATGACAGAGCCGAGAGTAGTGTAGAAATGGAAGGGACTGTTGGGTCTTATTTATGGACTCTGTCGGTAAGTCAGACACAATCAAAGTATGATCGTCAACGGAAGTTAGAAAGTGGTTTTCCATGTCCTCGGTAGATCAAAACCTCTTCTGGATACGAAGAAATTAGACCCACAGTGTCTCTAGTGATATTCCCCTCGATGGTTTTCACTATGGACCTAGATTCCTAGAGTTTGGATCTTGAATGTCTCTTTGAATTATAAAGAACCCTTGTACTTCAAGATCAAAGTGTAAGGGTCCGACCCAAAGAAAAGACTTTCCCTAAGTCAGAATTAGGTATTCTCTATCAGTAGTTGAATTACATCTCCACGGACGAGACTACGAAGACTGTTAGAGGTCTTCGGATATTACTACAAGGTACCTGTGTATGATAAAGTCACAAAATATAAAACGGAACTTCTTATACCACCTCCATGTAAGTAGTCATCGTACATCCAATAGTTCAGAAAATAAACTCTGACAGACGTACTTCCTACTTCCTTGTACACAAAATCCAAAATTATGATTATATAATTTGGACACAGTCAAATAGATATTATTCACAACATTAAGCTATACGAGTTTATATAAAGGAACCGAAAGAAAACCATTCACGTTTGAACATTACTTGATTTATAACATGTGTAAAAGGTTCGTTTCCTCGGTCAATTTCAATGGTATAACTTAATAGTTCCTGTATTTTTACATTTAAATAATATTATAAATATATTGAATACCCCACGGATATTAGTTAGATAAATTTAATAGTACAATTGTGTATAGAACTTCAAAAAATCTAGGTATTATTAAAAGTATGATAGTTTCATTTGACGGTTCCAAAATAACCGTATAGTATAAAAATCTTTGATGTGTTTGTTTTTGGTTTTGGACTCATTGTGAAAAACTGTATCAGGAAGGTGCTGAGTAAAGGAAAAGTACACCATTTTGATTCTAGTCCCGTAGACGAGGGTAACGACGTGTCTTGTATTTCCCCCTTTCCACTTTCATCATTGTCTAAAGGAGAAGAACCTGAGGTTTTAGAGACGTCTACCACTGACGTCGGTACTTTAGTCTTCCGTTAACGAAGAACCGTCCTTTTCACTAATGTTTAGATCTGTCACACAACTTTTCACCTCTGTAATGAGACGACTATTTCTAGACATAATCAGTTCCGACACCAGAAGGGTCACCAGTATATACCAACACTCTCAGCCTGGTATTTCTTCCGTCTTACGGTTTCTTAACTCGGGAGGTTAAGGACTTTCAGGGACCCTGTCGTTCCTCAAGTTTGGTCAGTTAGAAGTCCCTCTAGATGGGACTTATAAGTTACCTTTCTGACTACGACTACAACTTTGAGGTCGTAAAACTAGTAGACTACGCTTGTCTGCTGAGTAACCTTTTCAGGGACTACGACCTTTTCTAACTCCCGTTTTCCTCTTCTCCCGTAGTCTCCTACTCTACTGACCTGTCGTAGTAACTATGTTACTTGTACTTGAACCCGTTTGAGGTCCTCTACTACTTCTTATCCCTTCGGACCACACGACGTCAGATACCCCATCATTTCTCGACCTGTGTTGACGTTCTGACTTGTTGTCGTTGTTAAGTCTTCAAATGGTTTCATTAAACTTTCTTTGATCAGTGTAATCTAAAATTATCTACCCCCTCACACTATTCACCAGTTGATTCAAACTCTATAGTACTCTATTTGATTAAGTTGTAAAAGGAGGAAGGAGACCAAAGTGTGACGGAAATTAGGTTCTCATCTAGAAATATGATTGAGTTCTCACTGACTTCAAACTTTTTAACAATATGAACGTCAAGAACTTTACAATGACACTAAGTCTACGATTTCTGGGAGCAACCCTTAACCGCCATACCACCTCAGTCACGATTGAATTTTGATTACGTCGGGTGTACTGAATATTTCACGTCCGACCTCTTTTAATGAATCCAAAAGATTAAGAATCAAAATAGTAGACTACTGATATCTTCTACCGAAGTACGAGACATTGGAATCTGAAATATGTTATTATTAGCGTTATTATTATTCTTATACAAATTTGTATTGTATATTATGTCTTCGTTTTTATTTTATAATTAAGGTCTATTCACTCATCTAACTAGTACTACAATCGTTGATTTGAACACAACAGATTTTGTAGGGAAAAGTAAGTTATAAAGTAAAAACTTTGTAACAGGGAAACTACACTCAACAGAAAAGATTTCACTGATCTATTGAGTTTCGTTTCCCTTGTTAGTTTCATCGAAACGACGTCCGATAAACGTCAACTACAGTGAACTTAAATTTGGTGTTTCTGTAACGTTTATTTTTTTGTAAAAGTAGAGGATTACATATTGGGTCCTCTATTCTTTCGTACCGTAGGGTCCTCTTTGTGGAAAGTCGATACAGTTGAACCGTTCAACGTAGACGAAAAGTTCACTTGTTTCTTTTTTCAAACCTATACCGTCAGATTTTTGGGACGAAGGAATTTGAAAAATGGAAGTTGTAACATACTTACTTTATTGAAACGAGAAGTTTCCCGATAATTTCCGATAATCGAGAGGGTGTTAACACAACCGTTCCACTTTTGGTTCAACTCTTACAAAACACAAGAGTAAATAAGTTTTGATGGAAGACAAGACTTGTTGTTTTTTATTAGTGGTTCTTTTCGTTCAAGTGTCGTTTCATTCAGTTGATTTTTGATAACGATTACGAAGTTCGTTGTGGGGTATATAAATAGTGTAGTGTGGAGGGTAACAGTAACCATATGTTGGAACATATTTTTCCACATACGTTTTCACGGTAAAAAAACCCTTTGTAAATGAAACTTCAGAGAAGTTTATTTAAAACACCATTAAAAAGGTGAGTCATTGAATTACGTGTATAAATTTATAAAATAATGAAAGTAATTTTTACTTATTACTTTACACTGAAACTTTTCATTTGTCTTTTTTTATTTCTTTATTCTATTTTACACCATGAATAAAATTCTTTAATTGTAAGACCATCATTACCCATGTACGTTCGTGTTCATTTGTCTCAACTACCTCCCTAGTTAAAGACCTCTTCTTTCGATTTCAAAATATGTTTTATACAATAAAAAACCGTCTTATATTCTTTATTTATATATATATATAAACGAACCTTCTGTTCTTAATCAACCTACAAAATACATTTCCCTTTTCTTGGAAGTTTGACATTCCCGATTCCATTTTTAGTCACATAGAAATTCCACCTTTATTACTCATTAAATCTCGACTTATTTCTCTATTTTATGGAACCCTTTCCTTGGTAAACACCATGTGTGGTGAACAATTGTCACTGACGGTTGAGAACCCCAGTACCTCTACAAATACGCATGGTCAGNGAACCTTCTGTTCTTAATCAACCTACAAAATACATTTCCCTTTTCTTGGATGTTTGACATTCCCGATTCCATTTTTAGTCACATAGAAATTCCACCTTTATTACTCATTAAATCTCGACTTATTTCTCTATTTTATGGAACCCTTTCCTTGGTAAACACCATGTGTGGTGAACAATTGTCACTGACGGTTGAGAACCCCAGTACCTCTACAAATACGCATGGTCAGACCCTTTTACACTCAATAGTATCATCTTCTGGTCCAGAGATTTAGGAGAAGTCTACCTTAGTTGCCCAGTACAACTATAGATACCCACCTAGGGTCCGTGGTGTTTATTTTGGGTAGAAGTCTTCTTTCTCATCACAAAGGTAAACAACGAATCCTTCTCTATTTTTCTTCCGTCTCTTTTGTTAAAATCCAGTATAAATCCTCATCTCTTTCGTGATTTTCGGAATCTCACGACTATTTAGTCACTCCTATAATTACATAGGTTTCTGATTGAAATTCTTCTTTTCAGAGAACGAATTTTCCTCCTCTATTAGTCACTTCATAGGTGATGACACGTCTTATTTCTCGTACCGGTCCATTTGTTCGTACACTACCCTCGTGTCACTCCCGTTCTCATTCGATTTGACTATTCCACCACGACATATACTAACAAAATTTTATCTCGTGTTTTCTGAGTCCTTCTTTGAAACTTGAAGGGGAAATGACGGATTTCTCTTAAATTCCGTCCTACGGATAGGGTTCTTGTTAGATAGTACTACCTATTGAGATCCTTTCATAATCAATACTGTCCCTATTTGGATCGTTTCAGGTAAACTAGTTTTAGGAGAGACAAAGGGTAACGGAAACCTACCGGGTCGTTTGTAAACAAATTTATAATTGATAAAAATAGAAGGACACTTAATGGAAAAATGAAAGTTTCAGATGGAACGGACCGACAGAAACCTGAAGAAGTATGAATATACATGAGGGACATGTGTGTCTTACTTAAATTATGAGAGGAACATTTAGACGAACTACAGTAAATTCAACGGTCTTATTTCTATATTCTCTCCTGTAACGGGGAGAACCTTTTTTCGGTTGGATTTTTAGTAGTATGACGTCCTAAGGTTGATTTGTTGTAACACCTTTTCTTTTTAACACCTCTGTTCACTTTCTAGTTCCCAACGATCTCCTTGCTCTCTGTCCACTTATCCACCTCCTGTCTCTCTTAAAAAGTCAAGTCAAGTTAACGAGTCAGAATAGGCTGAGAAACACTGGGGTACTTGACGTCGTACGGTCCGGAGGGACAGGTAGTGGTTGAAGACCTCAAATGGGTAACTCAGTCACTATGGTAGGTTGGTAGAGTAGGAGACAGTAGGGGAAGAGGACGGGAGGTAGAAAGGGTCGTAGTCCCAGAAAAGTTTACTCAGTCGAGAAACGTAGTTTCCACCGGTTTCATAACCTCAAAGTCGAAGTTGTAGTCAGGAAGGTTACTTGTGGGTCCTGACTAGAGGAAATCCTACCTGACCAACCTAAAGGAACGTCAGGTTCCCTGAGAGTTCTCAGAAGAGGATATGGTGTCAAGTTTTTGTAGTTAAGAAGCCGTCAATCGAAAGGAATATCAAGTTGAGAGTGTAGGTATGTACCTATGACCTTTTGTTTGTTTGTTTGTTTGTTGTTTTTTTTGGGAACAGATCTACCTGGAAACAACCGTTTCATTACGGAGACGAAAAATTACACGAAAGATCCGACCCGTATTGAAAGGAAGGTTCCTCATTCTCAGAAGATTATAGTACTGACGTTAGTGGTAGACGTCACTAAAACCTCGGGGGTTTTATTTCAGTCGGTGACAAAGGTTACAAAGAGGTAGATAAACGGTACTTCACTACCCTGACCTACGGTATTAGTTAAAAAAATTACCGCTCGAAATTCAGTTGAAAAAAGCGGGAGGAGAAAGTGAAAGTAGTTCTCCGAGAAATCAAGAAGAAGTAAAAGACGGTATTCCCACCACAGTAGACGTATACACTCCAATAACCATAAAAAGGGCCGTTAGAACTAAGGTCGAACACGAAGTAGGTCGGGTCACAAAGAGTACTATATGAGACGTATTCCGTTATTTTTATGAGATATACTATAATAACACTAATTATATACAGTAATATGTAAACAAATTTGGGTATCCTTTTAGGGTACCTACCTTCTCGGACCATCCGACGTCAGGTACACCAGTGACTCTCAGCCAGTGTTGACTTGCTGAAGTGAAAGTGAAAAGTGAAAGTACGTAACCTCTTTCTTTACCGTTGGGTGAGGTCACAAGAACGGACCTCTTAGGGTCCCTACCCCCTCGGACCACCCGACGGTAGATACTCCAGCGTGTCTCAACCTGTGCTGACTTCGCTGAATCGTCGTCGTCGCCGTCGTTTGGGTGAATTACACGTTATGGTTCTCACTTGGGATTCCATTTGATAACTGAAAACTACTAATACTATACAGTCACATCCAAGTAAGTATGTAACATTGTTTCTAGGATAAGACCACTCACTAAAACTATTACTCGCTCCGACACGTACACACCCTCGTCCACTATATATTTTTTAGAGTTACAAAGGGAGAGGTTAAATGACATTCTCAATTTGACTAGATTTTATAGTTCAGAAGTTTTTACCGTTAAACTTCCTTTGAATTGTCTTTTTTTATCTCCTTTTCACAGTTAAAACTTTTCCGAATGGTTCACGATTCTCTTTTTCTATCCTGTTTTCTTACACATATATATACATATATACATATGTGTAGTCAAAGACTTTTTTTATGTATCTTTCGAAATTTGTAAACTTGTTCTAAAGTGTCTTATATAAATAGTTCAAAATTTTTACGATATATCAAAACAACCTT
This sequence comes from Capra ibex, assembly GCA_006410555.1. Taxonomy (NCBI): domain Eukaryota; kingdom Metazoa; phylum Chordata; class Mammalia; order Artiodactyla; family Bovidae; genus Capra; species Capra ibex. The sequence goes on along the minus strand of SJYO01037955.1, from coordinate 44,747,825 downwards.
TTTGCCTTTTAAAGTCATAATATAAATATTTTACTCGGATTACAACCGTAGAGGTCAGTTGTTTTTAACCCAGTTTTTACATAGTATGAATTGACAAATTGTTTTTAGGGTTTTTCTTCACAATTTATTTGAAATTATAATTGTTTATTTAGATAAAACACGTACTGGGTCTTATCTTATTAAGGATACTGAGTAATGAAAGTAAGATCATTATTGTTTTACCGAGTTACAATCCATTTGTATTATGTTATTAGAATTATTTCAATTGATCTCTTATATCATCTATATCTTTCAAGTTTTATCTGTTAAACCCTCTTAATATATTTAAGATTATAAAGTTTTCTCTTCTTTTAAAAGAGTTATTTATCGTTTTGACCCATTTATAAATCCCCTTTTCACTATGGTTAAATATATTCTTATTTAGTATTTACCCATTTTCTTCAATTTTACTTAAGTATTTAATGACTTTTTACATATTTAAAAATAAAATATTTCAGTTTTATCCAATTCCTATAAATTGAAAATTTACATAGAACTTGTCTTTATCGATCTTTATATTTACACAATATTTTTTTATTGTTTTGTGTTTTCAATACATATAGTTTTTCGGTGTTGTTTAGTCCTTTGATAAATGTATCATCATTTTCACGTTTGAAGAGGTAAAATATTTTACGAGTACGTTTAAGTATGTTTGTACTGAATTTAGTTACATTTTACTCATTTATAAATTCGTCTTTAAAACGTCCTTCATTTCATGACTATCGAAAATTTGTATGTCCTGTAAGTTTGAAGGAATTTTTCTTTTTCTTTTAGACTTCTTAATTTATAAACTGGTAAACTAGTCGTTACTACGTTTTAAAAATATTGTCCAAAGAACCCTTAAGTTATAGTGAATGATAACCCTTACGTTAAAAAATTTATCTGGAATCTCTCTTGTTAGATCATAATCCTTTGTTTTAACGTTGTATTTTTAAGACACCGGTTATTGAGATAAGGATTTTTAAGTCCATATACTCTGTGACTATGTTAATTCATACAATTTCCTAAATTACGTAATCGTATCTTCTCAGGTGTCATTTTATAACATACATACATGGAATTTACAGATAGTCAAGTCCTGACGGATTTATTTTAACACCGTGTAGACGTTTTACCTCATAGTAAATCAATTTTTTGACTTGTTGTAAAAATGTACCTTTATAGAAGTTATACATAAATTACGTTCATTTCTTTTTACGTCTTTACATATCCTATGCGATGATCAAAACATTCCCCCGAAGGAACCACTGAGTCACCATATCTTAGACGGACGGTTACGTCCTCCGTATCCAAGTTAGGGACCGTACTCTTCTAGGGGACGTCTTCCTTTACCGTTGGGTTAGATCATAAGAACGGACCCTTTAGGGTACTTGATTCCTGGGACGACCCAATGTCAGGTATCCCAACGTTTTTCAACCTGTCCTGAATCGTTGACTCGTACGTGTATGAACAAAACATTGTCTTCGTTTATAAATGTTTCAGTAAAAGAAGGTATGTGTATTTTATTAACCTTTGTTTTTGTTCTTTGATTATTTTCTTATTAATACCTTCCATTATTGCCCTGACTCACCTGGGTTCCTATTAAAAGTGATTTATTCGTTTATATATATATAGTGTACAGAATAGATAAACACACACACACACAAACATATGTGTGTATGTATGTATAAGGTACCTGACATCGGGTGTTCTAAGAAGACAGGTAATAAAGGGTCCGTTCTTAAGATCTCACCCAACGGTAAAAGAAAGGATCCCCTAGAAGGCCTGGGACCTTAGTTTGGACAGACAGGGTAACCTCTTCCGATACCATGAGGTGAGGTGATGACAACGGACCTCTTAGGGTCCCTGTCTCCTCGGACCACCCGACGTTAGGTACGCCAGTGATTCTCAGCCCGTGTTGACTTGCTGAAGTGAAAGTGAAAAGTGAAAGTACGTAACCTCTTTCTTTACCGTTGGGTGAGGTCACAAGAACGGACCTCTTAGGGTCCCTGTCTCCTCGGATCATCCGACGGTAGATACCCCGACGCGTCTCAGTCTGTCATGACTTCACTGAATCGTCGTCGTCGAGGGTGACGTCCGTCTAAGAAATGGTAACTCGGTGTTTCCTTCGGGCATATTTAAATATATATATATATATATATATATATATATAAAACGATGATTTTTTGACCTATTTTAATTTAGTCCCCTTTAAATCAGGTCACTCATATCAAAAATTTTTAAGTCTACATTTATTATATTGAATTTATAATAAATGACTAATACTCTGTTTCATTTACGGATTTTGTGATAACAACAGTGTTATAAAACAAATCGGTTATCTCCCTTTATTTTTTCGTGTCGTAGAATTTTTTTTTAACAACACGCTATCACAAATTAATTGGGAAACGATGTATTTGAAGTAGTGAAATTAAAGTAGACATTTCAGTAAACTTAAATCACTTCTCCTCCCCTTTTACATCGATAAGTATAAGTTTCATAAGAACGTACGGGAGAAACAATTATATACTTCCAATTATGTACTTCGATAGGTCACTTCTCGTGATCCCCAATAACCTTTGAGTGATAGACTGAGTGGTATTAGTTGTTCATTGGTTTAGAACTAGTATCATTTTTATAGGGGTTATCATACACACACACTGCTGTACAACTTAAAAATTTTATAATTCGTTTAAACTTCTGAAAAGGGACAAGACAGTTAACAACGAAGTAATTAAAATATAAAGTGACACATATAAAGTAACGTTTGAAACGGTGTTCGTAGAGAGAGGGTACTACGAACTCTCGAAGATGACTTTATCCTGATACTAAAAAGTAGAAACACCTGAGTCGTTCGTTCATCGTCTCACTAACCCTTGTTATCAAACAACTTATACATATAGTTATATTCTAAATAGAGTATTTATATGTCTACTTACGTGACACTTATATTTCTATCAGTATAATCTTTAAAACGAAAAGTGAGATGAGAAAAAAAAAAGAAAGGAAAATCCTAAGTCTGATTAAGAATCTAAAGATTATTACGGTATCTTTAACGGTTTTGCGAGTAGAACATAGATAAAAGGTTGTCGTCCTCCGGAACGTCGATACATAAAAGTTAATGAGATATTAATGTTTGTAAAGTACTAAATCAAGTTTAATTCTTTGTACAAAGAAAGTATCCATGTTTTTCAGAATAATAACGGTTCCATGTTGGTGAAGACTGTTAAGTCTGAGATATGCAATTCTTGCAGAAAAAGCAAAAGTCAGTTTCTACAATTCTGCCCGTTTCGTAATTAAGTTTACGGAACGAAGGAAAGGAGAGGTTAATACTAAATAACTCTACCTTCAATTTTCGTTCATATCTTACTAAGGATTGTCTCTATATTTTTTGAGTCTTCACCTCTTTGTTGAAACACAAAATCTCGTTTATCTTTTGAAGTAAATGAGAGGTAAATCGAGAATCCTTATATCTATTTATATTTATTTTTTGTCAAATGGTTACCGGGGACGGAATGAACACTTAGACTAGTGAGAGTCTCTGTTTAGAGTAAGTCTAATGGTTCGAATGTGGTTGACGTAGATGGAATATTTGGTTAAAATGGAAGGAAAGTTATATCATGATATCGTGAAGTTCATATGATTTCAATTGACGATATAATTATGAAGTGAACTTTCATATACGTTAATACTTTATTCGTTCTTTACGTGAAGTTGGGTTCAAAATCGTATAGTATATTTTAAGGGTCTCAAAGATAACTTGATAAACTGTCGAAGTTGTTATTTTGATAAAAGTTAAAAATTTCTAAGTCTATAAAAATTGTGTCAGGAATAACAAGAAATTAGAAAAACTTTATATTTAGAAAATTTTTGTTACTGTTATTAGTAGTCAATTCAAGTCAGCGAGTCAGTTCAGACTGAGAAACGATAGGGTTTGACATCGTACGACCCGGAGAGACAGGTGGTGGTTGAGGGACTCAAATGGGTTTGAGTACAAGTACCTCAACCACTACGGTAGGTCGGTAGAGAAGACAGCAGGAGAAGAGGAGGACGGGGGTTAGGGAGGGTCCTAGTCCCAGAAAGGGTTACTCAGTTGAGAAGCGCACTTCACCGGTTTTAAAACCTCAAAGTCGAAACCGTAGTCAGGAAGGTTACTTGTGGGTCCTGACTAGAGGAAATCTTACCTGACCAACCTAGAGGAACGTCAGGTTCCCTGAGAGTTTTCAGAAGAGGTTGTAGTGTCAAGTTTTCGTAGTTAAGAAGTCGTGAGTCGAAAGAAATATCAGGTTCAGAGTGTAGGTATGTACTAGTGACCTTTTTGGTATCGGAACTGATCTACCTGGAAACAACCGTTTCATTACAGAGACGAAAAATTATACGATAGACCCAACTAGTATTGAAAAGAAGGTTCCTCATTCACAGAAAATTAAAGTACCGACGTCAGTGGTAGACGTTACTAAAACCTCCGGGGGTTTTATTTGAGAATGTGCCAAAGGTGACACAGAGGTAGATAAAGGGCACCTCACTACCCTGGTCTACGGTACTAGAATCAAAAGACTCACAACTCGAAATTCGGTTGAAAAAGTGAAAGGAGAAAGTGAAAGTAGTTCTTCGAAAAATCAAGGAGAAGTGAAAGACGGTATTCCCACCAACAGTAGACGTATAGACTCCAATAACTATAAAGAGGGCCGTTAGAACTACGGTCGAACACAAAGAAGGTCAGGTCACAAAGAGTCCTACATGAGACGTATATTCAATTTATTCGTCCCACGTTATATGTCGGGACTGTATGAGGAAAAAGATAAACCTTANAGGACGGGGGTTAGGGAGGGTCCTAGTCCCAGAAAGGGTTACTCAGTTGAGAAGCGCACTTCACCGGTTTTAAAACCTCAAAGTCGAAACCGTAGTCAGGAAGGTTACTTGTGGGTCCTGACTAGAGGAAATCTTACCTGACCAACCTAGAGGAACGTCAGGTTCCCTGAGAGTTTTCAGAAGAGGTTGTAGTGTCAAGTTTTCGTAGTTAAGAAGTCGTGAGTCGAAAGAAATATCAGGTTCAGAGTGTAGGTATGTACTAGTGACCTTTTTGGTATCGGAACTGATCTACCTGGAAACAACCGTTTCATTACAGAGACGAAAAATTATACGATAGACCCAACTAGTATTGAAAAGAAGGTTCCTCATTCACAGAAAATTAAAGTACCGACGTCAGTGGTAGACGTTACTAAAACCTCCGGGGGTTTTATTTGAGACTGTGCCAAAGGTGACACAGAGGTAGATAAAGGGCACCTCACTACCCTGGTCTACGGTACTAGAATCAAAAGACTCACAACTCGAAATTCGGTTGAAAAAGTGAAAGGAGAAAGTGAAAGTAGTTCTTCGAAAAATCAAGGAGAAGTGAAAGACGGTATTCCCACCAACAGTAGACGTATAGACTCCAATAACTATAAAGAGGACCGTTAGAACTACGGTCGAACACAAAGAAGGTCAGGTCACAAAGAGTCCTACATGAGACGTATATTCAATTTATTCGTCCCACGTTATATGTCGGGACTGTATGAGGAAAAAGATAAACCTTAGTCAGACAAAAAGGTACAGGTCAAAATTAATAATAAAGGACTGGACGTATGTCCAAAGAGTTCTCCGTCCAGTCCACCAGACCATAAGGGTAGAGAAAGTTATAGAAGGTGTCAAATAACACTAGGTATGTCAGGTTCCGAAACCGTATCAGTTATTTCATCTTTATCTACAAAAAGACCTTGAAAGAACGAAAAAGCTACTAGGTCACCTACAACCGTTAAACTAGAGACCAAGGAGACGGAAAGGATTTCGGTCAAACTTGTAGACCTTCAAGTGCCAAGTACATAATGACTTTGGACAGAACCTCTTAAAACTCGTATTGAAATGATCGTACACTTTACTCACGTTAACACACCATCAAACTCGTAAGAAACCGTAACGGAAAGAAACCCTAACCTTACTTTTAACTGGAAAAGGTCAGGACACCGGTGACGACTCAAAAGGTTTAAACGACCGGATAACTCACGTCGTGAAAGTGTCGTTGTAGAAAGTTCTAAAATTTATCCAGTTGACCTTAAGGTAGTGGATGTGATTGAAACAAGTATTACTACTAAAGATTCCAGGTGAACTGAAGTGTAAGGTCTTACAGACCGAGATCCACTCACTAGTGTGGTAGCACTAATAGATTCAGTACTTCTAGAAAAAACATGTCAAGAAGACACATAAGAACGGTGGAGAATTTTAGAAGACGAAGACAATCCAGGTATGGTAAAGGCAGGAAATAACTCGGGTAGAAACGTACTTTACAAAGGAACCATAGGGATTAAAAGAACTTCTCTCTAGAGATGAGAAAGGGTAAGACAACAAAAAGAGATAAAGAAACGGAACTATAGGCTCCTTCCGAAAGAATAGAGAGGAAGGATAAGAAACCTTGAGACGTAAGTCAACGAATATAGGGAGGAAATGAGGAAACGAAAAGTGAAGAGAAGAAAAATGTCGATAAACATTTCGTAGGAGTCTGTCGGTAAAACAAAAAAACGTAAAGAAAAGGTACCCCTACTAGAACTAAGGATAGAGTACATGTTATAGTGTTTGGAGTAAGGTATCAAGTAGTCCGTGAGATAGATAGTCTAGATCCGGGAATTTAGATAAAGAGTGAAGGTGACATATTAGTATTCTCTAAACTAAATCCAATATGGACTTACTAGATCGTCAAAAGGGATGAAAGAAGTTAAAGTCAGACTTAAACCATTATTCCTCAAGTACTAGACTCGGTGTCAGTCGAGGACCAGAACAAAAACAACTGACATAACTCGAAGAGGTAGAAACCGACGTTTCTTATATTAGTTAGACAAAAGTCACAACTGGTAGACCACTACAGGTACACATCTCAGAAGAGAACACAACAACCTTCACCCATAAACGATACTAGTCACGCAAGAGAACCATTGTGAGATAATCGGAAACGGGATAAAGTAAGACATAAGGTTCCGGTTTAAACGGACAATGAGGTCCACAAAGAACTGAAGGATGGAAACGTAAGGTCAGGGGATATTACTTTTCCTGTAGAAAAACTACACATTGGGATTTGCCAAAACATCCAGAAGTATCTTGGCAAGTTGAAGTAGAAGAAGTCACAATGACCAACCACATATCCGAACCTAATGACACTATGACTTTCCAAACGGAACCTTTACTTGTCTCTAGTAAGACAGTAAAAACTCTAACGTAGGTTCATGACGTAAAACCTGAGAAATCAACTAGTAACACCGATGAGGTAAAGAAGATTCCTAAGGACGGGTGTCATCATCTATATTACCAGAAGACTCAATTTAAGTGAGTAAGGACAGGTAAAATCAAGCGACTAAGGATCTTACAACTACAAGTGTGAACGGTGGAGGACAAACTGGTGAAGGTTAAACGGAACTAAGTACCTGGATTGTAAGGCCCAAGGATACATTATAACGAGAAATGTCGTAGCCTGAAACGAAGATAGTGGTCAGTGTAGGTATCGACCCATAACAAAAACGAAACCGAGATAGGAAAGTAAGAAAGACTTCAATAAAGAGGTGACTAGAGGTCATCGTATAACCCGTGAATGGCTGGACCCCTCAAGGAGAAAGTCATCGGATAGTAAAACGGAACAGTACGAGAAGTACTCCAAGAGTTCCGTTCTTATGACTTTACCAAACGGTAAGGGAAGAGGTCCCCCGGTAAAAGACAGTCTGGAGAGGTGGTACTGGGTATGTAGAGTATTATAACAATAATAGTACTGTTATCAGTATTATTTGTAAATTTATATAGGATTTTATTCATACATGATACTTAGACCGTGACACGGATTGTTAAATACCTTTAATTAAATTACGATTACTTTGAGGTATACACGAATGATAATGACAAATTAAAATGTCTATTCCTATACAGAGAATGAATAATGGAAGGTAAAAGTAAATTAGGTTAAGGTTAGTTCGATAGTGAATTTTGAGGTTTCTCTTTTGGTAAAAACGGTTACAGTGTTTTTGGAAGGGAACCTTTTAGGTCATACTTGAAGTTTAAGTGAAGGATCAACAAGAGAGACGTTGTGACTAGTATATCATGAAAACCTTTGATAGGAAATTAAGTAAAGTCCCCGTTGTGTAGGAATAGATCGAATGAATGTCGGAGAAGAATATCGGATGTAATAGTAGTATAGAATATGGTAGTAGTAGTATAGAGGTTGGTAAATTAAAACTTTACCAGTGTCAAATCAAACCTTAGTGAAAACAAGAAATAGGTATCAGTGAATGAACCAATGTTTTAGAACAGAACATGTACATTTATAGTGAATTCACGACTCCTAGGGTTTTAATATGGAGGTCACGTCTGGAAATAGAATTTAAGGTCTGATTTTTTAAATTGACAAGTGGCGACAATGAACGTGTAGGTTAACTTTTAGAGGAAGGATCATTATGTGGGTTAAACGTGACGACTGAAAAGGTGTGAACTTAGTGGGTAAGTTTAAGACGAAAATAACATTAGAAGGTGTGAAACATTTCTGTTAGTATATCTCTATACATGTTTCTTCAAGGTAGGAAGAGAACTATATTAACTTTTATGAACTTCAACGGGGTTGAAAACAAAGAAACCACGTGTACGAGTAAGTGAAGACTGAGAAACACTGGAGTACCTGACATCGGGTGGTTCGAGACGACAGGTACCTTAAAAGGTCCGTTTTTATGACTTCAGCCAACGGTAAAGGATCAGGTCCTCTAGAAAGACTAGGTTCCTAACTTGGACTCAGAGAATGTAGAGGACGTACCCGTCCGTCTAAGAAATGGTAACACGGTGGTTAGGAGAACACAACTTTGACTGTTTTTTAAGTTAATGGAAATGGATGTTTTACATAGGTGTTGTATTGACCAAGAACAGTTGTGGCGACAAAGAGTGGACGGTTAGTAGAGACACAGTCAAAAGAACGAAGAGTGAAACGGTAAAAGTACAAGTTAGATCCTCGGGATGGTAGGAAATGTTTATATTCACTCTTATATACTGAGAAGGTGAGACACTAAAAAATTTGGTGAGTCTTGTACGTATGGAGTAATAAACACCTAGTTATTGTGTTAGAAATTTTCAAACACAAAATAAAGTATATATGTTAATAAAGTGCATATAGTTATATCGAAGTAGAATTTATAAATATTGATCAGTTGTGTTTGGAATCTAGTGATGTCTTACAAGTCATTATTTGTTTAATTTAGAATATCACAAAGTGAAACTTTATTCTTTTTCGAAGACTACTCAAGACGGTAAAAATCTTTTAGATAGACCTGAGAATAAGAATGTCGTACCTTTGCAGAAGTAAAAAGAAGTTTATCAGTGGGACTAGGGAGAGAAAAGGAGGATCTTTTTGAGGGAAATCCCTTCTTTATTCATCACACTATATACTTCTGAACTGTAAGACGTAAGGGAAAGAATAAAAGATTGTAGTCGTTTGTTTTTGTTCCTATAAAAGTATTTGAATACAAAGTATTTATTAAGTCCTTTACTTCCTTGTAAAAACGTCTATGAGGACGATTCGATGATCCTTAAAAAAGAAAGATATGATTGGAAATTTTGAATATATGTCCATGGTTCTTGTGAATTAAGTAAAATTTTATGTACATAAAGGTTTTTAAAGTATACCCGTGTGTTTTTTTCACTAATGTCACACACACACAAATTTTGTTGAGTTTGACATCTCGGATCATTTTCTATATACATGATCGAATGTGTATAATTTATCAATTATACACTTACTGTGGAAAAAGTCATAAACATGTATAATAAAGTAAATTGAAGGTGTTCTTAATAATCTTGATCATCAATCTGAGTCAACACGACTAATACGTTGTTACTGGAATTGGTGATACATAGTAAGAATTTTCCACAGTTGTCTCCCTACCATACCCCTTCCTCCTTCCGTCCCCCAAGTCCTACCCCTTGTGCACATATGGACACCGTCTGAGTACAACTACATACCGTTTTGGTTATGTTATAACATTTCATTAATTGGAGGTTAATTTTATTTATTTAAATATAATTATTTTATTGTCCGAATGAAAGAAGTAATTAAGTGATTCCTTGATACGGGGAACCAATGGATAGACTGTAACCACATATCGATAGTGTAGTGACGTACTCCTAATGTACTCAATTGTCTACCTTATAGAATCATAAATATCTGACTGTTCATTTTGTCTATATTTACAATTCCGTTTCCTCCCTTCTTTCATTTTCTAGAAGAATATCCAAGTAATCTTATTTTGTAATAATTTTAAATTGAATATGTACGTATATAAATATTCTTCCCGTTTACCTATTTGACCTTTAGTTCACGGAGATTAATCTTAACAAATTTTCCTAGCTAACAAAAGGAATTAATCTATTAACGTTAAAATAAAATTCATATTGTAAGATAAAATTAAACACTCGTCTATACCGGAATAAAATCCTTATGATAGTTCTTTGAAAAAACGGTAACATCTCTTTAAATTTTGTTTCTTTCTTCTGTCATTAGTAAATTGAGGTTGTTCGTCGAAGTGAACCAAAATAAACTGACAGTTGTAAATTTATGAATAAAACTTTCTCATGTAAAGACTACTTGTGTTATGTTTCTTTTCCAAACTATTAATCGTTTGTGAGATAATTGTCTGCACCCCAAAAAAACAATAACAAAAACAATTAAAAGAAAAAAGAGGTCCAGTCCGAGAACATTTAAGACCGTTTAATTACAAACGACGATTCAGCGAAGTCAGTACAGGCTGAGACACACTGGGGTATCTGCCATCGGGTGTCCCGAGGGGGTAGGGACCCTAAGAGGTCCGTTCTTATGACCTCACCCAACAGTAAAGGAAGAGGTTTTGATCATAAATAAGTTCTAAATTACGGTGACAGTCAAGTCTAAGAAATCGATCTTTTCCGTTTAGACTAAATGTAATTGGACTCGTGGAATTATTGATTAATTTTAGACTCGGAAGACCGGTTCAAGATTCTGTAAGTAAGACAAATTGAGTCGTTGTTTTATAACAATCAGTGAAAGAAGACTCTTTCTTCCGAGATTAAATAACCGTGACAATCCCGTAAAATATTAAATGTTAGATTAGTCGGAATTGTTTTCTAAAACGTGAACCGTACTGAGTTTATGAAACGAGTTGTCGAATGACTCTTTACTAGTAGAAGGCGACGTAAAGACGGGATTAAATGACGTCAATAAAGTATAAACGTCATAAATAAGTCAAGCATACAAAGTCTAACTTTTCACATTTTGTTTCTAACGTATACATAGTACTGTACTTAAGGCTTTAAAACGAGTATATATAATCTAATATTTCGATTAATAACCAATCGTAACAAAGATTTAACTTTACCCGATTGCCTATATATTTAACTTCAGTCAAGTAAGATAATAAATGATAAGAATCATATGTGTTTTTAATTCGTATACCGACTCTCGTACTCCGACATATTCCCTGTATCCAGTTCTCTCTTTATAGTAAAAGGATTTAAAGTTAAACTTTGTGACAATTATCTTTCTTACTTTAACTAGTCTACCTATTACCTTAACCTTTATATATCGTTTACACTATTATAATTTCTTAAATTTAATAGTGAGTAAAATAAATATAAAGAACGTGAAGAACCATAAAAAAATTTTTTCTTGTAAAAATTCTTTAGTCAGAAGAATTTTACGTGTTATTTATACCACAAGAGAGTGAAATAGATGAGAAAGTTTTATTAAAACAGTCAACATTTTCGGTTTTCTTTTCTATTAAATTTTCCTCATTAAATCTACAGTATAAATTACGGTGACACCTCTTCCGTTACCGTGGGGTGCGGTCATGAGAACGGACCTTTTAGGGTACCTACCTCCTCGGACCATCCGACGTCAGGTACCCCAGCGATTCTCAGCCTGTACTGACCCGCTGAAGTGAAAGTCAAAAGTGAAAGTACGTAACCTCTTCCTTTACCGTTGGGTGAGGTCACAAGAACGGACCTCTTAGGGTCCCTGCCCCCTCGGACCACCCGACGGCAGATACCCCAGTGTGTCTCAGCCTGTGCTGACTTCACTGAATCGTCGTCGTCAATTACGGTGACTCTCTGTCTCATTCAATACTGACTAAAACATATATTAGTACTAACACCATGTTGAAGTAAAGTCCTCCCACTTTTCTAGTTTTGATCAATCCTATTTTACAGTGGCTCAGGTTCGGGAATGATAAACGACGTCCTATCTGGTCAATTAACTATCTACTCAACGACTCCGTTTCGTATCACTGTTAAGACTTTCCGTCGTCTGTCTTCTCTCTATCTCGTCGCAGGACTTCTTGATAACATGGGTTAAATCTTAAGTTCAAAGAAAATATAATTTACATGTCCCACCGGGTAAAGGTTCCGAAACTGTAAATTTTCATATTGTGAAAAGTAAGTAAAACGTAATTTTCAACGTTCTGTCTCTTATTATAAACAGAACAACCTCCAAATGTCCTTGAAGTACTAGTTGGAAGTACCTGTCGACGTTACTGTTTCCTAAGACTGTGGTTCTTGAACGTTGTTGATTAGTACAGCGGAGGGGAAACTAAGACAAAAACTCATTGAAATAGTCTTTTCTGAGCCTATTCTTTTTATAAAATGTGGATTTCGACAGTTGATCTATAACCCAAATAAGTCCTCGAATCAAATTTCACAAGTGAGTTATCTCCTCTGAAAAAGACCTCACGTACACACACCTTCACACACATATATACTATTAGTACATTAATATCAAGATAAGGATGCGGAAGATTAAAAAAGGTAACTACATAAATAGTTAAAAATGAGTTTAAACGTAACAGAAATATTATAGAATTTTATATATCATTCGAAAAACATACACATAAAGGAAATTTTTTAACAAAGTGATAAAAGTCAGGGAATATAAAGATAAATATAAAATCTTAATCGAACATTTAAATATGTTGTTTTTCAGACGACCTAATACTGACTTTGACGTGATAGATGTATAGTTAAACCTCTTGAATTTTTACATATACATATATAAGGGTCCGATGTTCAATTAGTTATTTACAAGTTACGTATGACTCCATCTATAGTCTTAAAAATATAGTCTTAAGAAAGTTTCAGAGAGTAAAATGGAAAAAATTTGATCTTCCGGTTATTCATGAATCCATACGTAAATCAATGAAAAACACTTATAGAGAATAATATGGTGAAATCACGATACTAAAATATGTTCAATTTAGTTTCTGTTAGCTTATAAAGTGACATTATCTAAATATAAGGGAGTAGAGATTCCTAGTCTTAGAAATTCAAGACTAGAACTCATCTTCCTTCCATGTCACTCCATGTCATATCATCCTCCATACTCATCCATGCGATATCGTCCTTACTCTATCCGATTGGTGAGGTCATAAGAAGCCAAAAGGACCATAAAGTTTGCAATTTCTTAGTCGGACGTCACGTCTTTAGATCTAAGTTAGGGACCCAACCCTTCTAGGGACCCTCTTCCCTTACAATTAGGTGAGATCATAAGAACAGACCTCTTAAGGTACCTGTCTCCTCGGTCCGTCCGATGTCAGGTGCCTTAGACGTCTCAACTTGTACTGACTCACTAATCGTAAGTGTAAGTGTCTGTAAAGGATCCATATGATAAAGTATACATACATAAAGGATACATGAGTAACGTCCAACTTACACTTACCCTGTCTATTAAACAAAAGAATTAAAGTGTCTAAATTTTAACTTTTTCCTTTTTTTTTCTTATATAAGGTCTTTAAAATGATCTTGTAGGAGTAGGTCACACTGAAAGTTCCTAAGTGCAGGGAGAGTAAATGTTTTATACGAGTGACGGAGGGTTCTAGGGGTTCTTAGAACGGGTTAATATAGCAGTCGGTTTCAGAGAAAAAAAAAAAAGTCAGAGAAACCTGAAACAGTTTTCTTAAGTTAAAATTTTGATCTCTATTAAAGGAGAATTTTTACAACAACTTATTTGTCAATATTGAAAAATCTTTCTACATAAATCTAATGTACTAGTCATCTTCCGAACTAAAATGAAATAAATTCAGTCAGAGATTTTTAACTAATTTATTAACGTGTGAGTACAGTTTAAACTTCTATGTATAACTGTCTTAAAAAAGAAAGGAATAATTTTACTCATAATAGATACATATAAAACATAAAACGTTATAAGTGGATACAACATCTATAAAAATACTTCTAAACTGTAAAACAGGATATAAGACAGTAAGTTTATAGATTTACCGTAAAGGAATGACTACACTTATTCTCACTTTTATTTATCGAATTTACTTATAGTAATTTTAAAAAATTACGTAAATGATACTTCGGTTTCATTTCTTGAGTATTATAATTAACGACAATAAGGGTCTAGTAGTTTCTTTCAAAAAGAGATAAAATAAATAAATAAATAAAACTGACGTCGGTGTACCTTCCACTCTAGAATCGAGGGACTACGCCTTACCTTGGACACGAAGGACGTCATCTTCGTGTTTCGGAATTGGTGACCTAGTGGTCCCCTAAGGGAGAGATAAATTAAATTACATTATATTTTTATTATTAAACGTTACAAATAACGTTAATTTATTATTAATTTTGATATTCGTTTATGAATTTGTCTTTATTATTAAAGATACATAAATTCTCTTTGTATCATATCGAATTGTCATGTTAATACTTTACTTCAACCTCTCTTTTATATTATTAATTACTTTTTATATTTCTATATAATTATATAACCTTATTGAAAGAGGAAAATAAAATTTTATTCGTGACTAAGAATCTCGAAGGCACCACCGAGTCTACCATTTCTTAGACGGACGTTACGACCTCTGGATCCAAGTTAGGGTACTAGTCCTTCTAGGGGACATCTTCCCTGGTGAGGTCAAAAGAACGGACCTCTTAAAGTACCTTTCTCATGACTCACTCACCGATTATGTGTGACCAAGAATTTTACGTTTAATTTTATACGGAAACTATAATTCTTCAAAAAAGAAAATGATAATTTAAATGTAACTCTTTTGACTAGAACAAATAAAATTACTCTTTTATGACCCAAAAGTTTATAAGTAATGTTTCTTTAAACAGTCCCCTCACATACTAAAGGAACCAAGACGGAGAGGCGACGTTTTTCAACTTCACCATCTGGTCACAATGTCGATTTGAAATAAACCGTTCGTTTCCTTGCATGTGGGAGTTCAGTACTCCCGGCCGACTGAGGTTTCCCCTCCGAAGTTAGGTAAAAGTCAAGTCAAGTCAGCGAGTCAGCACAGGATGAGAAACGCTGGGGTACTTAGCGTGGTGCGGTCCGGAGGGACAGGTAGTGGTAGAGGGCCTCAAGTGAGTCTGAGTGCAGGTATCTCAGACACAACGGTAGGTCGGTAGAGTAGGAGCAAGCAGGGGAAGAGGAGGACGGGGATTAGGGAGGGTCGTAGTCTCAGAAAAGGTTTCTCAGTTGAGAAGCGTACTCCACCGGTTTCATGACCTCAAAGTCGAAATCGTAGTAAGGAAGGTTTCTTTAGGGTCCCAACTAGAGGAAAAGAAGGAAAATAAGGAAACAGAGGAGGGACGACTCGGACGGGATACGTTTAACTCGATCGGTTCTTCCTCCACACAAACGAAGTGGACTTCAAGAGTGAAGTCAGGCACCCAAAAGAAAACAAGGTAAAAGGACCCGAAAAGGGAAAGAAACAGAAAATCGGTGGTGGTAAAACCTGAGGAAAAAGGGTAAAACTGATGGATTGTTTGACTTTTATGTCAGGTACCTTGAGAGGTCCGGTCTTACCATCGGAAAGGGAAGAGGGCCCCTATAAGAGTCGAGTCCTCAGTCTGGGTCCCGAGGGTGTACCGTCAGTCTAAGAAATGGTCGACTCATCGTTCACTTCTGATTCTTATAGCCTCATCCATCGGATAGGGAAGGGGTAGCCTAGAAGGACTTGGTCCTTAGTTTTACCCCAGAGGACTTAACGTACGCCTAAAAAATTGTTGACCCGATAGTCCCTTCGGGAGTTACGTTTCTTTGACTTTTATTTAAATAAACTGATAATCAAACGGACTCCTATTTTAAAACTAGAACGAAAATCATATTTTTTAAATAAAACCTAAATAGAAACCCCGAGGTTTTTTTCCAAAGTTTAATTCGAATACAAAAAGACGAGGACTGCACACTTTTTGTTACTTTCGAGATGACAAAATGTTTCTTTTATAAAGGCTAAATTCTTAGATGTCCGACCAATTGACCTCTAAATTCTTTGAGGTTAATTTTTTTGTAAATTTACAATTAAATAAATTAATTCAATTTTATCGATTTTATGATAAATATATATTTCAAGAGAAATCTTGAATGGTCAACAAACCTTTCTTCATCCCTTTATAGTTCGGTGTCCTTTTCGAAATTACCTTTTTTCTTTAAGAGGAGGAATTAAAAATTTCTTCGAATATGTGGAAAGAACCGAAAGAATCTCCATTATAAAAAGGTTACAATTTCCTTCGAGGTTTTTTTTTTTTTTTTTATGTCCTTCAAGGTCCAGAAATAAGAACATGATGTGTCTTTTGTTATATCGTCAGATTTTATAGACTTGGGGTTACACTTCC
>SJYO01037955.1:44633222-44721051 GCA_006410555.1 Capra ibex | reverse complement strand
GACGGCGAAAGACTTTCACGTCACGACCCCAGGTCGGGACCACCTAGGTCCCTTAAGCTTCGCCTCTGTCGCAACTGTAGACTCCCTAATTAACGAATTAATTTCTATACCTCCCTCTAATCTTTCTTTATCAAATCATCCTTTTATTCATCTCTTTTTCTCCGACTTATTGAACCAAATGTACCTTTTGGTTATTTTGAGGTTCTGTTCCTCAAACGTGGTAGATGTATCCGGTGACCGCGGGCGAACTTATCACCTCCCACGGGGCGGAACCCGAGGGAGAGCGCACCCAGAATCTTCCGTCCCGGTCATTCATAGTACCACTCGGAGGTACGAGGTCTACCCTTAAGTCGGTCTTTTCTTCTCTTGTTCTTTTCTGGTGTGCCCCCTTTGGTCAGAAAGGTCCTTGTCCAGGTAAAGAAATAAAAGGACCAGGTGAAAATATGAAAATCAATATGTATCTCTATTTACATTCTTTGTCTCAGTATGTCCTAGTCGACGAGGTTGGGAATACTCGTATAGAAACAAGAATGTTCCCAGAATGTAAACAAGTGTTATTGAATACCAGACCTCTGGCTAATTTTAAAATACCGTTGTGGAAAGAAAGATAGATATTTCCAATTAACTAGTCTTTAAACAAAGGGGAATTCTAGATAAATCAGAATTCTATCACTATTTCAATGTAAAAATGTATCGTTCCTGTATTACTAAATATTGTTTCTTTCTCCTCATGTCACTAGATGTTGTTTTCTCTTTTAAGTAATTGTGTTTTTCAGATCATAACGCTTGTAGTTTTGATGATATAAAGGAAAAGATGTAAGGTTAATGTAACTAATTGTATGAGGGTCCACGGATTACTATACCTCCGGACCGTCGTTGGTAACTGAGTTGTTACTCTTTCAAGTCAAGTCAAGTCGACGATCAGTACAGGCTGAGAAACTCTAGGGAACTTAGCGTCGTGTGGTCCGGAGGGACAGGTAGTGGTTGAGGGCCTCAAGTGAGTCTGAGTGAAAGTAGTTCAGTCACTACGGTAGGTCGGTAGAGTAGGAGACAGCAGGAGAAGAGGAGGACGGGGGTTAGGGAGTGTCGTAGTCTCGGAAAAGGTTACTCAGTTGGGAAGCGTACTCCACCGGTCTCATGACCTCAAAGTCGAAATCGTAGTAAGGAAGGTTCCTTTAGGGTCCCGACTAGAGGAAGTCTTACCTGACCAACCTAGAGGAACGTCAGGTTCCCTGAGAGTTCTCAGAAGAGGTTGTGGTGTCAAGTTTTCGTAGTTAAGAAGCCGTGAGTCGGAAGAAGTGTCAGGTTGAGAGTGTAGGTATGTACTTCTGTCCTTTTTGGTATCGGAACTGATCTGTCTGGAATCAGCAGTTTCATTATAGAGACGAAAACTTATTCGATAGATCTAACCAGTATTGAAAGGAAGGTTCCTCATTCGCAGAAAATTAAAGCACCGACGTCAGTGGTAGAGGTCACTAAAACCTCGGGGTTTTTATTTCAGACTGTGACAAAGGTGATAAAGGGGTAGATAAAGGGTACTTCACTACCCTGACCTACGGTACTAGAAGTAGAAGACTTACAACTCGAAATTTGGTTGAAAAAGTGAGAGGAGAAAGTGAAAGTAGTTATACGAAAAATCAAGTAGAAGTGAAAGACGGTATTCCCACCACCGTAGACGCATAGACTCCAATAACTATAAAAAGGGTCGTTGGAACTAAGGTTGAACACAAAGAAAGTCAGGTCGTAAAGAGTACTACATGAGACTTAGATTCAATTTATATGTCGGAAGTACATGAAGAAAAGGATAAACCTTAGTCAGACGACAAGGTACAGGTCAAAATTGACAACAAAGGACTGGACGTATGTCTAAAAAGTTCTCCGTCCAGTCCATCAGCCAGACTATAAGGCTAGAGAGAGTCTTAAAAGGTGTCAAATAACACTAGGCGTGTCAGTTTCCGAAACCTTATCAGTTATTTCATCTTTATCTACAAGAAGACCTTGAGAGGACGAAAAAAGTACTACGTCGTCTACAACCGTTAAACTAGAGACCAAGGAGACGGAAAAGATTTCGGTCGAACTTGTAGTCCTTCAAGTGTCAAGTGCATAACGACTTCGGACCGAACCTCTTAAAACTCGTAATGAAATGATCGTACATTCTACTCACGTTAACACACCATCAAACTCGTAAGAAACCGTAACGGATAAAAACCCTAACCTTACTTTTGACTGGAAAAGGTCAGGACACCGGGGATGACTCAAGAGGTTTAAACGACCGTATAACTCACTTCTATAAAGTGTCGTTGTAGAAAGTCCTAAACTTTATCGAGTTGACCTTACGGTAGTGGAGGTGATCGAAACAAGCATCACTACGAAAGACTCCGGGTGAACTGAAGTGTAAGATCCTACAGACCGAGATCTACTTACTAGTGTGGTAGCACTAATAGGTCCAGCATTTCAAGAAAAAACATGACAAGAAGACACATAAGAACGGTGGAGAAGAGTTATAGAAGACGAAGGTAATCCAGGTATGGTAAAGACAGGAAATAGCTCGGGCAGAAACGTACTTTACAAGGGAACCATAAGGATTAAAAGAACTTCTCTAGAGATCAGAAAGGGTAAGACAACAAAAGGAGATAAAGAAACGTGACTAGTGACTTCTTCCGAAAGAATAAAGAGGAACGATAAGAAACCTTGAGACGTAAGTCTACGAATATAGAAAGGAAAAGAGGAAACGAAAAGTGAAGAGAAGAAAAATGTCGATAAACATTCCGGAGGAGTCTGTCGGTAAAACGAAAAAACGTGAAGAAAAGGTACCTCTACCAGAACTAGGGACAGAGGACATGTTACAGTGTTTGGAGTAACGTACCAAGTAGTCCGTGAGATAGATAGTCTAGATCCGAAAATTTAGATAAAGAGTGAAGGTGACATATTAGTATTTCCTAAACTAAATCCAGTATGGATTTCCAAGATCGACAAAAGGGATGACAGAAGTTAAATTCAGACTTAAACTGTAATTCCTTAAGTACTAGACTCGGTGTCAGTCGAGAGCCAGAACAAAAACAACTCACATATCTCGAAGAGGTAGAAACCGACGTTTCTTATATTAGTTAGACAAAAGTCACAACTGGTAAACCACTACAGGTACACATCTCTGAAGAGAACACAACAACCTTCTCCCACAAACGATACTGGTTACGTAAAGAACTGTTTTGAGATAATCAGAAACGGGACGAATAAAGTGTAAGTTTTCGGTTTAAACGGACAATGAGGTCCACAAAGAACTGAAGGATGAAAACGTAAGGTCAGAGGATATTACTTTTCCTGTAGAAAACCCCCACAATCAAGATTTTCCAGAACATCCAGAAGAATCTTACCAAGTTGAAGTCGAAGAAGTCACAATGAACGACCCCGTATCTGAACCTAATGGCACTATAACTTACCAAACGGAAACTTTAATTGTCTCTAGTAAGACAGCAAAAACTCTAACGTAGGTTCGTGAGGTAAAACCTGAGAAAACAGCTGATACTACCGATGAGGTAAAGAAGATTCCTAAGGACGGGAGTCATCATCTACATTACCAATAGACTCAATTAAAGTGGGTAGGGTCAGGTAAAATCAAGTAACTAAGGATCTTACAGCTACAAGTTAGAACGGTAGAGAACAAACTGGTGAAGGTTAAACGGAACTAAGTACCTGGACTGTAAGGTCCAAGGATACGTTATAACGAGAAATGTCGTAGCGTGGAACGAAGATAGTGGTCAGTGTAGGTGTCGACCCATAACAAAAACGAAACCGAGGTAGGGGAGTAAGAAAGACCTCAATAAAGAGGTGGTTAGAGGTCATCGTATAACCCGTGGATGACTGGACCCCACAAGGAGGAAACCATAGGATAGTAAAACGGAAAAGTATGACAGGTACCCCAAGAGTTCCGTTCTTATTACTTCACCAAACGGTATGGGAAGAGGTCACCTGGTGTAAGACAGTCTGGAGAGGTGGTACTGGACGGTCAGAACCCAACGGGACGTCCGTACCGAATCAAAGTAACTCAATCTGTTCCGACACAAGGATCACACTAATCTAACTGATCAAAAGAGACTCATACCAAAGTCACACAGACAAGAGACTACGGGAGAACGTTGTGGATGGTAGAATGAACCCAAAGAGAATGGAACCCGTACCCCATAGAGAAGTGCCGACGAGATCGTTTCGCGTTGACGACGAGGAATGGAACCTACTTCCCATAGAGGAATGGTGACGGGAAGGACTGGAAGTTGCACCCTAACGAGGAGGTCCGGAAGGACGTGGACACGTCGGTGACAAGGAACTTTCACCCCAACGAGGAGGACCGGCGGAGAGGGGGCGGGGTTGGCCGGAGCCTACGTCCCAACGAGGAGGACCGACAAGGACGCTGAAAGTTTTATGAGGTTTGAGAGACACGACAAATACCAACTCTCCATCATTAGTTAGTACATACATCGTCGTTCTCACACCTATTAGGACAGTGTATTCGATCAGACGGTCGACTCTCCAAACTGGACTTTGTAGGAACAGTGTGGGTCCTCTAAATAATAGACCTCAGGATTTAATTGAGAAAATGTCTCCACCACCCCCTAGTGGGGGTATTTCAGTCTCCACATCTACTTTCATATTTCGTCATTTCATCTGTCTGACACAAAAACCTCATCTACGAGTCCTTGTTCCCCAGAGGACTCCGAGCTAGGACGGAAACGTATACGGCTCAGGGGAAGGAGTATTGGAAACGGTACCCGTCTCAAGGAGTGCGACCGAGGACTGTATCGTCGTTGAATCTAATAGTTAAAATTTGGAAAAAGAAAAGATCATATAAGTAGGTTTCGATACTTTGTTTAGCGGTCAGGTCCAAACTACGTACTATGACCTACGAAGCCCGACCACGTGACTCTACTGGGTCTCCCTACCATACCCCTCCCTCCTCCCTCCCCCCAAGTCTTGCCCCTTGTGCACATAAGGACACCACCTAAGTACAACTACATACCGTTTTGGTTATGTTATAACATTTCGTTAATTGGAGGTTAATTTTATTTATTTAAATATAATTTTTTATTTTTTAGGAGATTCGTGGTGAAAGAAAACGACAAGTCAGTGATTTAACACAGGTTGAGACACTTGGATAGAAGGAAGGGATAGAAAGTGATAGAGAGTCTCAAACGAGTCTGAGTACAAATAACTCAACTACTACGGTAGGTTGGTAGAGTAGGAGACAGCTTGGGGAAGAGGAGGATGGGACTTAGAAAGGGTCAAGTCCCAGAAAAAATTACTCAGCCGAGAAGAGTAGTCTACCGCTTTCATAAATTCGAAGTCAAAGTCGTAGTCAGAAAGATTACTTATATATCCCAACTAAAGAAAATCCTAACGGACCTTACTAGAGAGACGATCGGTTCCCTGAGAGTTCTCAGAAGAGGTCGTGGTATTAAACTTTCGTAGTTAAGAAGACATGAGTCGAATGAAACACCAGGTTGAGAGTATAGTCATATACTGATGACCTTTTTCGGTATCGAAACTGATATGTCTAGAAACAGCCGTTTCATTACAGAGATGAAAAATTATGTAACAGACCCAAACAATTTCGAAAAGAAGGTTCCTCGTTCACACAAAATTAAAGTACCGACATCATTAGTAGGTGTCACTAAAACCTCGGGTCCTTATATTTTAGACAGAAATAAAAGGGAAGAAAAGGTAAATAAATGATACTTCACTACCCTGACCTACAGTACTAGAATCAAAAAACTTACGACTCAAAATTCGGTCGAAAATGTGAGAGGATAAAGTGAGCGTAGTTCTTCGAGAAATCAAGGAGAAGTGTAAGACGGTAAACTCACCATAGTAAACTTGTCGACCCGAAGGGACTACCGAGTCAACCATTTCTTAGACGGACGTTGTACCCTCTGGACCCAAACTAGGGATCCAACCCTACTAGGGATAAATCTTCACACTAAGAAACCCAACCTCGAAAAGTCAATAAGAAAACAATACTTAAAGAATCTAATTAGGGTGACACGAGACTTTTGTCTACAACGTACTAAAGATGAGAAAATTCAAACAATTTGAAACAAAATACAAGGTCTCACACCAGATAGGTCACTTACAAGGGACCCCAAAATCTTCTCCTAAATAAAACAACAATAACGTATCTCATTAAATATCTACAGTTAATATAGGTTAACTACCTACCATAACAACTCAAGTTGATACACAAATGACTAAAAGATGGGCGAACTATCAAGGTAAAGTTATTATCCTACTATTTCAGAGATCTAAACTATTACTTAAGTAGACAAAGAGAAACGTTAAGATAGTCAGAAACGGAGTGTAGTAATGTACGAGAATAAACCCAATACTTGTGTAATTCTTAACAATACCTAAGAACGTATTAACTGTAACAATAATTACCACAGGAAAGAACAAGGAATTTTGAAAAAGATGAAACTTTATACGAGACATACCTTTATAAATGAGGGTAAAAGAAAGTCAATCATAATCGTACTAGATAAAAGAGGTAAAAGAATAAGATATACACAGAAATGTAAATTTTACAAAAAAAAAGACATCTGTTGTACATTAACCTATTACACAAAAGACACGTCATACGATTAATTGGGTGTTTTCGAAAGTAAGTAAAATCAATGTGACCAAAATAAGCCATCATAAAAGAAAACTGAGAAGGAATCCAAGAAGTATAAAGATGACTTTTATTGGTTAATGGGATGAGTAGGATAAACCTAACATGAAACTCCATTCTATTCCTATCGATTTGTAATTTATATATCTTTTCATAATAAACTCTTTAAATATTAATCTTCTACTATAGTGGTAACTAGTCGAAGTTTGATTGATTTTAACTACTATAAGTGTTTCTACCCGAACGGAAGTACGTTTTGTCACACTACATACACTACATAATATTTAGGATAACTAATCAGAATTGTTGTACTAACCTTGGACCCAAATTAGTTAGAAATAAAGACTAAAGATCAAATATACTGTATGTCAGAGATCTCGTTTTATAAGTTACTATACTCATACTTAGTGGGTCTATTTATATCTGACAACCCTATAAATTATTTTATCCTGTGTGAAAAAAGATTTTTAATTATCGTTCCTTTGTTTGTTTATTCTTTTGGATTGTTCCTTCTCAATTATCATATTATTGGTGTTACCCTTATAACACTAAAATTCTGGAAATAAATGAGGATTAAGTTTATTGGATAGATATTTTCTATTAAAAGGTTTATAGTTTTTATACTTACATCTGACCCATACTACGACAGTATTAGTACTGGTATACCAGTATATTATAGTACTAGGGAAACTATAATCCCCTAAATTTTTTAAAAATAAATAAATGAACCGAGATAACCCAGAATCAACACCGTACACCTTAGAAATCAACGTCATACCCCCTAAACCGAGGGACTGGATCCTAGATTGGAACAGGGGGACGTAACTCTCACCCCACAGAATTGGTGACTTGACAGTCCCTTTATGGATTTCCTAATAACCACTTTGTTATGAGACCCACTTTATTAATTTAACATGAATCTGTTCTTTACTAGGAACTAAAAATCTTTTCGGATTCCTTTATAAATACTTATTTTCTTTAAAACTCCCTAAAGTAAAATTTAATGACGTAGTCAGGTCTCTTTCTCTTGTTCTATACACTTTACACACGGTTTTATGATTAATAATTTACACCTACTAAAATCATATAACATAACAAAAAGGAATACAAAAAATTCGGACTTTTAAAAGTATTAATCAAAAACTTTTAATGTTTTTTCAACCAATACAGGTTAATTAAAATGTTTAAAACTACTCAGTTTTAGACATCACTTTTTTTAGAATTATAAGGTTATTAATCCAAACTTCCACTTGAATAAAGAAGTCTAAAGGAAGTCAAAGTGGGTAACAAAGAAACAAAGACATTTACTTGCATTTACTAGTTGTATACCTCCGTCTTAGAAGGGATTCTGATAAGCCTTCGTCCCGAACCTGTCGTTCCTCTAGGTTGGTCAGGTGGGATTTCTTTAGTCAGGACTTATAAGAAACCTTCCTGACTACGATTTCGACTTTGAGGTTATGAAACCGGTGGACTACACTTCTTGACTGAGTAACCTCTTCTGTGACTACGACCCTTTCTAGTCTCCGTCCTCTTCCCTTTCTGTCTCCTACTCTACCAACCTACCGTAGTAACTGAGTTGTCTGTACTCAGGTCATCCGAGACCCTCAACCACTATCTGTCCCTCCGGACCGTACGACGTAAGGTAAGGTTGAGTTTCTCAACCTGTGCTGACTCGCCGACTTGACTGACTGACTGAGGTGTAGACACTAACTATTAATATATCGTCTATGAACCTCGATTTTAACATACGTGTAATAGGAAAATACTTTGGAATAAAGATATTTTAAGAGTCTTATTTTATAACATGTCTAGTGACAATTTTTAGCATTGGACCCAGGATACTTAAATATAAATATTCGATCCAAGTTATCACGTACTTGGCTCTTGAAGGTCTACGAGTTCAACCTAAATCTTTTCCTTCTCCTTTTTTTTTCCCCCTCCCCCCTTCTTTTCCTTCTCCTTGGTTTCTATTTTAACGGTTATAGACAACCGAGAATCTTTTTCGTTTTCTTAAGGTCTTTTTGTAGATGAAGACGAAGCAACTGATATGATATCGGAAATCAATACATTCAGTGTCTTTTGACATCCTTTTAAGAATTTTTTCACCCTTATGGTCTGGTGGAGTGGACGGAGGACTCTTTAGACATACGTCCAATTCTTTGTTGTCAATCTCAGTCTGTACCTTGTTTCCTGTGCAAGTTTTAACCCTTTCCTCACGAAGTTCCGACATATAACAGTAGGATGAATAAATTGAATATATGTCTTGTATAGTACTGTCTACGGTCTAACCTATTTTGTGTTCGACCTTAGTTCTAACGACCGTCTTTATAGTTATTGGAGTATATACGTCTACTGTGTTGCGAATACCGTCTTTCGTTTCTCCTTGATCTCTCTGAGAACTACTTTCATTTTCTCCTCTTACTTTTTGACCAAATTTGAGTTGTAAGTTTTCTGATTCTAGTACCGTAGACCAGGGTAGTGAAGTACCGTTTATCTGTCCCTTTGTTACCTTTGTCACTCTCTGATATAACCCTCCGAGGTTTTAGTGACGTTTACCACTGACGTTGTGAACGAGAAACGTTCTTTTCAATACTTGTTTTATGTGTCGTATAATTTTTCGTCTCTGTGGTGAAATGGTCGTTTCCAGTTTCGATACCGAAAAGGTCATCAGTACATATCTACACTCTCAACCTGGTATTTCTTTCGACTTACGGATTCTTGACTACAAAAGTTTGACACCACAACCTCTTTTGAGAACTCTCAGGGAACCTGTCGTTCCTCTAGTTTGGTCAGGTAGGATTTCTTTTAGTTAGGACTTACAAGTAACCTTTCTGACTACGACTCCGACTTTGAGGTTTTGAAATCGGTGGACTACACTTCTTGCCTGAGTAAACTTTTGTGGGACTACGATCCTTTCTAACTTCCGACCTCCTCTTCCTCTACTGTCTCCTACACTACCAAACTACCATAGTGGATGAACTACCTGTACTCAAACTCGTTCGAGACCCTCAACCACTGTCTGTCCCTTCAGACCGTACGACATCAGGAAACCTAACGTCTCTCAGTCTGTCTTGACTTTCTGACTTGACTTGACTGGAGACAGAAAAGGTTTCGGTCGAATATGTATGCCTTTAAGAACCTAGTATATTACGACTTCGGTTTGAACTTCCTAAAACTTGTAATGGAAGGACCACCAAACCACCAAATCAACGATTCAGAACAGGTAAAGAACGCTGAGGTACCTGACATTGGACGGTCCGAGGAGACAGGTATATTAAGAGGTCCGTCCTTATGACCTCACCCGACGGTAAAGGAAGAGGTCTCCTAGAAAGACTGGGTCCCTAGTTTGGGCCCAGAGGAGGTAACATCCGTCTAAGAAATGGTTGAATCGATGCCCCCTTGGGATAATGGAAAGATCGAACACTTTACTCATACTAACTTACCATCACACTCGTAAGAAACCGTAACCGGAAGAAACCCTAACCTTACTTTTAAATGGAAAAGGTTAAGACACTGGTGACGACTCAAAAGGTTTATACTACTATATAATTTACGTCGTGAAATTATCGTAGTAGAAAATCCTAAACTGTATCGAGTCTACCTAAAGGTAGTGGAGGTAATCGAAATAAGTATCACTACGAAGGATTCCACGTGAATAGAAGTGTGAGAACCAACAGACCGAGACCCACTCACTGATGTGGTAGCACTAATAGACTCAGTACTTCCAGAAAAAACATATAAATAAGACACTTAAGAACGGTGGAGAAGAATTATAGAGGCAGAAGACAATCCAGGTATGGTAAAGAGAGGAAATAACACGGGTAGAAACGTACTTTAAACGAGTAGAAACGTACTTTTAAAAGAACTGATCCAGAGGTCAGAAAGGGTAAGATAAACAAAGGAGATAAAGAAAAGTAACTAGTGACTCCTTCCGAAAGAATAGAGAGGTACAATAAGAAACCTTCAGACGTAAGTTTACCCATATCGAAAGGAAAAGAGGAAACGGAAGTCGAAAAGAAGAAAAGAGTCGATGAACATTCCAGAAGGAGTCTGTTGGTAAAACGGAAAAACGGAAAGGAAAAGAACCCCTACCAGAAAGAACTACCAAAAAGAACTACTAGAAAGAATTAGTGACGGAGGACATGTTACAGTGTTTGGAAGTAGGTATCAAGAAGTCCGTGAGATAGTCTAGATGATAGAACTTAGATAAACAGTGATTAACATTTCCTAAACTAAATCCAGTATGGACGTACTAGATCACGAAAGGAGATGAAAGTTTAGACTTAAACCGTCATTCCTTAAGTACTAGACTCGGTGTCAGTCGAGAACCAGAAGAAAAACGACTGACATATCTCGAAGAGGTAGAAACGGACGTTTATTATTTTAGTTAGATTAAAACCATAACTAGTAGACCAATAAAAGTGCACATCTCAGAAGAGAACACAACAACCTTCTCACACAAACGATGTTGGTCACGCAACAGAACCGTTTTGACAACCGTTTTTGTTGTTGTTGTTGTTGTTGTCTCTATGGTCTCTACTTTAAAGGTTGTAAGTAACGTAGTATAACTTTTGTTTCCTTAAGGTCTTTTTGTGGATGAAGACGAAGTAATTGATGTGTTTTGTGAAATTGACACACCCAGTGTTCTGTGACACCTTTTAAGAATTTATCTACTCTTATGGTCCGGTGGAATTGATGGATAACTCTTTAAACATAGAGTTCCAACATATAACAGTGGGACACATAAATTGAAGATACCTCTTATGTAGTACGTTTTACGGTCCGATCTCTAAGTATTCGACCTTATTCTAAAGAGCCTCTTTATAGTTGTTGGAGTCTATATATCTACTATGGTGAGATTTCCGTCTTTTACTTCTCCTTAATTTCTCGGCAAACTACTCCTACTTACTCCTTTCAATTTTTTGACCGAATTTTATTTTGTAAGTTATTTGATTCTAGTACCGTATACCAGGGTAGTGAAGTACATTTATCTACCCCTTTTTCACCTTGATCACTGAGTAGAAAAAAACAACAAACAAAACAAAAATGAACTCGAAATTTCAGTGACACCTACCATTGATGTCAGTACCTTAATCTTGTGAACGAATGACCTTCCTTTCGATACTGTTTGGATCCGTCGTATAATTTTAGTCTCTGTAATGAACCGTCCGTTTCTAGGTCTTTTCAATACTGGTTGGACGTTTCGTATAATTTTTCGGTTCTATAATGAAACGGTTGTTTACGGTCAGATCAATTTCGATACCAAAAATGTCATCAACACATGTCTACACACTCAACTTGGTATTTCTTTCGGTTCACGACTTCTTAATTACAAAAACTTGACACCTCGACCTCTTCTTAGAACTCTCAGGGGATTAGACGTTCGTCTAGTTTGGTCAGTTAGGATTTTCTTTAGTTGGGACTTATAAGTAACCTTCCTGACTACGACTTCGACTTTGAGGTCATGACTACACTTCTTGTCTGAGTAACCTTTTCTGGGACTACAACCTTTCTAACTTCGTTTTCCTCTTCTGTCTTCGTTTCCTACTCTACCAATGTATCGTAGTGATTGAGTTACTTGTTCTTATACTCGTTTGAGACCTTCTGTCATTTCCAGTCCCTTCTGACCTTACGACGTTAGGTACTCCAAAGTTCTCAAGCTAGAATGAATCCCTGACTTGTTGTCCTCTTGTCCTATTTAATTTTCCTGTATTGTAAATGCAAATGAAAAACAGTAACAACAATGGTTCTAAGTAGGAAAAGATCTTATTTACGAGGGATCTAACGACATGACAAACCAATTAAAGGTCTTATGATTGTTTCAACTAAAACTGTTAAAACCGGTCGCAAGAGTGACCAAAGTACCTTTTATTAGTAAACATCCAGAATGAGATTGAAATAAAAAATTTAAAAATTTAACTAAAAGATTTTAAATTTAAATAAAAAAAAAATGAAATGTTATGACATAACCAAAACGGTAAGTAACTGTACTTAGGTGGTGTCCACATGTACTCTAGGGTTGGGACTTGGGGGTAGGGTGGTGGGAGGGGTATAGTAGAGAGACCCAGTAGGGTCACGTGGTCGGGGTTCGTAGGACATAGGACATAGCTTGGATCTGATCGTTAAGTAAAGAATGTACTATCATATGCACAAAGTTACGGTAAGAGGGTTTAGTAGGGTGGGAGAGGGAGAGGGTGTCTCACGTTTTAGACAAGAAATGTAGACACAGAGAAAACGACAGAGCGTATATCCCAATAGTAATGGTAGTAAGATTTAAGGTATATATACACAATCATATGACATAACCATAAAAAGAAAGACCGAATCAAGTGAGACATATTAACCGAGGTCAAAGTAGGTGGAGTAATCTTGACTAAGTTTACATAAGAAGAATTACCGACTCACTATGAGGTAACACAAATACATGGTGTCGAAAGAATAGGTAAGCAGACGACTACCTGTAGATCCAACGAAGGTACAGGACCGATAATATTTGTCACGACACTACTTGTAACCCCATGCACACAGAGAAAGATAAGACCAAAGGAGTCACTTATACGGGTCATCACCCTAACGACCCAGTATACCGTCAAGAAAACATCAAAAGATTTCCTTAGAGGTGTGACAAGAGGTATCACCGACATGATCAAACGTAAGGGTGGTTGTCACATTCTCCCAAGGGAAAAGAGGTGTGGGAGAGGTTGTAAATAACGAACGTCTGAAAACCATGTGTCGGTAAGGCTGACCACACTTTACCATGGAGTAACACCAGAACTAAACGTAAAGAGACTATTACTCACTACAACTCGTAGAAAGGTACACAAACAATCGGTAGACATACAGAAGAAACCTCTTTACAGATAAATCAAGAAACCGGGTAAAAAACTAACCCAGTAAATAAAAAGACCTTAACTCGACGTATTCAACGAACATATAAAAACTCTAATCAACAAACAGTCAACGAAGTAAACGATAATGAAAGAGGTTAAGGTTTTCGACAGAAAAGTGGAACGAATATAAAAGGAAACAACACGTCTTCGAAAATTAAAATTAATCTAGGGTAAACAAATAAAAACGAAAATAAAGGTCTTAAGACCCTCCACCTAGTATCTCCTAGGACGACNACCAAGTCAAAACCTTTTAACATGAAAAGATTCTTAAACAGGTAAAGAAGGTGCGTTTTCGACAGAAAAGTGGAACGAATATAAAAGGAAACAACACGTCTTCGAAAATTAGAATTAATCTAGGGTAAACAAATAAAAACGAAAATAAAGGTCATAAGACCCTCCACCTAGTATCTCCTACGACGACACTAAATACAGTCTCTCACAAAACGGATACAAGAGGAGATCTTCAAAATATCAAAGACCAGAAAGTAAATCTAGAAATTAGGTAAAACTCAAATAAAAACACTTACCATAATCTTTGACAAGATCAAAATGAGCAAATGTTCACCAACTGGTCAAAAGGGTCGTAAACAACTTCTATTCAACAGGTATCCACACACCGAAATAGAGACCCGAAAGATAAAACAAGGTAACTAGATATAAAGACAGAAACAAGGTAACTAGTATGACAGAACTACTGACACCGAAACATCATCTCGGACTTCAGTCCGTCCAACTGAGGAGGTCAAGAAGGTAAGAAGAAAGAGTTCTAACGAAACCGATAAGCTCCAAAAAACATAAAGGTATGTTTAACACTTTAATAAACAAGATCGAGACACTTTTTATGGTGACCATCGAACTATCCCTAACGTAACTTAGACATCTAACGAAACCCATCATATGAGTAAAAGTGATATAACTAAGAAGGTTGGGTACTTATACCATATAAAGAGGTAGATAATCACAGGAGAAACTAAATAAAGTAGTCACAAAATATCAAAAGATATATATCTAGAAATCAAAGAAATCTATCTATATAAGAATTCATAAAATAAGAAAAGCAACGTTACCACTTACCTTAACAAAAGAATTAAAGAAAAAGACGAAAGAGTAATAATCACATATCCTTACGTTCCCTAAAGACACACAAGTAAAATATAGGACATTGAAATGATATAAGTAACTAATAAAGATCATTAAAAGACCACCTCAGAAATCCCAAAAGATACATCTCCTAGTACAGTAGACGTTTGTCACTCTCAAAATGAAGAAGAAAAGGTTAAACCTAACGAAAATAAAGAAAAAGACGAGACTAACGACACCGGTTTTGAAGGTCTTGATACAACTTGTCATCACCACTTTCACCCGTGGGAACAGAATAAGGACTAAAATCCCCTTTACGAAAGTTAAAAAGTGGTAACTCCTATTACAAACGACACCCAAACAGTATATATCAAAAATAATACAACTCCAAACAAGGAAGATAAGAACGAAAGACCTCAAAAATAGTATTTACCTACAACTTAAAACAGTTTCCGAAAGAGACGTAGATAACTCTATTAGTACACCGAAAATAAAAAGTTAAACAATTACACCACTCTATGTAACTAAGTAAACGCCTATAACTTCTTAGGAACGTAGGGACCCTATTTCGGGTGAACCAGTACCACATACTAGAAAAATTACACAACAACCTAAGACTAACGATCTTAAAACAACTCCTAAAAACGTAGATACAAGTAGTCACTATAACCGGACATNTTCAAACAAAAAGAAACAATAAAAGACAAATCAACTAGACAGGTACCCACACTCACCCTATAATTTCAGAGGGTGATAATAACACAATAACAATTAAAGGGGAAAGTATGAACAATCATAAACAGAATGTATAACACCACGAGGATATAACCCACGTATATATAGATATTGACAATATAGAAGAAGAACCTAACTAGGAAACTAGTAATATATTACCGGAAGAAACAGAGAAAAGTGTCGGAAACAAAATAAAAATAAATAAAAAAAATTAAAAAAATTTAAAATTTTAGAAATTAAGAATGTACGCAAGGGTTTGTACTTGGGGGAGGGTGGAGAGAGGGGTATTGTAGAGAGACCCAGTAGGGGTACCACCAATAGTGCAAACGGAGTGTCGGAAACAAAATTTCAGATAAAATAGACTATACTCATATCGATGAGGACGAAAGAAAACCAGAGATAAACGTACCTTATAGAAAAAGGTCGGGAAATGAAAGTCAGACACACACAGGGAACAAAACTCCACCCAGAGAACATCTTTTGTATATATCCCTAGAACAAAAAAATAGGTAAGTCGGTCGGAAACAGAAAACCAACCCAGTAAGTTGGGTGAATGCAAATTCCATTAATAACTATTCATACTCGGGTAACGGTAAATGAAATAGCAAAACCCAAACCCAAATATGTGGAAAAAACACAAAGGACAGATCTCTTATAGGAAATCGTTAACAACCTCTCGACCAAACCACCACGACTTAAGACAGTCGAAAACGAACAGACATTTCGAAAACTAAAGAGGAAGTATAAACTTATTCTAGGAACGACCCATGTCATTAGACCCGACTTCCAATAAAAGAAAGTGGTGAAATTCATACAGAACGGTAAGGGAGGACCGGACTTCTAAAAGATAACTTTCTTGTCGACAATGGGAATACCTTTAGGGGAACACACAATAAACAACAAAAAGGGAACGACGAAAATTATAAACAAGAAACACAAACTAGAAACAATTAAACTAATTATACTCAGAGCTCCACAAAGTGGAACCCAAATAGGACAAACCCTGAGAGACCCAAAGAACCTGAACCCACTAATAAAGGAAGGGGTAAAATCTCTTCGAAAGTTGATAATAGAGGAGTTCTTAAAAAAAGTACCAGAAAGAAAAACAGAAGAAGACCCTGAGGATATTAAACTTTAAAACCTCACAAAGTATAACAGGACCTCCAGAGACTCTAACAGGAGTAAAGAAAATTAAGTAAAAAGAAAAAAGGAGAGCCTAAGTAAATAAAGATGGTAAGATAGAAGATAAAGTGATTAGGATAGAAGACGGAGGTAATAAGATGATAAGCAACGGAGGTCTCACAAAGACTAGAGTAAATAACGAAATAAGTAATATATAACCGAGAAAAAATAAAGAAGATCCAGGAACAATTTGGAAAGAACGTAGAAGAGTCAGGAACAGAGGTCTGATAAATAGACACTAAGGTAAAACTAAAGTACTAAAACCTAGTAAAAGTGATAGTTATAAGTCTTAAGAAATAGTCCATCGTAGGGATGGAGAAGGAGAAAACAAACTAAACCACCCGTAAAGAGGACAAGGAAAGTCAAGTCGAGTCAGTGAGTCAGCACAGGCTGAGAGGTACTGGGGTACTTAGCGTCGTGCGGTCCGGAGGGACAAGTAGTGGTAGAGAGCCTCAAGTGAGTCTGAGTACAAGTAGCTCAGGCACTACGGTAGGTCGGTAGAGTAGGAACCAGCAGGGAAAGAGGAGGACGGGGGTTAGGGAGGGTCGTAGTCTCAGAAAATGTTACTCAGTTGAGAAGCGTACTCCCCCGGTTTCATGACCTCAAAGTCGAAGTCGTAGTAAGGGAGGTTTCTTTAGGGTCCCAACTAGAGGACAAGGAAATGGACGACTCATAAGGAGACAGAGAATTAGAACTAATATAATGACACAAAACCCACCGGAAAGACATAAGACCGTTAAACACCTCAAGAGAAATAATACCTCTAAGGAGCGACACCTACCCCAACACAGTCACCGAACAATTCCAAAGAGCCAATCCCTTCGAACACAGTCTCAAGACCACCTACCTCGACCTAAAAAAGAGATACCTCACGTTACTTCACAGGTCATTACTTAATACTCTACAGTTACCAAAACCTCATTGAACTTGACGGACATAAAACTTCGAGTCCCCACACAAGGACACAACGACCTCTTAAACGCACCATACAGAACGAGACCTTGAACTACCGGGAACCCACCACGAACCAAAGTCACATCCATACCTCCGCAAACTACTCGAGGATAGATAATTACAAGGGACCTCAGTCCTCAAGAGACTACAAGAGTCCTAAACCTAATCTCAGAGGACGAAGACCAAAATTCAAAATAAAAATGTCATCGAAGTTCTGAAGAGGTAAATATGTCGTGGCTACTATTTTGTAGATTCAATCTTTACTTTTCAAATAGGTGTAACTCCCTGTGGGTCTCTCCGAGTGACTCAATGTACCTCTTCTCTTCTCCCTCCCCCCTCAATCTCCACTGACCTTACTCTACTCCACCCTAGCCTTCTCCTGTCTCGTTCGATCCGTCATTAGTGAAGGAATACACACGAGGTGACAGACCTGGCGAGTCTCTACAAGTGCCTCAATATGTCTCTTCTCCTCTCCCTCCTTCCTCTGTCTCCACCGGTCCTCCCATTTTCTCCCTTTACTTTTCCTCTCTGTCTAGGTCGGTCATTTGTCAAGGGATTCCCAAGAGGTGGCAGACCTTGTGTGTCTCTAAGTGCCTCAACCCATCTCTTCTCTTCTCCCTTCCTCCTCTGTCTCCGTTGGACCACCTCTTTTTCCTCTCGAGTTTCCTCCTCTCTCGTCAGTTCGGTCATTAGAACGAAAGTTCATTTTTACCCATGACTTCTAACCCAAAAATTTCCGTGTTTTAACTATTGTTTATGGTTTTTCGTTTCTAATTTTTAGACAAAAACTTCTGTTACTAGACGAAAAGACCCACGGACTACAGGAGACGGTCGTAAGTCTTCAACAAAACACTTCAAATGAGTCACAACTTTACAAGAAAACTGCTTAAACACTCCCTCTTTCACCAGAGGGGTAGGATAAGGGGGCGGTAGAAGAGGAAGGAGGATGAGATTGTAAAAACAACTGTAAACAGATGTGAGTCCAATAAGAAGTAGACTTATCGATAGTTCAACAGTTACATGAATTTTTTTTTTGAAAACTAATATATGATTATAAAATATTGAACGATTATAAATATAATATATCAAAGACTCGAAAGACGAATATAAAATACAGTCGTGATATGAAAATTTAATAATTTTCAGAGAATGTGTAAATTATACAATATCTTGATTATATTAGAATTTTAAAAAGAAAATGTTTTTACATAATTTATGATTATTATGTTTTATGTACCGTATATTATATATATATATATAAACGTATGTTATCTTTAATCATGAATTTTGGAACCTACGAATTACGTCATTTGATTCTTTATTTTACTAGTTACAACTTTTATTTCTTTGTAGCTAAAACGGGATTGTTACTTTTCTACTGAGTTTATCGAACGACTTTCATTTTCTTTACTAAGTTAGTCGATAATTATTATTTACCTATTATTTGTATAATGATCGTGATNTATCTTTAATCATGAATTTTGGAACCCACGAATTACGTCATTTGATTCTTTATTTTACTAGTTACAACTTTTATTTCTTTGTAGCTAAAACGGGATTGTTACTTTTCTACTGAGTTTATCGAACGACTTTCATTTTCTTTACTAAGTTAGTCGATAATTATTATTTACCTATTATTTGTATAATGATCGTGATTTATGATCTTCAGTTACGTATTCTATAATTTTCATTTTATTGTTATAAAAATTTCTGTCTTAAAAGTTAAAACGGTTTCAATACCAGTTTATACTCTCTTATCTTTATAAAAGTCTATAAATCGTTTAGTCTTTTTAAAAGAACTTTTTATATATTACTTTGAAATGATCTAATCAGAGATGGAATGTTACTTTCGTTATTAGTGTTTCGTTGATGAAAAGTTTCTATAGTTCTCTACATATTTAAAAGTACTAATATATTCTGTATATCGTTTAGATTATTACTTAATGGTTTACTAGTATAACCTATATTATGTATTTCATATGTCAGTAAAATTTGAGTACAGAAGTCAAATCAAGTCATCGAGTCAGCACAGACTAAGAAACGTTGGGGTACCTGACGTCGTGCGGTCCGAAGGGACAGGTAGTGGTTGAGGACCTCGGATGAGGAATCTAAGTCACTACGGTAGGTTGGCTGAATAGAAGACAGCAGGGGAAGAGGAGGTCGGAAGTTAGAAAGAGTCGTAGTCACAGAAAAGGTCACTCGTTCAAGAAGCGTAGTCCACCGACTTCACAACTACAAAGTCGAAGTCGTAGTCAGGAAGGTAACATATAAGTCCTGACTGAGTGAAATCCTAACTGACTAAACTAGAACATCAGGTTCCCTGAGAGTTCTCAGAAGAGGTTGTGGTGTCAAGTTTTCGTAGTTAAGAAACGACGAGTCGAAAGAAATATCAGGTTGAGAGTGTAGGTATGTACTGATGACCTCTTTGGTATCAAAACTGATCTAGCTTAAAACAACTGTTTCATTACAGAGACGAAAAATTATACTACAGATCCAACCAGTATCGAAAAGAAGCTTCCTTGTTCGTAGAAAATTAAAGTACCGACGTGAGTCGTAGACGTCACTAAAAACTCTGGTGGGCAGCGGGGGCGTTTTTTTTTTTTTTTTTTTTTTTTTTCCATAGACAAAGGAAACAAAGGGTGAGATAAAAGGTACTACCCTACCTTGGTCTACGGTACTAGAATCAAAAGAATTACAACTCAAAATTCAGTCGAAAAAGTAAGAAGAGAAAGTGAAAGGAGTTCTCAGAGAAATCAAGAAGTGAAAGACGGTATTCCCACCACAGTAGACGTATAGACTCCAATAACTATAAAGAGGGTCGTTAGAACTAAGGTAAAACATGAATTAGATCGGGTCGTAAAACGTATTACATGATACGTATATTTAATTTATTCGTCCTAATGTTATATGTCGGAACTGTGTGAGGAAAGGGTTAAACTATGGTGAGACTAAAAGGTACAAGTCAAGATTGACAACGAAGAACTGGTCGTATGTCTAAAGAGTCCTCCGTCCAGTCCACCAGACCATAAAGGTAGAGAAAGTCTTAAAAGGTGTTATAACACTAGGTGTGTCAGTTTCCGAAACCACATTAGTTATTTCGTCTTCATCCACAAAAAGACCTTGAGAAAACGAAAAAGTTACTAGGTCGTCTATAACCGTTAAATTAGAGACCAAGTAGAAGGAAAAGAATTAAGTCGAACTTGTAGACCTTCAAGTACCAAGTGTATGTCAACTTCGGACCGAACCTCTTAAAACTCGTAATGGAACGATCGTACACTCTACTCATGTTAACACACCAACAAACTTGTAAGAAACCGTAACGGAAACAAACCCTGACCTTACTTTTGACTACAAAAAGTCAGGAAACAGGTACGACTCAAAAGGTCTAAATGACCGTATAACTGTTTGTCTGAGTTCCCTAATCTACACTATCTTACGGACTTCTTGATACCTACCTCTAAGTATTGTAACATGTCCTCTGTCACTAGTTCTAGTAGCGGTTCTTTTTCCTTACATTTTTCCATTCTACCAACAGACTACTCCGGAATGTTTATCGACTCTTTTCTTCTTTTCGATTTCCGTTTCCTCTTTTCTTTTAGATATGGGTAAACTTACGTCTGGAGGTTTCTTATCGTTCCTCCCTATTCTTTCGGAAGGAGTCACTAGTTACGTTTCTTTATCTCCTTTTATTATCTTACGTTTACTGATCTCTAGAGAAGTTCTTTTAATCTCTATTGTACCCTTGTAAAGTACGTTTCTCCTCGTGTTATTTCCTGTCTTTTACATACCTGGATAGTCTTCGTCTATTGTAGTTCTTCTCCACCGTTCTTATGTGTCTTCTCGATGTGTTTTTTAAAAGTACTGAGTCTATTGGTGTCACCCAATAGACCCAATTGGATCTCGGTCTATAGTATTTTACGCTTCAGTTCACCCGGAATCCTTCGTAGTGATGTCTGTTTGGATCACCTCCACTACCTTAAAGTCAACTCGATAAAGGTTATGGTTTCTACTACGACACTTTCACGACGCGAGACATACGGTCGTTTAGACCTTTTGGGTCGTCACCGTTGTCCCGACTTTTTTCAGACAAAAGTAAGGTTAGGGTCGAGTTCAGTATACAAAACCTATTTACCCAGTTTTATTACAATTAAATGAAATTTTTATTGTTGACCTTTATAAAAAGACGACTGTTACCGTATATTGAAAACTTATTTGTATAATACACATAATTACGTATGTTGTCATTTTTTATATACAAGGAAGACAGAATAAAGAATCGAAACGTCACATTTTATTCTATTTATCGAAACAAAGGATATTAGATGTAACACAGATATAGATAGTAGAGATAGTACAAAGATACATACATACGGTCTCACACACACACGAACGTCCACGTGTCCATGACGAC
The DNA here is from genome assembly GCA_006410555.1 of Capra ibex. Lineage (NCBI taxonomy): Eukaryota > Metazoa > Chordata > Mammalia > Artiodactyla > Bovidae > Capra > Capra ibex. Next base: position 44,699,141 of record SJYO01037955.1, on the reverse strand, counting down.
GTCGCACAAGAGTCCCCGAGTCAGTACAGGTTGAGGAACTCTGAGACACCTGACATCGGGGGGTCGGAGAAGATAGGTACCCTAAAAAGGGTCGTGCATATAACCTCGTCCAACGGAAAAGGGGTAGGTCCCCTAGTAGGACTAAGTCCCTAGTTTTGACGTAGAGGAAGTAACGTCTTCCTAAAAACAAAATTGTGACTCGGTGGTCCCTTCGGGATATACAGACGTTTATATGTCATTCAAGTCTATATTATTTTTGAGTAACTTTTTTAAATATATATTAAGGATCGTAGTCTTATCTATACTCCCACATAACCTTTTATTAGGTAGTTCCCGAGAAAGTAATAAATATTGATATCATTGTTGTATACGAGACCCACATATATATAAAGGTACCCAAACAACTTTATTCATGAGGAACAACACACTCAAGAGGTTGTCTCTCTTTATTTTAATACTTTATTTGTATTTATTTCCTAAATAGTATATGAGTAGTTACTGTTACGTGAACGCTCTTTCGTGTGAGTTAAAGTCTACTGTTCGTTCCCTTTCAGAAACTTCCCTTTGGGTCTTACTAAGGACCACAGAACTCTGTAGAGAATATTTTATCAATCCCTAAACTTCCTCGAAAACATTATTAAAGTGAATCTTAGGTGTGATTCACGTACGAAAGGTGGTACCCCATGGTTAAGATTTTTATTAAAAATTGTTTAAGTTTCCATAGTTCCCTTTACGTACACGCTCTACTTCTGACACTTCAATAATTATAAATGTCCTCCATAAGATAGTTAAAGTGGTCCGACTTCGTTAAGGTATGAATCAACAACATTATTATTTACAAGGCACTTTATCTCGATATAATGACACTCGGTCCTACAAGATCGACTGAAGTTGTATCAATAACTGGAGGTACGTAATTCTAAAGAAGGAGAGATTTGTAGTATAAAAGAGACTTTCGTTAGGTCTTAATCCGACTTTTTTAATTTATTTATGTATTTACATATTGGATCCTCTCCTCGAATGATTCTGTTTTAAATTTCCGTTTCGTGTTCTATTGACAAGAATTTTGTAATTCTTCGTTGTGTCTCTCCAGACAGTCTTTGTAGAAGATGAACGGAAGAAACTGAATTACGTAAAAATACGTAAACGTACCCAAGTGAAGAAAACTTTTATACATTTAAATTTTAATCTACTCACACTGTCTCTTCTTGTTTAGACTGAAGTATAACCTAGACAAAGAAAATGAAATTGGAAACGAGAACAATGTTCAATTAGCGAGTGGTCCATTACGGACATCAAATTTCGGTGCAGGGGTGCAAAATCCGTAGTCCCTGGTCAAAGTACTCTCTGTAAAAAGGTACCTGACTTCCACTCTACCGAGGTTCACGTAATGTAAATAGTACGTGAAATAAAGATAATAATAAGGTAACGCTACAAATTACTTTATTACCGAAGGGACGACCAAGCCACCAATTCGTAGATGGACGGTTACCTCCTCTCAACCCAGGTTAGAGATCCAGTTTTTTTAGGCGAACTCTTTCTTTAACGTTTGTGAGGTCATAAGAACGGACCTTTTGGGGTACCTGTCTCCTCTGACCGTTCGATATCAAGTACCTCAGGGTTTTCTCAGTCTGTGTTGAATCGGTGATTTGTTCATATAACTTTATTAATATGTTGAGTGGCATTACGTCTTAGTCTAGTAGTCCGTAATAAAGGAGTATTCCTCGGTCGTTGGATCGAGGGAGTGTATGTGTCAAGTTCCATCCCCGACACGAAGACACTCTTAGACAACGATAACGACTAAACTGTCCTCCATCTCAAGTCCGTCATTACGCTCTCTACCCCTGATCGACAATTTGTATCTTTTACGAAACTAGTTAGTGAACGGACAGTGTGTAGAGGATGACAAGTCGGGTCAAGGATTGTGTAGTATCAGACCATAGTCAGACTGGGACCCGAACCCCTGGGGACCGAATTACATATGTTTTACCTGGTAAAGATCCTTGAGACGGAGGTTACGGACTTCCAATTCGATTTTATGAATGCGAGTCGAGTGTCCTTTGTAGGACTAGGTCGGGTGTATACTTACCGAACGTGCCCTCTTCTTTACTTGTATAGGGGAAGATCTTAGACCGACTTCGGTCCTTTATGAACGTTTGTAAATACCCGAGAAAAAAAAAAAACCACCCCCGTCCTCCCCGCCCCTAACTCTCCACTACGGAGAGTCCACCACACTCACCATTTCTTCGATGGACGGTTATGTCCTCTGTGTTCTCTACACCCAAGCTAGGGACCTATTCAAGCTAGGGACCCATTCCTTCTAAGGGACCTCCTCCTTTATCGTTTTATCGTTGGGTGAGGTCATGAGAACGTCCTCTTAGGGTACCTGTCTCGTCGATCCACCCGATGGATCAGGTACCCCATCGTTTCTCAGCCTGTACTGACTTTGTTGACCGGAAATAATGAAATGGAGGAGTCCCGGAGGGAGAAACGAGACATTTCTTTGTTCAAGAATTGGACCCTTTCCACCAAGAAATTCTGAAGTCAGGTGTTAAAAGAACCAGACGACCGAAAGACTTATTTCAAAGAGAAGGAACGAGATCGTTAAGTCGGTAGTTAAATAACCGGACGATATGTCACTCGTCGTACTCGAATCTGAACCATTGTAATCAGGAAATATGGTGATGATCATTCTATGTATATTAGATTTAATAAAGACATGTCACTTAAATCCAAATTTTTTAATACATCGTCAACGAAGCTCTTGATAAACACTAGATCAGAGAAGATGTGACAAGATAAGAAGGAGTGTTGTAGATGTCAATGACGGTTATTGTAAGTTCAGTCGTAATCATAAAATATTTACTTCAGGAAAACAAAATTTCAAATTAATACATCGAACCTTTTGTTGAAGACAGACGTTTAATACTAAACCGTGTAATTCGTCTTTCGTCTACCATATCACGTCATTAAAATAAAACAATAATAAAACTAAAATTTAAAATCTACAAATATTTTTTTAAATAACAAATTAAAGTTGTCAATGGTGTCAATACAACGTAAAATTTTGTACGTCTTCTAAGAAGTTTACAATATAAAATTAGTTTATAAACGGTGTCATAGAAGATAACGATGTAATTGTTAATAAAATTTTTATTTGAAAGGATATTGACTCTATGTACAAGACGTGAACATTATTTTAAGGAATCACCCTTTACAAATGTTTATAAAGACCTTTTAAATGAAACTTATCGTTTTATGTACAAGAGGAAACATCCTTCTATTCATATATTCTACTTTGAACATTCTCGTTTTATTTGAGTACCTAAAAAACCTTATCTGGAGTTATGTCCTAGATTCTTTCGTTCGTTTCAGATCCTAAGACTAAAATACAATAGGTTACAGGATTTATTAGTCTAGGATGACATAGAGTCTCCCGCTGGGTCCACCGAGTCACCATTTCTTAACACAAGTTCTGTCCTCTGTTCTCAAACTAGGGACCTCTTCCTTTACCGTTGGGTGAGAGCATAAGAATGGGCCCTTTAAGGTACCTGTCTTCTCGGACCACGTCACGTCAAGTACCCCAGTGTTTCCTCAATTTGTTCTGAATCGTTGATTTTGTTATAAAACGTGATGTCTTATAATCTTATCTCTGAACAACGGACTTGGTGACGACTCAGAAGACAATACCGGAGGGTTTACATAGACCTCTACCCCCAGATATTCCTTTTTTATTTCTAATTTACTTAAGTATTCCCAATTAGAGACTTGACTATCATAATCGTAGGAATATTCTTCTAAGGTCTGTAAAGTAGAAGAGAGTCACTTAAGTCTCTTTTCTAGTATACTCCTGTCTCACTCTTCCATCGGTAGACGTTTGGTCCTTCTCTCCGGAAAGGCTTTGACTTAGTCGGTCGTGGAATCAGACCCTGAAGATCGGAGGATCTGGTACTCTTTTATGTGAAGACAAGGAATACGGTGAGTCAGACACCATAAACATACCGTCGGGATTGCCTAACTACGTAGGTGGTTTATTTTAAATTTAAATTTTACTTTGTCCATTGACTTCGGTCTATTTTAATTCCTCCCGACACCTTTTAAGACTTTCTCCACCCTTATGGTCTGGTGGACTGGACGGAGAACTCTTTAGACAGACGTCCAGTCCTTCGTTGTCAATCTTACCCTGTACCTTGTTGTCTGACCAAGGTTTATCCTTTTCCTGATGAAGTTCCGACATATAACAGTGGAACGAATAAATTGAATATACTTCTCATGTAGTACTCTTTGCGACCTGACCTTCTTTGTGTTCGACCTTAGTTCTAACGGCCCTCTTTATAGTTATTGGAGTCTATACGTCTACTGTGGTGGGAATACTGTCTTTCACTTCTCCTTGATTTTTCGTATAACTACTTTCACTTTCTCCTCTCACTTTTTCAACCGAATTTCGAGTTGTAAGTCTTTGGTTTCTAGTACCGTAGGCCAGGGTAGTGAAGTACCCTTTATCTATCCCTTTGTCACCTTTGTCACAGTCTGAAATAAAAAACCCCGAGGTTTTAGTGACGTCTACCACTGACGTCGGTACTTTAATTTTCTGCGAATGAGGAACCTTCCTTTCAATACTGGTTGGATCTATCGTATAAGTGTTAGTCTCTGTAATGAAAAGGCCGATTCCAGGCAGATCAGCTCCGATACCAAAAGGGTCACCAGTACATACCTACACTCTAAACCTGACACTACTTCCGACTGGAGACTTCTTAACTACGAAAACTTGACACCACAACCTCTTCTGAGAACTCCAAGGGAACCTTCCGTTCCTCTAGGTGGGTCAAGTAAGACTTCCTCTAGTCGGGACCCTAAAGAAACCTTCCTTACTACGATTTCGACTTTGAGGTCATGAAACCGGTGGAGTACGTTTCTCAACTGAGTAACCTTTTCTGAGACTACGACCCTCCCTAATCCCCGTCCTCCTCTTCCCCTGCTGTCTCCTACTCTACCGACCTACCGTAGTGACTGAGTTACCTTCACTTAGACTCACTTGAGGCCCTCAACCACTACCTGTCCCTCCGGACCAGACGACGCTAAGTACCCCAGAGTTTCTCAGCCTGTACTGACTCGTTGACTTGACTTGACTTGACTTCTTTATAAGTCAGTTTAAAGGAGTTTCGTTTATTCTTAAGTTCCTTCTATACGTACTAATGACCTCTTCATTTACCGTTGGGTGAGGTCATAAAAACGGACCCCTTAGGGTACCTGTCTCCTTGGACCTCCCGATATCATGTACCCCAACGTTCTCGGTCTGTGTTGAATCGTTGACTTGGTGGTGGTGGTGGTACGGATTAACGAACGTGACTATCCTTTTACTCTTGTTTATCAATATTTTTACACTCCCATTACTATTTGGTGATTTCTTTTTTTTACCTATACCACACTTCTCTTTTTATTCACTGTTTTTACGTTACACGTAAGTAATAAACCCCTAACTGAACACTGAGTATACCATTTCTTAGACGAACGTTAGGTCCTCTGGACCCAAACTAGGGAACCAACTCTTCTAGAGGAACTCTTTCCTTACTGTTGGGTGAGGTTATAAGGACAGACCCCGTAAGGTACCTGTCTCCTCGATGTTAGGTACGTCACCGCTTCTCAGTCTATGCTGACTCGTAGATTGTGAAAAGTGAAAGTAAAAGGTGGGTCTTGGTCAAGGAACTCTCACCACCACAAATACCTCGAAGTAGAATAGTGAGTCTCATCTCAGTCTAGCAAACCATTTTGTTCGAACAGGAAAAGAGAGGTAATTGACCAACTCTTTTGTACTGTTCCCAAGTATCTATACGTACCTCTTTCTCTATTGTTTTGTTAATTTCTCGTATAACTCGTCAAAGAAACACGGATATATCTGGGTAAGTAGAAACTTGGACATATAAAGTGAAGGTGATTTTCGACTTTTACAGACCTGTTAGAACTCAACTGTGATAAGTAATAATACCGTATACCATTTTGTCTCTTGTCTCCGAATCTAAAATCGAGAATTATGAAGAAGAAATTCTACCACTATATCTGAAACAAGTGTTAATAAAACGGTCTGGTTCAGTATTCAGGTTTGGACTAAAGAAACTTAAACTCTTGATATCGGAGACAGGGAGTATGGGTGGGTTCCGAGACATATATTATTATACTAGCAGGTATGTGAACAACATCAAACAGAAAAAGTAAGAATCAAAAAATTTAACTACCAGAGGGGGTGGGCGTAAGAGTCATCTGACAAGTTAAAATGAAATAAGTACGACTTAACAACATAATCTCAAAAGAAGATACAACTCTGACAAAGTCTCATAAAATAATTGAATTTTCAAAATTAATAGTACAAGATCAAATAAAGTCATTGAAAATTATCGATACTTCAAAACAAAACAAAAACCCAAAATGAAAAAGATAAAAAAAAATTATATATAAGTTCATATAAAGTACTAAAAGTGTCCAGGTGTTATATTCCGTTAGTCAACCCCTCTTTTTCATTCTGTCTTAATGAAGTAAAGAACCAAGTTCTAATAAAAGTAACTAACGATGTCATTTCGAGTCAAAAGTATTTGTTATGGGATACAACCCCCCTCTCTGTCAAAAGACTAAATGACAGAAATTAAATAAAAACTATCGAAGAAAAACTCTATAAAAGATAAAAAGGTAGAAGTGATTCAAAGGTTCCTATAGAGTAGAGGGGTCTAATTAGACGGGTTGAGGTTTTGATCCGAAGGGCTCTAAGTGGAAGATAGAATACAAAACAGTTCAAGGAAGGAAAGTTGTGCCGTTATCAGTCAAGAAAATAAGTGGTGTAGAATCTTAATGAAGGTTGCAGTCTCCATGAAGACTGTCCCTACTCTCATATCTTACGGTAAATGAAAAAATATTTGAATATCTAAACATTACTTCCCATTGTAAGATATGTACGACTTACATCCCTTTACATTATACTTTTGACATACTTCAATATATTATCCTCAGTAGTTGAGTTTCCTATATTCAGACTTGTTTGAGACCCTCTATGAATTCCTGTCCCTTTGAACCTCACGACGTGGTGCCCCAGTGTTTCTTAGTCTGTGTTCACTCTTCAAATTATTGTTGTTATATTATCCTTATCTCTTATATCAACTACTGTCTAACTACCAAGTTCTTCTATATATGTTAATAATCGTCTAATATTATACTAAAATCTTTTTTCTCCACTATTTGAAAGACCAATATAATTATTTACGAATCACAGGTCTTGATTGTATTATCTCTACACATGACGTGTATAGATGAAAGATTCGTTATAGAATATTGATAAATCTTAAGTTGGACTCTTATCTTTGGTCTTACTATTACCTGAACTCTGATAATCTTTATTCGTCACTACACGTTGGATTACCATGACTCCTATGGAGTACACTTTCACCCAGAGGGGTAGTGATTTTTAGGAGTAGTTCACCGACTTTCCCGTATCTCGACACTGAACGAGTTTAAGTACAATTCTGACACTTTCTAATGGAGGGTCTAAAGAAGTTGCAGAACTCTGACAATGGATATTTTCCTTTCGTCAAAGAAAAAGACTTTGGTAAAATAAAAAACTTTGGAGAGAAAGACACCCGTCATATATACACCAAAAAGATTCTCTCTAAGTAAAATTTGGAGATTATATTCAAATTCTGTAATTTTTCATTACCATAATACACACAAACTCTATTCGTTAAAACCGTCATTTGTGTACATCTCCGAGATCGTACTAGACTCTTCGTGACGTAAACAAAACTGTAGACAAATTAATTAGGAGCTATTAAAAGAGTGAAAGGTACCGGGAGTTTATAAAGTGACCATTTGATTTTTACTATTATATGTCGTAGAAATGTCTCCTCTTATATATTAATACGAAGACAGAAGAGGTACCCATACTATGTATGAAAAACAAAATTATCTATACAAAATAATTCAAAGAAGATATCAACCTATTCAGTCTATTTTTCCCTGACCACGTCTAAGTTAAGAATCCAACCCTTCTAGGGGACCTTATCCTTTACCGTTGGGTGAGGTCATAAGAGTGGACAATTTAAGGTACCTTTCTCGTCGGACCACCCAATGTCAGGATCCCTAGTGTTTCCCAGTCTGTGGTAACTCACTGACTTATGTGTACGTACATCTACTTTATCACGTATTACTTTACCCTTTATGTAAGTTGATTTATTTTATTCGAAAATCTATTTTAGCTACAATACTTATCTCTTTCCAATTTATCGTTCAAAAGACAAAAGACTATATGAAGACGACAATTAAGTTACTTACTTTACCTAGAGTTTTAAGTAAACACATAGAGACATATCGTTTTTATTTGAAATGTTATTTCCGTCTTAAGATAGTAAAACTTAGTTATTGAAAATTTTGAATTTTTTTTCTACATGAGACTATTTACAAGACAAATCCCAAGATGTTTACATAAACTATAGTTTTCAGTAGAGATTTTCTTATAATTGACTATACTCAATATTTTATCCGTTTTAATATGCGTAAAGAATTAATTTCTACGTATACCCCTACCTTTCTTTACGTTTTAAACCTACAAATAGAATAATAATTACGTTTTAATTCATAAAACCATTTGAGTTTTCAAAAGAAATTACCTTTTTAATTCAGGTTCATTTACCGATTTAATAAAACGACCCTCAAGTAAAAGAAGAATGTAAAATTACATTATAAAAGATAGGACTTAATGAGTCACCTTTTCATTTAACTACCGTACTTTAATTAAAGGTGAATTTTTTTAGATGTACCTATATTTAGTGACGTTGAACCCCCTCCAACTTTTTACTGACATAATTGTTTGAAAGTACAAGTTGTCTGTTTATTTGTAGGAGTGTTTAGGTTTAGTGGTGACGTATAAATGGGTAGTAATGGGTATTAGATGAAGTCTACTACTACTATTTACTTGGTTCTTTGACCTAGAGACTTGCTATGGATAAATTACTATTATTTGTTGGTTCTTATATGTTTCTGAGTGGACGGGACTGCAGCCATAAATCGGACTACTCCTAGAATGAATTGACGACAAAGGAGACCGTATTGACACAAAGAGATAATAGTCTCCAGGAAAGGGGTTTTATATTATTATTAATATAAAATTTTGTAGATAAGTACTTACGTCAATTATATATCACTACTTGAAAGAGATCCATTTGAGTCAAACTAAATCCACCTATCTATCTCACTAACTAGATACATCGATAGAACTAATAAGTATTCTTTGACAACCTATATCAAAAGAGAAAAGTGGATTTTGATCGTCTGACTGTTAAAACTTCAAAAACGTTTTAAATAGTTTCAAGGTAGGAAGTCAGAAGATTCGATATCGATCTTCTAGTTCGAAATTGTAAAAGTACAAAAAACGATACAGGTTGTTCCGGATTATACTTGAGAAACGTCAGAGATTCATGGACTTTTTCTTCACGGCAAACGAAACACGGAGACTATTTAAGTCCAATATTGTCAAATTTCAATATTCTGGTTTGATGTTGACCCATGGAATTTAATACAAATATCAAAAGGACCAGTGAGAAAGTGGGAAGAACAGATACCCGTACTTTACAGGATAAAAGTAAACTCAAAAGGTAATACACATTTTCTATATCGTATTATGAAAAATTCGACGACAATTTTCTAGAATTTTATTTTAATGAGTCTAGTTTTACCTTAACGTTTTTGTTTTACATAGGTCATTTTATTTAACTTTTGTATTTACCGTTTGCCTTAACGTGAATATATTGTCTGTTAAGATTACAGAGATGTACAACTTTACATTCTCTGTTTGTGTATCCTTCTTTGTTACCTTTTAGGTAATTGTATACAATATACATTTACTTATTACGTTCATTATAGATACGATACCACCAAATTAATTTTTCTGAATTACCAGTGAAATTACTTATTATCTTCAACTTTACTCGAATTAGAACCCTATTTTTTTCATTTAAAATAAAAACACATATTCTTTCTTTTTCTCTCTTCGTCACTCCTTCTATTAATGTATCTTAGTTTCTGTCTCTATAATCTCTATAATCGTGACGATAAACACCATTCACAAAGAGTATTCTTAACTTTTTCAACTCTGTACTAACTTAAAAGGACGTTTTCCAACTAATCACGTCTGTAAAGGTCTCCCAAACCCCTTTTGTGATCTTACTGTCGACATAATCAAAGGATAACGACGGTATTTTTTAACGGTGTTTATGTGACCTTATCTTTTTATGTTTAAATGATAGAATTCTTAAAATCTCCAGTCTTCAGGTTCTACATCAGGTGACCGATTTCAGTTCCACTGACGGACTGAGGTGTCTTTATGTTTCCTAGTATTCTCTGATGATACTCGTTAACGTACGGTTTTGTGTGGACCTTCTTCACTGGTTTAAGAATCTTTACTTGTGAGAGTATTCTGACTAGGTCTTTCTTTATCTTTTATTCTTGTCTGATTAGTGTTCATGACTTTAACTTTGACACTAATTTTTGGAGGGTTATTTGTTTACAGAAGTGTTCACTTAAGATAGTTTGTAAATCTCTTCTCGCTTGTATATAGAAAGACTTTGATAGGGGTGGCGTGGGATGGGGGTTTTTTTCCGTCTCCTTCCTTAGGAGGGTTTGAGTAAGACACTCCGGTCGTAGTAGGACATCACCCATGTGAACTAAATGTGGATCTCCTTCTATCTACATTCTGTCCTGAGTATGACATCAATAGAGGGAAAAGTCCTACCGGTAGATGTGTTCGTTAGGGTTCTACAACAGGTCTGTTTTCTTGTCGGTTTTGGGCCTCTAAACTCCAGTGACAGTCTACATATTTTGAAAGTAACCTAGGGGTTTAGTGGTGTCTGAAGTCCTGGTGTCACGGTTCGAAAAATAGATTAAACAGTAGAAAGACAAAATTGAATAAACGAGTGTGGAAAATGTCGATTACGCGTAATACTTTTTTTTTAGATTCAATTTATATATTAGAATATTAAACAAAAGATAAAAAACTAGATAAAAACACACAAACAAAGGAAAAAGGAGAAAAAGACTAAGAGTAACCTACCACGTAAAAAATAATAATGTGTATAAACAGAACACCCTAATAATCTATTTTAGTAAGACAATAAAATTATCAACGAAATTTCAATATTATTTTAATATATTGACTTGTATAAGATGAGTGTTCATTATATAGTGAAATGTGTATAAACAGACTATAATTTCGTTGTATCGTCATGTGTTCAAAGGGAGTAATAAGTTTTAATCTCGTAAGGATAATTTTTACACGTATTTCGTTTTACCGTATTTGGTTTCATTGTATCTCATAGAGGGATGAAAGATTTACAGTCCTGGATGTAATCATGGATAAAAGTGATTATATTTCTTTAGGTTTCTCCCAAAAACGAAAATGTTTTTTGTTGTTGTTGTTGTTGTGTATAATAACATGATTACTTCCAGAATTATGTTGGAAAATCTTTTATCTCTTATTAATGTAATAAATAAAGATCCGGAAACACGATAAAAACAATATTTAAAATAAAGTAATTATAATACTTAGGAGTTTTTGTAAGAACAACGAGTCCACGATCCAACATAGACTGGTAAATACTGAGGTACCTGACGTCGTACGGTCCGAAGGGACAGGAAGTGATAGAGGACCTCAAACAAGTCTGTGTACACTCAACTCGACTACTACGGTACCTTGGTAAAGTAGGAGACAATAGAGGAAGAGGAAAACGGAGTTAGAAAACGTCGTAGTCCCAGAAAAGGTTAATCAGTCAAGAAACGTAGTCCACCGGTTTGATGACCTCGAAGTCAAAGTTGTAGTCCGGAAGGTTACTATAAGTTCTAACTAAAGGAATTCAAAACCGACCAAACTAGAGGAACGACAGATTCCCTTAAAGTTCTCAGAAGAGGTTGTAGTTTTAAACTTTTGTAGTCAAGAAACCACGAGTCAGAAGAAATACCAGGGTGAAAGTGGAGACGTACACTGATGACCTTTTTGGTATCGAAACCGATGTGGTTTGAAACAGTCGTTTCACTACAGAGACGAAAAATTATACGAGAGATCCAAACAGAGAAGTTCTTTTAATCTCTATGTTTCCCTTGTAAAGTACGTTTCTACTCGTATTATTTCCTGTCTTTACCATACCTGGATTGTCTTCGTCTTTTATAATTCTTCTCCACCGTTCTTCTGTGTCTTTTTGTCATGTATATATATATACATATGTATGTATATATACATACATATATATATATATGTGTGTGTGTGTAAACTTAGGTAAGATTACTCTACCTATTTTGACCTCGACTAATATGTTTCACTTCTTTCGGTCTTTCTTTTTGTGGTTATGTCATATGATTGTGTATATATACCTTAAATCTTTCTACCATTACTATTGGGACATACACTCAGTCGTTTTCTCTGTGTCTACATATCTTACCTGAAAACCTGAGACTCCCTCACCCTCTCCCACCCTACTAAACTCTCTTACCGTGACTTTATACATATGATAGTACATTCTTTGCTTAAAGGTCAGATACAAGCTATGTCCTATGTCCTACGAACCCCGACCACGTGCCCCTACTAGGTCTCTCCACTATACCCCACTCTCCACCCTCCCCCCAAGTCCTAACCCTTGAGTACATGTGAGCACCACCTAAGTACAGTTATATACCGTTTTGGTTATGTTATCACATTTCATTTTATTTCATTTTTATTTTTAATTTTTAATTTTCTAGAATTACTGGACCTATAGTGGATCTCTGTCTGTAGAACCTCGTACCTCAGTTCACCCGGAATCCTTCGTAATCATACTCGTTTCGATCACCTCCACTACCTTAAAGTAGACTCGATACAGTTTATGATTCTCCACTACGATAATTTCACAGTGTTAGTTATACGGTCGTTTAAACCTTTTGAGTCGTCACTGGTGTCCTAACCTTTTCCAGTCAAAAGTAAGGTTAAGGTTTCTTCCTGTTACGGTTTCTTACAAATTTGGTCACATGTTAACGAGAGAAAAGTATACGATCGTTCCATTACGAGTTTTAGGAATTTCGATCCGAAGTCGTCTTGTACTTGGCTCTTGAAGGTCTACATGTTCGACCTAAATCTTTTCCGTCTCTTTGGTCTCTAGTTTAACGGTCACAGAAAACCTAGTATCTTCTTTGTTCCCTTAAGGTCTTTTTGTAACTGAAGACGCAGCAGGTCAGGTCGTAAAGTGTACTACAGGAGACATATATTCAATTTATTCGTTCCACCGTTATATGTAGGAACTGTACGAGGAAAGGGTCAAAACTTAGTCAAACAACAAGGTACTGGTCAACATTGACAACGAAGAATTGGACGTAAGTTCAAAGAGTCCTCGTCCAGTCCACCAGACCATAAGGGTTAAAAAAATTCTTAAAAGGTGTCAAACAACACTAGGTGTGTTAGTTTCTGAAATGACATCAGTTATTTCGTCTTCACCTAAAAAAAAGACCTTAACAGAACGAAAAAGATACTAGGCTACCTCCAACCGTCAAACTGGGGACTAAGGAGACGGAAAAGATTTAGAATAAACATGTACATCTTAAAAAACCAAGTGTATCACTGATAGAACTTCCTGAAATTCGTAATGGAAGATCGTACACTTTACTCACGTTGAATCAATTAACAGGAGACTTCTTTAATTTATTTTTCACTTTTCAAGGAATTAATGGGTATATACGGGAAATACTTAAATATAGATCGTAATGTAGATCATATTAAGATTAACACGGACTTTCTAAAGGAACTATGTACAAAAATCAAACATACTCGTAAAATTTTTCAAAAGTCAAAAGAGAATCTTTTCGTTGAAAACGACCATTTTTACCTGACAAAACGAAGAAAGTTGTAAAATTTCTTTAATAAGGGTACATAAGACCAAACGTAACAAAGATTACTGTTAAGACAATTGTACAATGGACAAAAAGTCACATATAGTACACGGAAAAAAGGAGACCGAAGAAAAAGAACGAGACATAGTGACCAGAATTCGTTCAACTAATTATACTTAATTAAATCAAAAAAGTATTAAGAATACACACCTCAAACACCTCTAAGAATGTATTCGTCCAGATATAAATGATAACACCAACAAGTCAGTAAGTCAACACAGGTCGACAAACTCTGGGTACCTGACGTCGTGGGGTCCGATGGTACAGGGTTTCCTACGGGTTTGAGTACAGGTGACTCAACTACTACGATAGGTTGGTAGAACGGGAGACAATACGAGAAGAGGACGGAAGTTAGAAAGGGTCGTAGTCCCAGAAAAGATTACTCAGTCAAGAAGTGTCGTCCACCAGTTCATGACCTCGAAATCGAAGTCGTAGTCAGGAAAGTTACTTATAAGTCCTGACTAGAGGAAATCCTAACTGACCAACCTATAGGAACGTCAGGTTCCCTGAGAGTTCTCAGAAGAGGTTGTGGTGTCAAATTTTTAAGTACATGTGGACACCGTCTAAGTACAGTCACATACCGTTTTGGTTATGTTATAACATTTCATCAATCGGAGGTTAATTTTATTCATTTAAATATAATTTTATTTATTTAAATTTTTAAATTTTTTTTATTTATTTTTAAGTTAAGAAACTACGAGTCGGAAGAAATACCAGGTGGAGAGTGTAGGTACGTACTGTTGACTTTTTGGTATTGAAACTGATATACCTGGAAACAACCGTGTCGCTACAGAGACGAAAAATTGTACGATAGATCTAAACGTATCGAACAGAGCGTACCTCGTTAACAAAAAATTAAAGTACCGACGTCAGTGGTAGACGTCACTAAAACCTCGGGGGGTTTTATTTCAGAGAGTGACAAAGGTGACAAAGGAGTAGATAAACAGTATTTCACTACCCTGGCCTACGGTACTAGAAATAAAGAACCTACAAATAATAATCTATACCTTTTTTACACTCGAAAGGACCACCGAGTCACGATTTATTAGACGGACGTTAAGTCCTACGTGACCAAACTAGGAACCCAGTCTTTCTAGGGGACCTCCTCTTTTACCGTTGAGTGAGATCATAAGAACGGACCTTTTAGGGTGCCTGTCTCCTTGGACCACACGAAGTCAAGTATCCCTACGTTTCTCAGTCCGTGCTGCATCTCTGACTTGCGTGTGTGCCTTCTTTCGAACCAGTAATGAAGGAGTTTATCGAAAGACGTAAGGAGATATCGCAAAGGAAACACTGATATTTAACGTACATGTAAAACGGTGAACTTAAAAAGAAAGCGAGTTACACGAGACAAAAAGTAAAAAAAAAGAATATACGACAAGTAAAACCTGTCAAAGATAACGACACGAAAATACAAGTTTGTAGAAAAGAATATAATACGGAAAAGTTCGCAAATGGGGTACGTCAAGTACAAAGTAAAGTCTGTAACTTCCAAAAAGGAAGCTTTATACAAAATGTAAAATTTTAAATTAAGATATAAAAAGGAATAGTAAAATTTATAAAGAAGTAAAGAACTTAAATACCTTACGTCAACGTTAATGCTAATCAAAATAGTGACTACGGTAAAGACTTAGGTAAACTGACTGACTGCAAGAAGAGTACTACTCGATACAAGAAAAGAAAATATTAACGACCCTTGAAAATAACCTATAATCGATAGAACTCAAGAATAATAACCCAAGACTATTAAAAATAGTCAAGTTAAGTCAACGAATCAGCACAGGTTGAGAAACGCTGGGGTATCTGACGTCGTGTGGTCCGGAGGGACAGATAGTGGTTAAGGGTCTCAAATGAGTTTAAGTACGGGTAACTCAACCACTACGGTAGGTTGTAGTATTCATTGTATTAACATGATGAACCTTGTACTATAGGATACAGTATGGAATTTTAAAAAATTTAATTAATTAATTGAAATTAAAAACTGACAAGACCCAGAAGTAACGAAACGCCCATCCGAAAAGAAATCAACATCGTTCACCCCCGATGAGAGATTAACACCACACACCCAAAGAGGACACCACCAAAGAGAACAACGTCTCGTGTCCGAGATCCCGTACCACCCGACGTCATCAACGCCATACGTCCGAGTCATCAACACCGAGTACCCTAGCTCTTGTGTCCCAGTTATGAACACCGTGTCTCCGAATTAACAAAGTGCCGTACACGCTAGAAGGGTCTGGTCTCTAGTTTGAACGTGGAGGATGTAACCGTCCGTCTAAGAAATGGTGACTCGGTCCTCCCTTCAGGAGTCAATTAAAATCTGTCTCAGTCTCGATGTAAATCAGGAAAAAGGTGATTTACCGTGTATTGAGAAGAATCAGAGAGTGGGTTACGGAGTCTTCACTCCTCCAAAAAGTGTGACTAACGAGAATTGTCGATGACAAGAAAGTACAACAGAATTTAAACCCCCCTTTTGTTTACAAGTCTGGTATCGAGTACGAGTACGAGTATGTGTCCTTTCATAATTACATTCAACTTTGTCTTTTAAACTGGAGAGTCAATTCATTATACCGTAAAAATATCCGTTACAAATTTCGTTCACAAATACATTTATTTACAAAGACACGACGTAAGAATACCCTTTTTACTACTTAATTTTTAACTAGTAATAACTTTACTAAACTCTTTATACTGACCATACCCTTTTACCTGTAATTTTCCATCTCGACTAAATTTGAAGAATATAGAAGTAGAAAAGGAAAATTACGTTTACAATTAAAATTAATTACACAAAGATCTAAACCGTTGTCAAAAATCATGACGGTAAAGAAAGACTCATCAATGGTTCCAAAAAGGAGTAATTTTTTCTCGGTAACATCAAGGTTGAAACGGATCGTGTAGATTATCAGACGTCGTTTTTTAGGATATTTTAGTCAGTTAATATAAATACCTTTATTAAAAAAAGGTCTTTTCGTTATGATTCAAAAGTTTCGTATTATAATTATTTTTGGATTTAAATTTTATTTTAATTCCGTTCTATGAGAAAGACCTCCCACTATTTTGAATGTTTCAAAACTAAAAAATTTAAAATCTCAACATGACCTTCTTATTTAGTAAATTATTTGAAGTAATATTAAAGTGTTAAAACTACCGTAAAAACTCTCACGAAAATTTTACGTCATGTGTATACCCTTAAAGATTTTTATTCTAAAATATAACACAGTGAAAGAAATACATCTGTCTTATTATAAAAGTACAGTTGTGCATTACTTACATACTTACTAAGAAAGTAGTTTAAGTCACATAATTTGACGTAAAAGACATTTTAAAATTCTAAAGAATTATAAATAGTTCGACGAGATTAAAATTTTTCTTTCTTATTTTCTCTCTCTCGTTTTTTCCTTTTATTCTCTGTTCACCTTTCTTCTCTCCCCCCTCTTTAATTCCTTTACTAACTCTCACCCTCTTTATTACCTCCCTCGATTTCTTCCGACCTTCTTCAGGAGGAGTAGATTCTTATTCCTGGTAGATTACTCCCCGAAGGGATCACTGAGTCACTTCTTAAACGGTCGGTTCCGTCCTCTGTACCCAAGAAAGAGAATAGGTCTTTCAAGGTTGTACGGTGTTCGGGGATTCGGACACGTAGCATTGATTACTCGGACACGAGATCTCGGACCCTTGGTGTTGACCACTAGGGTGTACGGTGTCGATGACTTCGGGCACACGGGATCTCGGAGACGAGACGTTATTTTCGTCGGAACCGCTACTCTTCTGACACACGACGTTGATTTCTCAACGACTGTGTTGATCTCTTTTCTGGTGACCTCGTTGTTTCTGGGTCGTGTCGGTTTTTTATGTATTTTAATGGGTTACTTTTACTAAGTATACCGCACTTTATATATAAAGTTTTGATGTAGATTTTTGTTTATGACGATATGTTTAAACTAATATCGTTTAGTTCAGGATTACTATTTGATATTTCCTTATATGTCCTTTGAAGTCAAATTTTTACACGGTGAGCAGAGAGTAATGTTTAAATATTGAGTAGTAATATAATTTTAAGTTTATTACTAATAAAGGTATAAAAGATAACAGACCCTGTTTATAAAGATGTATGTTTGTAGTATAAAAAACAAACAAAATACCCACCTATTTGAGAAATTATAAGATGTAAATAAATTTACATCATAAGATATGTCGTCATGAGAAATATTTTGAAAGATGGTAGCTGAAGGTCAAGAGGTCTCTTATTTAAAGACACTTGTCTGGTCACAAATCATTATTAATGATGATTAGTCTATTTCTTTTTGACACACTCTGTCAGATTCTTACTAATTAAATAGTAGCCCCAATTTTATTGATGTACCTCTCTAAGGTAATCTTCTTTCATATCTACACAGTTTCCGTCTGAACTATAAAACGGTGTCTTTTTTTTAAATGGTGGAAAAGAAAGCGACCATATTGATTAATTATAAAACGTACCTAAACAAATTTAATCAGGTGGTCCCTCAACTCATAATATGTTTTTATTATTTCGGTTCATGTCTATGACTGGGTTTGAGTCGTTTGTCAATTAGTTTTTCTACAAGTTCGATAATTTAAAGAAAAACTGAACCTTTATTTACTCGTATATATACACACACACATATATATATATATATATATTTAATTGACTTGTTTTTAAAATTTTCTTGAGGAACTTATTTATGTTAAAAAGGGTTTTTTCAACAAAAAAGAGAAGGTTTTAATATTTTCAGAAAAGTTCAAGGAAAAAACAAACTAAACCATCTTAAAAATTAGGGTAAAGATTACAGTCTATCTTATAATGTTCACTTATGTGAGTTTTGTACCAATTTATAAATTAAATAGATTTTATAAAATTACTAGAGAATATTATAGTAAAAGATATAAAAATATTAAACTAAATAACAGAATTATTTAACTGATTAAATTTAACTCCTTCGTCACAATCTTGTCGTTCTTAGTATCAGAAAGTCAGTCCTGACGGCCCCAAGTATACAGTGACGACGGACAATAATCGATGTTAGAACTAAGACAATGAATTTAAGAGAACAGTCTAAGTGAAGAGATTAACTATTTTAGTTTCGATACTCTATTATTACGTTAATTACATCCTTTTAGTGTAAGTCAAGTCAAGTCAAGTCAGCGTGTCAGCACAGACTGGGAAACTGGGGTACTTGACGTCGTGCGGTCCGGAGGGACAGGTAGTGGTCGACGACCTCAGGTGGGTTTAGGTACAGGTAACTCTGCCACTACGGTAGGTTGGTAGAGTAGGAAACAGCAGGGGAAGAGGAGGACGGGAGTTAGAAAGGGTCGTAGTCCCAGAAAAGTTTACTCAGTCGAGAGGCGTAGTCCACCGGTTTCATAATCTCAAAGTAGAAGTCGTAGACAGGAAGGTTACTTATGGGTCCTGACTATAGGTTTTCTTACCTTACCAACCTAGAGGAACGTCATGTTCCCTGAGGGTTCTCAGAAGAAGTTGTAGTGTCAAGTTTTCGTAGTTTAAAAACCACGAGTCGAAAGAAATATTAGGTTTAGAGTGTAGGTATGTACTGATGACCTTTTTGGTATCGGAACTGATCTAGCTGGAAACAACTATTTCATTACAGAGACGAAAAATTATACGATAGATTCAACCAGTATTTAAAGGAAGGTTCCTCGTTCACAGAAAATTAAAGTACCGACGTTAGTGGTAGGAGTCACTAAAACTTTGGGTCTTTTTATTTCAGTCGGTGATAAAGGTGACAAAGGGGTAGATAAACGGTACTTCACTACCCTGGCTTACGGTACTAGAATCAAAAGACTTACAACTCGGAATTTGGTCGAAAAAGTGAGAGGAGAAAATGAAAGTAGTTCTCCGAAAATCAGGGAGAAGTGAAAGACGGTATTCCCACCACAGTAGACGTATAGACTCCAATAACTATAGTGTAATTCTATTACGTTTGAAAAATGTCCACTTTAAAACTATTTTTCATCAACGAAAAGAGTAGTCGTAATCGTAGTAGTGGTAGTAGTAGTAAAATAAGTCATTTAGTATGATTTAATAAAAAATTTCACTGATAAAAAATACTTTCTTAAACTTTCACAATGATAGGAGAATAAATGTTTTTTCTGTCAAAAAAATCCATTTAAGAAAACATGTGACCTTTAGTGTCGATGATTTGTTATTTTTTAACTTTCTATGTAATAATTTGGATAATTTTATGTAAATTTTCAGTATACCTTTTTAGTCAAAAGATTTTTCAGTTCCACAGTGTAGAAGAGTTAAAGAAATTTAAGTAACGTAATTAAACTAAAACCTCAAACGATGTTTAAGTAAGTTCATTACATCAGTAATGAATCCCCCTTTAAAATACAGTATCTAGAAAGTTGGTCTTCCGGAGTTCCTGTGAACTTATACTCGATCACTTAGGTTTTATAGTGAGTAGACAGTATCTAACTACGGTAAGAACCCTCAACCGACTAAACAGCATTCGACCGATAAGTTCAATGACTGAATGTAAGACAGAGGATCCGCGACTTGAAATACAGAGATCCATTTTTTACGTGGAGAAACTAAGTCCCACACACACACACACACACACACACACACACACACACACGTGAGACACGTACACGTGTGTATGTACTTAATACATGTACGTGAATAAAAAATTTAAAATAAGAAACTACAATTCAGTGTACGACACATATCTTTTTTTACTTGCCACGTCTTCTTTTCTTTGAACGAGACACTGAATTGTCGTTATCTCTATTTCAAGAGTTTTATATAATAGGTCAGGAACTTCTACTTTGACTTTTCCTACTTTTTAATTACGTTTATACTATTTTTATCGTGTTAGATGTTTCAATCGTAACAGGACGAAAATGTAATAGTAAAGATGTGAAAAATAATAAAATGTATAATTTAAAATGTAATTTTTTGTTTTGTAAAATTTAAAGGGTAAATCATGGAAAAGTCAATATATAGTCAACATAGAGAAAAGAAATAACTAGATAGAATCCCTGTTTTATTGTGTGGAGTCCCTCAAAGTTTACGTCCTGTCAAGTCAAGTCAGTGGATCAATACAGGCTAGGAAACGGTGGGGTACCCGATGTGATACGGTCCGAAGGAATAGGTAGTGGTTGAGGACCTCCTCGAATGAGTTTTCGTCCATACACCGAGACTTAAGACAGCGGTACAAGAGTGCTACCGGTACGAAAGGTGACCGAGGAAGGTCGGTTACTACCTCACTCATATGTCACTCGAAGATATCCTCAATCCTATTTCGTTGTTCAATCCTGGATGAGAATCTGAACATTCCCGAGAACGATACTATATAAATCTATTGACCCTCCGTTTTATAAGAAATAGTAATTGTATAGTGAAGTCAATAAAAAACGGATACAGAAAATGTATTCTAAAAGACTTTTATATAAAAGTCTTTACATACTTTTATACTTTGTAAATGATCTCAAAGTCAATATGAATACTATTTAAATACCCAAGTATAGTAAAGAGGTTCCCATATAGTCTGGAACTAGGACCCTTTCTGATCCCCGTCCTCTTCTTCCACCGTTGTCTCCTACTCTATTAACCTACCGTAGTGACTGAGTTACATAGACTCAAACTCGTTTGAGGTCCTCTACCACTTCCTGTTCCTTCGGACCGTACGACGTCAGGTACCTCAGTGTTTCGCGACCTGTCCTGACTCACTGACTTCTTGTCGTTGTATGGTAAGAAAACAAAACAGGATGTCAGTTTACCTTGTAAAAAGAGTTATAACAAGTCTGTACAAAGAAAAGTGAACATCAGTATATATACAATTGATATGAACGTAAACCTTTCATTCGATTACTGACAGTTATTAGTGTCGATGTTAAGTGGTTATATGAAAAACATAACTCCCTCCTTTACGTTGAAATATTTACATTCGTTCCTTATTTCGTTTAATCAAAATGTATCCGACTTACACCAGATTTTTATTCATTTAAAAATTTTAATAAGAAATTTTATTATTTCATAGACAACATGTTTATACATTGTAGTTATCTAAAAAGATCCAATTTCGATCTTCTGAAAGAAGAAAGATTATACTTTCTAAAAGAGATTCTTGGGAGACAACGGATGATAGGTTATAAGGTCCTACCTCCACTTCCGAATCTCACGAAGTCGAGAAACCCTATAAATCTTTCTGATTAATCCACACACATCGAATCGGGACGGAAGAAGGAAAACACTCGTTTAGATAAATGTCTCTCTTATCAAAAAATAACAAAGGCAGTGCCGAAGACAGAATTGGATCGATCTGGAAAGAAGGTACATCCCTTCTGACAAACTAATCGTCTTATACGAGGGTTAAATGATTCAGAATAAGACACTAAGTCCATCTTTAAAGTAAACTTGTAGTCTGACTGGATACAGAAGACTGGAGTCGGGATAGTTATATGTTAACTATTAAACGAAAAGAACCGACCCACACGAACCCTATTCCATCCTTGTCAATCCATACTTCGTAAAACAGAGAATTCTTTTTTACCTTACAAAAATATAAAGACATTTATTTAAATTAATATTTATAAGTACTTGGAGTATATTAAAATGTTAAGTATTGTTAATTTAAACTTTATATTCTTTGTGAAATACTATATACCCCCCTTTTAGGTAGAGTTTTAACAAACAAGAGTTGTTTTTTGAAAATCGGACACAATGTGCGTCTATCTTACATTTGTTTTTCTCTCTCTCTTTTTTTGTTTTTTGAAGTCATCAGTTTTGGAATACAGAAATTAGAAGATTCTACTGGGTCTGTATTTGAGGTACATGGAATAAAAATCCGTAATTACGAAACGTGTTTTTTGAGGTACCCCGGACTCTGACATATGAAATCCAAAGGGTGAAAATGACATCTCCTTAATCCAAACTCACTTAAACCCATTTCAAGAATCTCTTAGACATTTAAATCACTTTTTACTGTAATTACATCTGGAAGACTTTAAAATTTTATGTCAACACTAAATTGTCTCAAGATGAAGACGACAGACATTAGATGAAAATTATTATAAGATTGAAAAACTTTAAAGTCTATACTATGGACTATAATGTTCCTACTTTATATATGTACATTTACATTATATGCGTATATCCGTATTTACATTTTATGTCCCGACTTACGTAGGTTATAAACCCCTTTTTTAGACCAGTAATTGTCCCATCTATTGAACAAAATTCATTAAGTATATTCATTAAAACTGGACGTCATATAGTGTATTCTATAACAAAATCGGAAATTCTTTCGAATCTTCAAATTTTATATGTAAATTTAAGATTACGTATGTTTAAATATAGATACGTTTACTCTAATAATCCAATCACAATCTTTAAAAATTTTAAAGATAAATTTACATATTTAGGATACTTCTATTTCTAAATCTCTTTATGAACACGAAACTACAATGGAGACTCTTGGATAAACTTTATTAATTTCCAAACGAATGTCTGTCTATAATATCCTTTAACATTTACTCCACCAAACTATAAGGAAACGACAATAGTATATAAAGAAAAAAAACAGATGACGAAAGGTCAAAGGGTTAAAGGAGTTACTGTCACGACAGGATTAGATCTTTTATTTATGCTAGGTAAACAAAACCCCAAGTCAAGTCAAGTCAGTAAGTCAACACAGACTGAGAAACACTGGGGTACCTGACGTCGTACGGTCCGAAGGGACAGACAGTGGTTCTGGGTTTCGGACGAGTTTGAGTACGGGTAGCTCAGTTACTACGGTAGGTTTGTAGAGTAGGAGACAGTAGGGAAAGAGGAGGACGGAAGTTAGAAATGGTCGTAGTCCTGGAAAAGGTCACTCAGTCAAGAGGGGTAGTCCACCGGTTTCATAAAGTGAAAGTCGAAGTCGTTGTCAGGAACGTTACTTATAAGTCCTGACTAAAGGAAATCCTAACTGACCAACCTAGAGGAAGATCAGGTTCCCTGAGAGATCTAAGAAGAGGTTGGGGTGTCGACTTTTCGTAGTTAAGAAGTTGCAAGTTGTATTAAATACCAGGTTAAGAATGTAGGTATGTAGTCAGTCAGTCAGTCAAGTCAGCGAGTCAGCACAGACTGAGTAACGCTGGGCTACTTAGCGTCGTACGGTCCGGAGAGGCAGGTAGTGGTTGAGGGCCTAAAATGGGTTTGAGTACAGGTAGCTCAACCACTACGGTAGGTCGATAGAGTAGAAGACAACGGGGTAGAGGAGGACAAGGATTAGGGAGGGTCGTTGTCTCAGAAAAGGTTACTCAGTCGAGAAGTGTACTCCTCCGGTTTCATGACCTCAAAATCGAACTCGTAGTAAGGAAGTATTCTTGAGGGTCCTGACTAGAGGATATCCTACCTTACCAACCTAGAGGAACGTCAGGTTCCCTGAGAGTTCTCAGAAGAGGTTGTGGTGTCAAGTTTTCGTGGTTAATAAGGCGTAAGTCGAAAAAAGTGTCAGGTTGAGAGTGTAGGTATGTACTGGTGACCTTTTTGGTATCGGAACTGATCTTACTAGAAAAAAATCGTTTCATTACAGAGACGAAAAATTATACGATAACCAAACCAGTATTGAAAGGAAGGTTCCTTATTCTCAGAAAATTAAAGTACCGACGTCAGTAGTAGACGTCACTAAAACCTCGGGGGGTTTTATTTCAGACTGTGACAAAGGTGACAAAGGGGGAGACAAAGGGTACTTCATTACCTGGTCTACGGTACTAAGTCAAAAGACTTACAACTCGAAATGCGGTTGAAAAATTGAGAGAAGAAAGTAAAGTAGTTCTCCGAAAAATCAAGGAAAAGTGAAAGAAGGTATTTCCACCACAGTAGACGTATAGACTCCAATAACTCTAAAGCGGACCGTTAGAACTAAGGTCGAACACGAAGAAGGTCGGGTCACAAAAAGTACTACATGAGACGTAAATTCAATTTATTCGTCCCACTGTTATACGACGGAACTGTATGAGGAAAAGGATAGACCTTTGTCAGACAACAAGGTACAAGTCAAGATTGACAACGAAGGACTGGACGTATATCCAAAGAGTTCTCCACCCAGTCGACCAGACCATAAGGGTAGAGAAAGTCTTAAAAGGTGTCAAATAACACTAGGTGTGTCAGTTTCCGAAACCGTATCAGTTATTTCGTCTTTATCTACGAAAAAGACCTTGAGAGGACGAAAAAACTACTAGGTCGCCTACAACCGATAAACTAGAGACCAAGTCGACGGAAAAGATTTTGGTGGAAGTTGTAGACCTTCAAGTGCCAAGTACATAACGACTTCGGACCGAACCTCTTAAAACTCGAAATGAAATGGTCGTACACTCTACTGACGTTTACACACCATAAAACTCGTAAGAAACCGGAAAGGAAAGAAACCCTAACTTACTGATCACCTCTTTGGTATGTAAACTGATCTGTCTTGTAGCAGCCGTTTCATTATAGAGAACAAAAGTCATATGACAGATCCAACCAGTATCGAAAAAAAGGTTCCTCGTTCGTAGAAAGTTAAAGTACCGACATCAGTTGTAGACGTCACTATAACCTCGGGTTCTTTTATTTAGAGAGTCACAAAGGTAACAAAAAGGTAGATAAACGGGACTTCACTACGTTGCTACCTGAACTCAAACTCACTTGAGGCCCTCAACCACTACCTGTCCCTCCGGACCGTACGACGTTAACTACCCCAGTGTTTCTCAGTCTGTACTGACTCACTGACTTGACTTGACTACGTTGGCCTACGGTACTAGAATTAAAAAACTTGTTACTCAAAATTCGGTTGAAAAAGTGTAAGGAGAAAGTGAAAGTAGTTCTCAGAGTCATCAAGATACAAAAGACGGTGTCCCACCACAGTAGACGTATAAACTCTATTAACTATAAAGAGGACCATTAGAACTACGGGGGAATACGAAGTGGATCGGACCGTAAAGTGCACTACATGAGACATACATTCAATTTATTTGTCCAACTGTTATATGTCGGAACTGTATGAGGAAAGGGTCAAACCTTGGTTAGCCAAAAAGGTACAGACCAAGATTGATAACGAAGAACTGGACACATGTTTAAAGAGTCCTCCGTCCAGTCCACCAGACCATAAGGGTACAGAACTTCTTAAAAGGTACCAAACAACACGAAACCCAAATGTTAATTGTTAATTCAACTAGATCGTCTTTTGTTTTATTTTGACCTGAACTTAAAAGAAAATTCTTACATACCCGTGGGGACCACCAAGTGACAAAAATTCTCAGACGGTACGTTAAGTCCCCTGTGTCTGGGTCTTTTTAGGGTGTACGGTGTCTCGTTAATTCAGGTATTCACACGAATCACCGATTCAGTACAGGCTGAGAAACACTAGGGTACCTGACGTCGTGGGGTTCGAGGAGACAGGTACCCCTAAGAGGTCTTTTCTTATGACCTCTCCCAACGGTACGGGAAGAGGGTCCCTAGAATTGTTGGGTCCCTAGTTTGGGTCCATAGGACGTAACGTCCGTATAAGAAAATGACTGACTCAGTGTCTCTTCGGGATCTTATAACCTTACCCATCGTATAGGGAAAAGGTCTCCTAGAAGGGTTGGGTCCTTATCTTGGTCCCAGAGGACGTAACGTCCACCTAAGAAATGGTCGACTCGAAAGTCCCTTCGGGTTGATTCGGGTACTTGGTGTTGATGACTCGGGTACGTGGGTTCTCAGGTGCGAGATGTTATTCTCTTTGGTGACATTACTCTTCGGGTACGTGGTGTTAGTCTCTCTTCGGGACGAGTCATGTTCTCTTTCAGGGGTGTATCGTTGTTTCGTAACCGTGTCGGTTTTGATTGAATTTATTTATTCATTTCAAATTTTTCTATTTCTTACATGTAATTATTCTATGAGACTATAATCCGGTTGAGGTGTGCAGAGGTCCAAACTAGGGAATAACGAAGGTAACAGAAAATATGGCATCGAAAGTGTATCTCGAAGTACAGAAGTACAGAAAGGTCCAAAAAGTAAGTCTGATTCTTTTATCTAAGAAATAAGAACCTTAACAAAGTATCCTATCTTAGTTCCTGTGTCAATATTCCTTTTTTTTTTTTTTTGTCTGTAGAAAGATAACATAAAGTAATTGGTGTTAGTCCTTATGTCAGAAAGTTTAAGTTCTTTACCATCATCTTTACTTTCACAAAACTACCAGAACCAGGTCAGTCCTATTTCGGGACGTTAGACTATTCCCTAGTACAAGATACCCCGTCACCACATCTTGTCTTATTTTGTTTGTAGAATGACCCTTCCTTTTACGTCTTTGACTGTAACCCATCTATCAGTCGACCCCGTCGATACAGTAAATTGTCTGATCTTCTTAATAATAATAAAAATCTTTTCCACGATTTTGTCAACATATTTTATCATTTCCATGTTCATAACGACGATTATTCGTTGTCTGTACCCTCAGTTAAAACCCATCTAAAATGTCCTAGGTAATGTGACACTTCCTTTGGGAGATAATCGTAAAAATACATTTTATTTACAAGAAGTACAATTCATAGTTAACAATGGAGTAAATTTGTCTTTACGTCCACTTACCCATATAAATTTATTTGTACTATAAAAATTAATAATTAAAATCGTTAAATAATACGAATTTAATCTTGTAAAACATTCCTCTCTTGTACCTAACCTAAAGGGACCACCGAGTCTGTCATTTCTTAGACGGACGTTTCATTCAAGTCGGGACCTAACCTTTTTAAGGGACCTCTTCCCTTACCGATAGGTGAGGTCATTTGAACGGACCTCTTAAGGTACTTGTCTCCTCGGACCGTCCGATGTCAGGTACCCCCAGTGTATCTCAACCTGTACTGACTAATGTATCTAGTGATAAATATAAGATCTGGGTAACGAGAAAATTGTTAAGAAAAAAGAAGAAAAAAAACCATTACGTAATTAAAAATTACCTCGGTCCTAAAACTTTCTATATTTCTGTAAAAACCCCTATTAAACTTGAAAAACTTATACCTGATTCTACTATACTTTATAATAAAAATCAAAAGAGTCCACAAAATTGTTAAGAACTACTACTAAACAAGATTATCATTGTGTAATACCCGAAGACGAGTCGTTTCGTTAACAAACTATTATGGGCTTTTTTACAGACTTGACACCTAAACGAATAAACAGTTATTATAATCACCGAGTCTTACATTGACGCTTATAAGGTGTCATCTTTGAGGTTACAAAGAAACTACCTACACACTTATCAGTTACGGTAAATGAATGTTAAAGGATATAGGGTCTTTTAAATGATCACCACCAACCACCAAATCTGTGAGTCAGTACAGGCTAAAAACACTGGATACCCGACATCAAGTAGTCCGAGGAGACAGGTATCCTAAAAGGTCCGTTCTTATGACCTCACTCAATGGTAAAGGAAGAGGTCCCCAAGGAGGGTTGGGTCCCTAACTTGGACCCAGAGAACGTGACGTCCGTCTAAGAAATGACTGACTCGGTGGTCTTTTCGGGATCTTTGAAATGATAGTGAATAAATTATCATTGTTGTAGTAACGTTCTAATCACTATCAAAAGGGTAAATTGGCTTCCTTGCTGTGTATAATTTATTAAAAGAGACTTCTGTTTATAATCTAATCTACTGTCGGGTAAAAGAAAAACCTTCCGAAGATAAACCCAACTGTCGATTATCATTTTCTTTGTCACATGGATATACAAATATTCGTTATATTAGTTACTTTTATAACAGTTTTTCTTACCACCTTTCTTACCTACAAACGGTTATTTGTCTTCAAAACGAATTGTCACTCTCTATGTAAAGGAGTAATCGAATCTCGTTCCACTATATGAGTTATCAGACGTATTTTTAACCGTATTCAAAAATATTAATTGTACTGTCTTCAGAAAATCATACTGATTCCTACAAATGTTGGACATTGATACTGACATCGTTATCGAAGTGGAAAAGTTGGTATAGTCTTGAATTTAAATGAATTTAATAGTATTGTGTATCAGATTCAACAAATGTGATTTAATCTTCACTGGAGTTAAAGATATTATCTTTATTCGATATAT
Organism: Capra ibex; assembly: GCA_006410555.1. Classification (NCBI taxonomy): domain Eukaryota; kingdom Metazoa; phylum Chordata; class Mammalia; order Artiodactyla; family Bovidae; genus Capra; species Capra ibex. The sequence goes on along the minus strand of SJYO01037955.1, from coordinate 44,670,124 downwards.
AATACATCGAAGTTTATTTTCGATATGAACACATATGAAACATTATAAAATGATCGTATTAGATTACGGTTTACGTGAACTTTGTAGGAGAGAGAAAGAAAGAAAAGACACACACACACCTTCCACGGATACTAGATATTTTCCTTTCCTTAGAGTAAACTTATCTCCTTTTCCTACTCGATAATGAATACGTATCTTTTTAAAAACTCCTAAGCCAACACAGTCACTATCTACCTATCTGACGATTCTTTGGTAAACTCTGAAGACACTAATCCAATCTGTCCAGGGTTGAGGATAATCGCTCACAACGGAACAAGACAATGTCTCTCCTCCGTCGACAGAAGAAGTCAAAAGGGCACCACGACGGACGAAATTGATTCGGACATTGTAAAAGCTGTTCGTTTAGTCCTTCCTGCAGTGTCCGTCTACCGTTTCGACGGCTTCGTAAGAGTAAATATACGTTGGAACCAAGGATTGACATGAACTCGGTATACGTCCCCAAACACAAGGGTGACCTGGCCAAAATTCACGATCCGTCTGTTCAGTTTAGATAGAACCAGGTACAAAAGGATTATACTAAATTAAGTCACCTCAATACGTTTCACAAATAGTTTTCTTAAAAACTTTGATTTTAGAACCGACTGACGTTTTTAATTATGGTTGGTATCGATCACTCTTCTCACGGGATCCTCTGGATAAGTATATCCTTTACTTCTGATCTAATATATTAAATATTCGATTTTAATTTACTTTTGTATTTTTTATTTGAGATGAACCCTAAAACTTAACGAATTTGTATTACAACCCGTAATTTGACGGACGTAATATGATCAGTTTAATACATAAAAGATAATACCTTTTATTTGATTATAATTTTTTATATGTTTGTGAGATTGAAACTGAATATTGGAATGGATGCGAAAACTATTACATGGTTTATTTATCGTTTAGTTTTAAAACTCCAATAACGTAGTTTTAATAACTGTGTTATTGATTTTGAAATCAACACTAAGTAGTCTTATTCATTACGAAGTATTTTAGTATTTTCGTATATAATATAAAATAAATTTTCTTTTTCAATGATCTAGTTTCTACTTATATTTATTACAAAATTAATTGATAAAAACTAAATTACTTAAAATTCAATACTATATCACGGATTAACATAAAGTTGTATAATACCACTCTTTTGATCAAGAATATTAAAAAAACAAAAGGTACTGAGTAGTCAAGTCAAGTCAAGTCAGCGAGTCAACACAGGTTGCGAAACGTTGGGGCACCTGACGTCGTACGGTCCGAAGGGACAGGTAGTGGTTGAGGGCCTTGGATGAGTCTGAGTACAGGCAACTCGGCCACTACGGTAGGTTGGTAGAATAGGAGACAGCAGGGGAAGAGGAGGACGGAAGTTAGAAATGGTCGTAGTCCTAGAAAAGGTTACTCAGTCAAGAGGGGTAGTCCACCGGTTTTATAACCTCAAAGTAGAAGTTGTAGTCAGGAAGGTCACTGAGTATCAGTTTGAATATTTCTATCAAACACATAATATAAAATATCATTTTATTATAAAATAGGGATCTCTTCCCTTACTGTTGGGTGAGGTCCTTCGAACGGACCTCTTAGGGTACCTGTTTCCTCAGACTGTCCGACGTCAGGTACCTCAACGTTTCTCAACCTGTGTTGATTCGTTGATTGTATGTGCTATAAAATAATAATATTTTTTAATACCTTAAAATTTTTCTAAACTTTCTTTAGATATTAAGACAACGGCGTTTTGTTATAACCGTAGTATGTGTAAAGTAAGTGTATAATTTGTATCAACTCTATTGACATATTTGTTTAATAACAGAAGATGCAGAATGATTTGAGATATGGGATCCTATGGAGTTTCAAATAATTTAATTGAAGTTTTCGTAATAAATTCGACCTGAGTACTTAAAATACTTACATAGAGAAATCGTTTTCGAATAACATCTACTGATAGTAAAAATATGTAAACGTGATAATAATTATTAAGACAACACTTATAAAACCGTATTTATGAACAAAAATCAAAGTCACTAAAGGAATTTTCTAAGGATCCAATCTTAATATGACTGTTCACTCCGAAAAAATTTGAAAATAATGTACAACTGTCTATCGGAAGTCTTTTTAAATACCACTAAATAAGATAGTGGTAATAGAACACACAAACACTTTGTAAAGATTGATACAGTCAATCCTATACAAACTAACGTTTATTATATTTTATAGTTATAATAACACATTTAAAAGACTATTCGTCAAATTACTACCCTGTCCTTAGTACTCACCAATCAAGACACTATATTTTGTATATACCTGGGTCCAATAAAAAAAGGAAAAGAGAGGATTAGAGTCACGATTTAAATAGGTATACAACGATCTTAAGACTCTTAACAGTCTTTGGACTTAAAGATCCGTAGTAAATTTGTATTACAGACATCCCGTTTTTTGTTCTATTTAGTAACAAATGATGCCAATAAAAAATCCTTTCTCGTTTGAAAAGTGTTTTTACTTGTTTTTAATAAGGGAAAACTGACTGTCGACTCTTAAAAAAACATAAGACTCTGTTTCAATTTTTATAAACAGATTAACAGATGGTAAGTTAATACTGTTTTTATTTATCAATATGTTAATTTTTTTTGGTGTTTACTTTTCCTCTATTTTCCTTGTGAGACATCCGATTCGACAGGGTGTATCTACGATCAAGGTGGAAGGCTCTTTTCAGAAAGAAGTGACAAATGGTATACGACCCAGGTATCCCTTCTACTCGAAGTGTTGAGCTCACTGGATGAACAACGAGACAACAGACGTCTAGTTGAGACAAATTTACACTTTGTTTACACTGGTGTAAAATTGGACCTTTTATATCGTACAATCGAAGGAGATCCGGTTAGGAGGTGAGAGTCTTACAGTGTAAAGTCATAGAAAATGTATGACAAAAAGTAAAGGACCACGGTCTTAGGTGTACTCTAATGAAAGTTCATGGTCCTTCGTTATAACAGGTGAGTTTGACCGAAATATTATGTTCGTGTACATAATAGTCTGTCTCGTCCATTAGATCTTCATCTTTAGCACTATTGATGTACTAAAACAACAACTAATAAGCGATTCAGTGCAAGCTGAGAAAACACTGGGGAACTTGTCATCGGGTGGCCAGAGGACAGATGAGTTTTAACATTACATTTAAAGAAGATGAAGATAGTCGTAGACAAAATTGAAACAGAACTCCTACCGATACCAGTTAGGTCCACCAGGTGTGTGTGTGTGTGTGTTTTTTTTTTTTTTTTTTTTTTTGTTCTTTTCTCAAATTCAATCACACCTAAAAGATTTCTTTCTTTTTAGAAAAAAAGAAAGAGTTTTAAAGATCAGTCCACAGGTGACCATAGCATAAACAATCCTAGTCCGACACACAGATAAATACTTGATCATTATTCACCGATCTTAGTACGCTAATGGAATCTAGTTTTCAGAAAACGATCTTTCCTTACACTTAAGTTTAGTAAAGGTCCTTGTATCGACATACCCTCGTCTGACATATCTACTAGTTATGGTCGTGTTTTCATCTACGTTATATTCTTATAAAGATACATCTCCTAGTACAGTAGACGTCTGTCACTCTCAAAATGAAGAAGAGAAGGTTAAACCTAAAGAAAATAAAGAAAAAGACGATACTAACGACACCGGTTTTGAAGGTCTTGATACAATTTATCATCGTCACTGTCACCCGTGGGAACAGAACAAGGACTGAAATCCACTTTACGAAAGTTAAAAAGTGGTAACTCCTATTACAAACGACACCCAAACAGTATATATCGTGCCCCTACTGGGTCCCCCTACAATACCCCTCCCTCCACCCTCCCCCTAAGTACAGACCCTTGCGTACATGTGGGTACCACCTAAGTACAGTTACATACCGTTTTGGTTATGTCATAACATTTCATTTTATTTCATTTTTATTTTTAATTTTTGTTTTGTTTTGTTTTTCTTATAAAGGGTCCGTTTACTCAAATTTTAAAGAAAAGAACATAAAGCTTATGTTAAAACCTAGCTTTACTACTCTCGTCTACCGGAACAGAAAAAAGAATAGACTCTTCCTTTATTGAGTAAGAACGTTGTAATTCATACTACCAATATCTTGAAAGGTTCTACGGGAAATCGTTCAACTCCTGTATTGAGGGTGAGGAAGAAACAATACTATAAAAAGGAAAAAATTTAGTCCTAACCACTATCGAAAACAATGTACATAAAGGAAATAGATACCTCTACTAGTACTAAAAGTTTTTAATAACATTTGAACATAAAGACCTTGAGTTTGATGTACTAGTACAAGTGTCTTATGTTGGATATGAAGGTATAACAACTTAAGACAAACTATCTTCAAAGAAATATTACAAACATGAAAATACAAGTACTCCCTATAAAAATAGGAATCTCGTAGAAAGAGACCAAAACCACAGTCATCTTAACATTGGAATATGTCACTAAACCTTTCGTTAAGACGGAGATTTTAAACCCTCTTCCAAATTTTAAACAGATTCTAACTATAATAAATAAGGAATTTATAAATCATCTTAAGTGGTATTTCTGGAAGTTCAAAAGTACTCATCAAAATTTTAAAGTTTAAGTAAACTAAATTATTAATATTCAAATTAATAAATTGTTTACTATAATATCAAAATATTAATATACTGTAATGTATAAAGTTTACTCTAAATCATTCAATACATAAAGTTTTCTAAAAAGGTAAATAGATTCAACGTTAAGATGACCGTATGTTAACGATTTTATGAATAATTGTAAACCGTATAACAATAAAACTGTAAAAGTCTTATTAGACACCGGTACAGTATAGAGATTAAGGACTTTAACTACTGTAATAAGTTAAAAACACTTGGTAGACTAATCTTTGAATGAATAAAAGAACTAGAAGAGTTTCTTGATCGAAAACCAAAGTAACTAATAGAGATTTCGGATAAAAGACGAAGTGACTAATGACGATAGTAGAAATAACAAAGGAAAGAAGATGAATAAAATCCGGATTAAACAAGAAACGAAATAACAAAGAATTCCACTTTCGACTCCAATAACTAAAATCACGGAAAGAAGAAAGGAATATGTCCGTAAATTACTATATTTAAAGTTCGATTCACGACAAAATCGTAAGATGATTTTAAAATAAGACGCGTGTGTGAAGACACGCCAGACATCGTCAGTCGTTCGGAGACACGTCAGGTAACGTCGGTCTAAGGTTAGGGTTTCTCTCCGTTACGGTTTCTTACGAGTTTGATCGCGTGTTAACGTGAGTAGAGTGTGTGATCCTTTTATTACGAGTTTTAAGAGGTTCGGTCCGAAGTTGTTATGCACTTGGTACTTGAAGGACTACAAGTTCGATCAAATCTTTCCCGTCTCCTTGGTCTTTAGTTTAACGGTTATAGACGACCTAGTAATTTCTTCGTTCTCTAAGGTCTTTGTAGATAAAGAAGAAATAACTGTAACTGTTTCGGAAACTTATACACCTAGTGTTATTTGACACCTTCTAAGACTTTCTCTACCCTTATGGTCTGGTGGACTGGACGGAGAACTCTTTAGATATGTGTCCAGTCCTTCGTTGTCAATCTTGACCTGTACCTTGTTGTCTGACCAAGGTTTATTCTTTACCTCATACAGTTCCGACATATAACAGTGGGACGAATAAATTGAAGATACGTCTCATGTCTCTTTGTAACATGACCTTCTTCTTGTTTGACCTTAGTTCTAAAGACCCTCTTTATAGTTATCGTAGTCTATACGTCTACGGTGGTGGGAATACCGTATTTCACTTCTCCTTGATTTTTCAGAGAACTACTTTCACTTTCTCCTCTCACTTTTGTAACCGAATTTCGAGTTGTAAGTCTTTTGATTCTATTACCGTAGACCAGGGTAGTGAAGTACCGTTTATCTACCCCTTTGTCACCTTTGTCACAGTCTGAAATAAAACCCCCCGAGGTTTTAGTGACGTCTACCACTAACGTCAATACTTTAATTTTCTGCGAACGAGGAATCTTCCTTTCAATACTGGTTGGATCTGTCGTATAACTTTTCGTCTCTGTAGTGAAACGGTTGTTTCGAGGGAGATCAGTTCCGATACCAAAAAGGACACCAGTACATACCTACACTCTCAACCTGACACTTCTTTCGACTCACGACTTCTTAACCACGAAAACTTGACCCCACAACCTCTTCTGAGAACTCTCAGGGAACCTGACGTTCCTCTAGGTCAATCAGGTACGATTTCCTCTAGTCAGGACCCACAAGAATACTTCCTGACTACGATTTGGACTTTGAGGTAATGAAACCAGTGGAGTACACTTCTCAACTGAGTAACCTTTTTGGGACTACGACCCTCCCTAACTCCCGTCCTCTTTTTCCCCTGCTGTCTCCTACTCTACCGACTTACCATAATGACAGAGCTACCTGTCTCAAACCCACTTGAGACCTTCAACCACTACCTGTCCCTCTGGAGCACACGACGTTAAGCACCACAGCGTTTCTCAGCCTGTGCTGACTCGTTGACTTGACTTGACTTAACTTTTAAAATAGAAACAACACTAAAGTTTAAATGAATTTAGAATTAATAAAGATTAAAGAGAAAACTTTATATAAAACTCGGTAAGCGACAAAGTCAAGTCAAGTCAAGTCAAGTCAGCGAGTCAGCACAGGCTGAGAAACACTGGGGTACTTAACGTCGTGCGGTCCGGAGGGACAGGTAGTGGTTGAGGACCTCAAGTGGGTTTGAGAACAGGTAACTCAGCCACTACGGTAGGTCGGTAGAGTAGGAGACAGCAGGGGACGAGGAGGACGGAGGTTAGGGAGGGTCGTAGTCCCAAAAAGGTTACTCAGTTGAGAAGTGTACTCCACCGGTTTCATAACCTCAAAGTCGAAATCGTAGTCAGGAAGGTTACTTGTGGGTCCTGACTAGAGGAAATCGCACCTGATTAACCTAGAGGAACGTCAGGTTCCCTGAGAGTTTTCAGAAGAGGTTGTGGTGTCGAGTTTTCGTCATTAAGAAACCGGGAGTCGAAAGAAGTGTCAGGTTGAGAGTGCAGGTATGTACTGGTGACCTTTTTGGTATCGGAACTGATCTCCCTCGAAACAACCGTTTCACTACAGAGACGAAAACTTATACGACGGATCCAACCAGTATTGAAAGGAAGGTTCCCCATTCGCAGAAAATTAAAGCACCGACATTAGTCGTAGACGTCACTAAAACCTCGGGTTTTCACATTTCAGACTGTGACAAAGGTGACAAAGGGGTAGATAAACGGTACTTCACTACCCTGGTCTACGGTACTAGAATCAAAAGACTTACAACTCGAAATTCGGTTGAAAAAGTGAGAGGGGAAAGTGAAAGTAGTTTTCCGAAAAATTAAGGAGAAGCGAAAGACGGTATTCCCAGCACCGTAGACGTATAGACTCCAATAATTATAAAGAGGGCGGTTATCATAGGATAAAACAAAGTCTATCAAACCTCTAAAATTTCTCAACAAAACAATAAATAAAGTTTAAAATAATTTAGGTTTCAAAACATATTTCAAATATGAATATTTACATAACTCTAAAAATACTGATATTATATCATAATAACATAAAACTTTTTTAATGTACCTAAATTCATATATTATACATAAGCGATGATAACCACTTTACAATGTATTTATAGGTTACATTCACTGTAACTTCCTGAGGAACTGTCGTGAATTCTCCTTTTGAAAACCCAAAAATAAAATTACGGATTTGTAACACAGTTCATTTTTGAAATTCCGTTCCATTTATGGTTTAATATTAGTGATCATTTAAAGAGTCACAAATTCGGTATAATATTAAGTTAAATAAGGTATAAAGAAATGTAAATCTAAACGACGGTAGGTTGAAAATAGTAGAGAACATTTATAAAATAATTTTTTTGTTCTTTATTTAAATAGAATCTTGTTAAGTTGAAACTAACATATTAGTCAACACAGACCAAGTAAATTTTACGTGTACCTGTTTTATGTAATATATATATGTATTATAAACTTAGTCAAATACACCCTTCTTTGTTTACAAGGACACAGGTTTTCGATCAAACGTAAAATCTTTTAAATTTTGTTTTTACTAAAAGGGTCCTATCAATTTAATTTAAATTGTTTTTAGACCGTACAAACTACTAATAAATGAAACTTGTTAATACGAGACATAGGATCATGTAAGGGAATTCGTCAAACAAAGTCACCCGTTGTTGTACTGTTGAACAATAAATCACTTGAAGTTGAAATTTTCTCAAAATCTGGATGTCTAGATTTCTTTTTAACGTTTCTACCATCTTTACACTTGAAAACTTGATATTAGAAAATAGAGAATCTTAAGTCTTTACCTCACCGTACTATGTGGGACTTTTGTATTTATATGGTGACTCTTGGGTTTCATTTAACCTTACAAAACCAAAAAACTAAATCTTTGATTTTTAATAAAAAAATCAAAGGGAATTAAAAAGGAACCTCTTATATTTGACACAACACTACAGTTTGAGTAAAATTCAAATCTATGGGTGTCCGTTCAACAAAAGAGATTAATTTTGTTTGACTCATGTTTAAAGGATGTCAATACAGAGACTACCATCTTTAACATGAAATTACAAAGTTTTCTAACGAGTCGTCAGTCTGAAGGAGTGACACTATTACGATGAAAAAGTCAGTAGATTTTAGTAACACTTTCCTATAAATTGTGTGGTTTGAGTAGAGTAAGAAGAGATGACAAATTATTAGTTCTAGAAACCTGGAAAACGGGGTTTAGAAAGTGTCAGTAATTTAAAAAAAGATAGTCTTCTGTAATACTTTTTTATAAATACGAATTTTATAAATCAATAGTCTTTGACAAGTTGTTTCGACATAATTAAGTTGTTTAAGATTACAACAAACAACGAGAAGTCAGTGATTCAACACAGGTCGAGAAACGTTAAGGTATCCGACGTCTTGCGGTCCGAGGAGACAAAAGGTGACAGAGGACCTCAAACGAGTCTAAGTACAGATAACTCAGGTACTACGGTAGAGTGGGAGACGATGGGTGGCGAGGAAAACGGAAGTTCGAAAGGGTCGTAGTCCCAGAAAAGGTTACTCAAACGTAGTCCACCGGTATCATAACCTTGAAGTGGAAGTCGTTGCTAAGAAAGTTATTTATTAGTCTCAACTAAAAAGAAATCCTAAATGACCAAACTAAAGGAACGTCAGGTTCTCTGAGAGTTCTCAGGTCGTGACTTTAAAACTTTCGTAGTAAAGAAACCACACGTCAGAAGAAATACCAGGTCGAGAGTGTAGGTATGTAGTGATAACCCTTTTGGTATCAAAACTGATATCCCTGTTTAAAGTACGAATTAAAATAACCGGTTTTATAAAAAGACTAGGGGAAATTATTCCAGTATATAAAATCACGGAAGGTTTTTAGACTCCTTTTACTCTTCGACTTCTCACATATTTCATTTTATTTAAAAATTCCTTCTGTAAATATTACAATTAAAAACTTCCGTTTTGTAAATTTAAAATTATATTGAGTTATAAGTACAATAATGGATATAGATTTGTACAATCAGTTACAAGTCGTAAATGACATTCAATACTTGAGACCCTTACATAAAAAGGAACTATGAGATAGTAAAAAAATAAATAATTTTTTATAACACAAGGTACTCCCCTTTTACAATGATAAAGTAGAGAATTAATTTTAATTGGATTTTAATTAAAATTCAGAAATTTTTTTACTTTGGGTATTCTCTTTGAGGTTTGAGATTTTTATGACTACAATATTAGATTTATATTTATGAGATTCTATGTATATATAAAAATAATTAAAAATAATTTTTAAATAAATATAAAAATATAGTATTACCTAACTGTGGACACAGTGTTCCTTCGTTGGAGGAATGAGTTATAAATGTAAAAAGTTACCAAAGAGGAGTTATAATAAAAGATTGGATCTTGGGGATGACGACTTTTCTTCCCCAAGAAATTTTTTATTACTCTTATTAAGACTATAGGAGTACACGAAAAACAAACAAAAAGTAATTCAACAAAAATAGAAAAAAGGACGAAAGAACCCCAATTTATAAAGGAAACTTTATAAAGGAAATCTAACTTCAGTATATCTCTTCGTGAATTCATGGATAATCACATAGTGAACCAATAATAAGTGAGAAGGGAACTATCCCCACCATACCAGTCGGAATGTACTGACTACTAAAATCTTTTACTTTTACTTACTGATATCGAGTAAGGAGAGTGGGAAAGAAAAAGAGATCCTACAGAGTCGACAGACTGAGAAACGTTGGAGTACCTGATGTCAGGTCCTATAAGAGGTCCGGTTTATGTCCTCACCCATCGGAAGGGGAAAAGGTCCACTAGAAGGGTTGGGTCCCCAGCTTGGGTCCAGAGAGCGTAACGTCCACCGAAGAAATGGTGAACTCGGTGTTCCCTTCGGGTCCTTATGGTCTCACTCATAGGATAAGAAAGAGGTCACCTAGAAAGTTTGGGTCCTTAGTTGGACCGAGAGGACGTAATGTCCGTCTAAGAAATGGGTGACTCACTAGTCCCTTCGGGATGTACTGACCACTATAATCTTTTGTCTTTACCTACTGATATGGAATAGAGGAAAGTGGGAAAGGAAAAGAGATCCTACAGAGTCGACGTCACTCGTCGTCAAGACTGGACAGGAGAAAATACGACATTTAAATTGACATTCAGCGGCGAGTATACACTCACTGAAGTCTTCTGACACCACATGACCCCACGTTACATTCCTACAAGAACACCGATTCGTGGTTCCAGTTGATGAGGTATTTATCCTTTCCAGTGGATAAATAAATTAGTACGGAATGAGGATAGAAATAACCAAGTCTTAAATTTGTCCCCTTTATACTCACATTCAATAATAGTGAAAAGGAACGTTTTTTAAGACATTTCAGGAATATTCAAGATATAAATTGGTTTAAATTGGTTTTTGGACACCATTTAATGTCTCAAAAATTTGTGTGAGGGAGAGAGAGAGGATATATAATAACTATCGAAGAGTTCTCAATAATAGGTTCTAATTATGTATTGTTAAAGAAAATATCAAAAGTAGTACATTGGTTTATTTAGTGGAAACTCTGACTGACATATTTGTATGGATCTCAATTACAAAGATCAGATTAATAGTTTCGATTTTACAACAGTCTTAGTATCGTTTTTATTATTTTGACCGTTTCGTAGTGAGGAATGTTTTATAAAATTCTTATAAAAGTAAACGAATTAACATGTCCGAGTTTCTGGATTACTACATGTGGTTTGTTTTGTAAATTTTACGGTAATCATGTAGTCTATAATTTTTTGTGATTTGTACTGAAATCGATTTTTTATATAAGTAGTAATTACAATTGAGGATACTCTACCTAAAGTAGATCTATTTTAGACGGAGGTTTAATAAACGTTTAACGTTCTAAGAAACCCCGTTTTACCTATATATTTGAGTCCAATTTCTCGGAAACACTAAAAAATTTTAATAAAGTTAGAAAATTTTAAAGGTTTAAATTTGTTTAATGGGTGTTGATTAAACCATTAACTAAAAATTATAATTTAAGTTAACTCATATACATTTAGGTGGAGATGGAATTTATGACTCATAATTTACTTTTTTTACTTATCGTACTAAGTTTTATTATTTCCCTTATTAAGGTAATGACCTAACTCCAACCCGACAAGGGAGGAGATTTCGGTTATAAACTCCACGTCCACAGTCGTTCTTCCTTTCCGGGAAATAAGTCTTTTCAACCGTCAGAGTCCTCTTCCACCTCAGTACAGGTCTCTGGTTGAGACTTCTACAAGTCGGTACTTTTACAAATTTCCCTTTTTCCCCTTCACTAGAGTTAATTAGTGACTCCGTTTTGCACTCTAAGAAACAGTTAAGGTAAAACGAGCCCGACGACTGAAGAGGACTAGAATGCAGTAGGACGGGTGTAACACAACACGACACGAATCAGCGAGTCAGGCGAAGAGACGTTCGGTTACCTGTTATTGGACGGTCTGAGGAGACAGATACCCCTAAGAGGTCCGTTCTTATGGTCTCACGTAACGATACGGGAGGAACTCCCCTGGAAGGGTTGTGTCCCTACCTTGGGTCCGGAGGACGTAACGACCACCCGAGAAATGAAAGACTAGTTGTTACCTTCGGGTTCTTATCCTCACCCATCGGATAGGGAAGAGGTCCACTCGAAGTGTTGTGTCCTTAACTTGACCCCAGAGGACGTAACGTCCGTCTAAGAACGGGTGTAACGGGTAGACGTTTAAATGATGCCTCTTGTGGCCCCCATCTCCCAGTCAATGACAAATTGATGACCTAAGAGGTAAGAATGAGGAAGATTAGTTCCCTTTACTTAGTTGTCCAATCCGTCCTGTGACAAGTAAGTCACTTCTATTTAGTCTCAATCCAACTTACAAGGGATCACTAGAGTCAAAATACTAATTTCAAAGTCCCCTTGTGTTTATCTGTTTGTCTTTACCCTGTTTTCTAGACGAATGTCAAGGTTCAATACTCTTTTTTTAAATTTTCGTCGTACAATTATTTTTAATTTCCGTAAGTAATAACTGTTAACTTCTGAACCCAAGTTTGTGACTGAATATATGTAATCGAATCAATAACCCCTTATATTAAAATAGAGAAATCCAAAGAAAAAGAAAATCTTTATGTAACTAAATTGACAATTTTAGGAGACATCACTTATAAAGGAAATTCTTTCGTGTAAACTAAATTTTAGATTTATATAAATCTTTTTTTACCTCATGTCTTCAGTATTTTAAATAAAGGTGTGTGTGTGTGTGTGTTTTAGTTAAACTCCCCTTAAGGGACCGTAAGGTCACCAAACCTGAGACATGAAAGTAACCACTCCCGGGTCCTACTTACGGACAGTCCCTTGATTCTAGGACGTCAGGAATACCGTGTCTGTTTGTTTTTGTTTGTCGTTTTTTTTTTTTTTTTTTTTTTTGTCAAACCCTAAAACATTTTACCGTTCAACAAGATCCAAAATATCTGATATCTTGTTGAGAGGAGTGAAATACCCTGTAAAGAAAAGTTAACTTAATTTAACTTATTAAACATCCACTAGTAACTTTAATGATACGAAAAGACGTTTTTATAGAGTGATAATTATATAGGTGTTCGCCCGGAATCTTTCGTAGTGATGCTTGTTTCGATCACCTCCACTACCTTAAGGTCAACTCGACAAAGTTTAGGACTTTCTACTACGACACTTTCACGACGTGAGTTATACGGTCGTTCAAACCTTTTGAGTCGTCACCGGTGTCCTTACCTTTTCCAGTCGAAAGTAAGGTTAGGGTTTCTTTCCGTTACGTTTTTTTACGAGTTTGATGGTGTGTTAACGTGAGTAGAGTGTACGATCATTTCATTACGAGTTTTAAGAGGTTCGGTCCGAAGTCGTTATGGACTTGGCACTTGAAGGTCTACAAGTTCGACCAAAATCTTTTCCGTCTCCTTGGTCTCTAGTTTAACGGTTGTAGGAGACCTAGTAACTTTTTCGTTCTCTCAAGGTCTTTTTGTAGATAAAGACGAAATAACTGATACGGTTTCGGAAACTTACACGTCTAGTGTTATTTGACACCTTTTGAGACTTTCTCTACCCTTATGGTCTGGTGGATTGGACGGAGAACTCTTTAGACATACGTCAAGTCCTTCGTTGTCAATCTTACCCTGTACCTTGTTATCTGACCAAGGTTTATCCTTTTCCTCATGCAGTTCCGACATATAACAGTAGGACGAATAAATTGAATATACGTGTCATTTAGTACTCTTTGCGACCTGACCTTCTTTGTGTTCGACCTTAGTTCTAACGGCCCTCTTTATAGTTATTGGAGTCTATACGTCTGTTGTGGTGGAAATACCGTCTTTCACTTCTCCTCGATTTTTCGGAGAACTACTTTCACTTTGTCCTCTCACTTTTTCAACCGAATGTCGAGTTGTAAGTCTTTAGATTCTAGTACCGTAGACCAGGGTAGTGAAGTACCCTTTATCTACCCCTTTGTCATCTCTGTCATAGTCTGAAATAAAACCCCCCGAGGTCTTAGTGACGTCTACCACTGACGTCGGTACTTTAATTTTCTGCGAATGAGGAACCTTCTTTTCAATACTGGTTGGGTCTATCATATAAGTTTTCGTCTCTGTAATGAAATGACTGATTCCAGACAGATCAGTCCCGATACCAAAAAGGTCATCAGTACATACCTACACTCTCAACCTGACACTTCTTCCGACTCGCGGTTTCTTAACTACACAAACTTGACACCATAACTTCTGAGAACTCAGGGAACCTGACGTTCCCCTAGGTTGGTCAGGTAAGACTTCCTCTAGTCGGGACCCTAAAGAAACCTTCCTTACTACGATTTCGACTTCGAGGTCATGAAACCTGTGGAGTACGTTTCTCAACTGAGTAACTTTTTCTGACACTACGACCCTCTCTAATCCCCGTCCTCCTCTTCCCCTGCTGTCTCCTACTCTACCGACCTACCGTAGTGTCTGAGCTATCTGCACTCAGACTCACTTGAAGCCCTCTACCACTACCTGTCCCTCCGGACCACACGACGCTAAGTACTCCAACTTTTCTCAGCCTGTGCTGACTCGCTGACTTGACTTGACTTGACTTGACTAGATATCCGTAAAAATTTATTTACTTACTTTTGTCAAATCTTACTATGTACCTAAACACTTATTAATCTTTTTATTATTCCGTAGTGACTCTATTTTTTACTTGTGTATGAAGGACCCGTGAGATTTTTATGTGAAAACATATGTAACAAAATGGTCGAGGTCACTCCTGGATCTTTAAGTAAAGTATCTCGAAAATATTGTCATAAAAGAACAACCCTCAAAAATACAGGATCTTAATGAACCTTTATTCAAAATATAAGAGATAAGTGTACATTTACCGAGATTGTAAAGTATGTAAAAAAAAGATTTTGGAAAAAACTCGGTACTTTATTTTTAGGGTGGTATTTTACTCTCTATTATAATATTTAACTATCTTTTGTGGTAGATTTCTATTTACTGGGTCAGAAAATAGGGTATCTAATATGGGACTTCAATTCATTTGTTAAGTTAAGGTGAGATAATAGAGACGTAACGACACCTTTGTCTTCTTTGTCCACAATTGCAACCAGTGACGAATTCCTCCGAGGTAGTAAGAAATCAGTGTTTTACACAAGTAGAGGTGTCCCATCTTTTGTTCCGTGATTTCTATCTAGTAGTAGGAGTGTGATAATTTTTTTTACGGGTAAAAGGGTAACTATACTATGTCAGTTAACCTGTCCACTTTCAGGGGAAAATTTATAAAAATCAAAACTCGGTTTCTCTTGTTACATAGTTCTCCTGTTGAGAAGATCCTACTTTCATGTCAACGGTAACATTACTTTTGATTTGCCATTAAAATATATATATAAAATGTGTCTACTTAGTACTCTTTCGTTTTACCTGTTGACTAATGAGTTTTGTACTAGCAAAAGGTTATTCGTATAGAAGACTACGGATTTGATTCTTACGTTAGGACATTACACGAAAAGTGTAAATAAACCAAAAGCGACTTCTCGTCTATCGGTAATAGAATGTAACCCAAACAACAGGATTATTTTTCATGTACTAAATAGTACCGAAAAATTTTAAATCTAAAATTTTAAATCTAGACGAATGATACGTAGATAATTTTTATATTAAAAACAGATATTTTTTGACGTATTTATTTCTCCATGTAGGTAGGTCCCATTTTATAGTTATCGTAATACATTGAGTACGATTCGTGTAATAAATATGTTTTAGAATATATATCAATATCAATAAATTATTACTAGTCTTTTTTTGATTTCTAAATAAACATGTACGTTTACCTATTGGACACTATTCGAATCAGTCATTTTATGATGAAATGTTAGTTTCCTTGTTTTATAAATAAGTCTGTTCTTATACCTACGTGGGATTTATACAAAATTCACTTTATTCAGTCTACGGTTCCGAGGTATAAATATACCGGAAGTCTTCTTCTATTTGGATATCCCAACTTTTGTCTAGTCACGGACGGTACACAAAGATCTTCACTCACACGGAGGTTTCTGTTCTATGTTCCATTTAATGTATAACAAATACCGACAAAACCTCGACGGTTCTTTCTCAACTCATCAAGTACCTCTGACATACTGGGTGACCTTTTATTTTACGATAGAAATAAGGGTTGATCTATTACTCTACGTAATCTTCCATATCAAGTCTATGGCAAAAGTATCTTACAGTTTTATATTAACAGATGAACTCTATGTAAGTCGTTATACGTACAATGGTGTACAAGAGGTATATTTATATAATGGTAATTTGATAAAAATTGTAGTTTCAAGTTTTAATTCGTGTCTTATGACCGAAAAGTAGTATCTTGAACCGAAATGAAACTGTTAAACTCCGTTTAGGTATAAAAAAGATCTCATGTGACAGCGTCTAAAAGTAGATTTACAGATAAACTGGTCTAGTATACTGTTATTGTGTGAAGATCGATGTCAGGTCTCTCCTAATCCTTACTCTATTTTTAATATCGTTAGTTTGTTCTTCGGTTCAAGTACATAGTTACAAATAACAACGGCAATTCAACAAGTCAACACATTTTGGGAAACGCTGAGGTGCCTGAAGGGACAGAAAGTAATAGAAGACCTCAAAAGAGTAAGTACAAGTAACTTAGTCACTACGGTAGGTTGGTAGAGTAGGACAATAGGTGAAGAGGACAGAAGTTAGAAAGGTCAGTAGTCCCAGAAAAGGTTACTCAGTCGAGAAGTGTATCCACCGGTTTCATAACCTCGAAGTCGAAGTAGTAGTCAGAAAGGTCACTTATAAGTCCTAACCAAAGGAAATCCTGACTGACCAAACTAGAGGATCCCTGAGATTTCTCAGAATCAGTTGTGACGTCAAGTTTTCGTAGACAAGAAGTCACGAGTCGGAAGAAATGTAAGGTTGAGAGTGTAGTCATGTTCTGATGACTTCTTTGGTGTCGAAACTGATATGTCTGGAAAAATTATGAAACAGATCGTAACAGTATCAAAAAGAGGGTTCCTTGTAGAGAATTAAAGTACAGACGTGAGTGGTAGATGTCACTAAAACCTCGGGTTCTTTTATCAGAGATCAAAGGGAGTAGAAAACGGTACTTCACTATATAGACCAAACAGTAAAGCCAAGGTGGTTTTACCAACGGACTCCTCCGGAATGTTTATCGACACTTTTCTTCTCTTTACTTTCCGTTTCCTCTTTTCCTTTCTATATGGGTAGACTTACGTCCCAAGGTTTCTTATCGTTTCTCTCTATTCTTTCGGAAGGAGTCACTAGTTACGTTTCTTTATCTCCTTTTGTTATCTTACCCTTTCTGATCTCGAGAGATTTTCTTTTTAATCTCTATGGTCCCCTTATAAAACACGTTTCTACCCGTGTTATGTCTCGTCTTTACCATACCTGGGTAGTCTTCATCTTCTGTAATTCTTCTCCACCGTTCTTGTCTATCTTGATATGTTTTTTCTAGAAGTACTGGGTCTATTAGTGCTACCACACTAGTGAGTGGATCTCGATCTGTAGTACCTTACACTTCAGTTCACCCGGAATCCTTCGTAGTGATACTTGTTTCGATCTCCTCCACTACCTTAAGGTCAATTCGATAAAATTTAGGACTTTCTACTACGACACTTTTCCGACGTGAGTTATACGGTCGTTTAAACCTTTTGAGTCGTCACCGGTGTCCTGACCTTTTCCACTTATAAGTAAACTTAGGGTTTCTTTCCGTTATAGTTTCTTACGAGTTTGATGGTGTGTTAACGTGAGTAGAGTGTGCAATCGTTTCATTACGAGTTTTAAGAAGTTCAGTCCGAAGTTGTCATTCACTTGGCACTTGAAGGTCTACAAGTTCGACCAAAATCTTTTCCGTCTCCTTTGTCTCTAGTTTTACAGTTGTAGACAACTTAGTAGTCTTTTCGTTCTCTCAAGGTCTTTCGTAGATGAAGACGAAATTACTGATACGATTTGGTAAACTGACACACCTAGTGTCGTTTAACACCTTTTAAGAAGTTCTCTACCCTTATGATCTGGTAAAATAGACGAAGGACTCTACTATAGACATACGTCCAGTTCTTCGTTGTCGACCTTGGCCTGTACCTTGTTGTCTAACCAAGGTTTAGTCCTTTCCACATACAGTTCCGACGAATATCAGTGGGACGAATAAATTGAATGTACGTCTCATGTAGTACTCTTTACGAACCGACCTATTTTGTGTTCCAGTTTAGTTCTAACGACCCTCTTTATGGTTATCGAAGTCTATATGTCTCCTGTGGTGGGAATACCGTTTTTCACTTCTTCTTGATTTCTCGAAGAACTACTTTCATTTTCTCCTCTCATTTTTCAACGGAATTTTGAGTTGGAGGTCTTTTGATTCTAGTACCACAGACCAGGGTAGTGAAGTAACGTTTATCCACCCCTTTGTTACCTTTGTTACTGTATGAAATAAAACCCCCCGAGGTTTTAATGACGTCTACCACTGAAGTCGGTACTTTAATTTTCTGTGAATTGAGGAACCTTCCTTACAATACTGGTTGGATCTGTCGTGAAATTCTTCGTCTCTGTAATGGAACGGTTGTCTCCGAGTAGATCAGTTTCGATACCAAAAAGGTCACCAGTACATACCTATACTCTTAATCTGATATTTCCTTCGAATCACGATTTCTTAACTACGAAAACTTGACACCACAACGTCTTCTGAGAACTCTCAGGAAACCTGACGTTCCTGTATTTGGGTCAAGTAGGATTTCCTCTAGTCAGGACTTATAAGAAACCTTCCTGACTACGACTTCGATTTGGAGGTTATTAAACCGGTAGACTACACTTCTTGACTGATTAAACTTTTCTGGGACTACGACCCTTTCTAACTTCCACCCTCCTCTTCCCCTACTGTCTCCTACTCTACCAACCTACCGTAGTGGTTGAGTTACCTGTACTCAAACTCATTTGAGGTTCTCAACCACTACCTGTCCCTCCGGCCCGTAAGACGTCAAGTACCCCAGTGTTTCTTAACCTGTGCCGACTCGTTGACGTGTCTTGACTTGAATATCTTGACCTACGGTACTAGAAACGAAAAACTTACAACTCAAAATTCGACCAAAGATGAGAGGAGAAAGTGGAAGTAGTTCTCCAAGAAATTAAAGAGAAGTGAAAGACCGTAATCCTGTCACAGTAGACGTGTAGACTCCAATAACGATAAAGAGACCCGTTTGAAATATGGTCGAACTCGAAGTAAGTATAAAGTAGGTCGTGTTTTTCCGTACATGTACACGGTACTTTTCGGTGTGTTTCTATACATGGACTCTGGTGACTCTCCATAAGTTGGAACTCAAATTCACGTTTTTAAACATATGGAAATTATTTTGGTTTCATTTAAACTTAATGTCAAACTCTTAATACTTAATTATTTCCATAACTATTTCCATACCTAATTATTATGAACCAAAAGTTTGGAGGAGTTCTCGAAAGGACCCACTTTGTACTTCGTCTGGAGGTATGAGTCTCCCGTCTTTCAATGTCCGGTGAGACATGACCATCCACTGTCAAAATTATTCGTTCCCCTTAAGGTATACTCCGAACAGAACACGTCGGTTCCCTACTCATCTAAAGGTGTGGGTGGTCTCTCTTACAACCATAAAAATATCTCCATAATGACCAAGTTTGTACCCACGGGTCAGTCTGTTTTTATAGTATAAAGAAAAAGTCTAGACAGAAGTCTCGTGAAGACTCTCACTTTTTCCGTCCGTCTTCCGTGTTAGATTCGTTCCTACTTCTACTCTTCGGAGGTTAACGGTGCCAGTTCGACCTCCCAGTTTGAATACCAGTCCAGTAGAACCACTGAAGGAGGTTATTATTATTTTATCATAAGGTCTTAGTATTTCCATACGAATCCATGTCAATATATGTATCGATATCAATATCGGTATATACATTGTTATATGTACATTTAATATATGTATTAAATACAAAAGGTTAAAGTCGATATCAACTTTTCGTATTTAATATATTAAAGAATTATTTTAGTGTTTTACTCCATATTAGTATGGTATTATGTCATACACATATGGACGACGACGTCGACAACGACGACGACGACGACTATTCAGTGAAGTCGGTATAGACTGAGACACGCTAGGGTCTCTACCGTCGAGTGATCCGAGGGGGTCAGGACCCTAAGAGGTCTGTTCTTGTGACCTCACCCAACGGTAAAGGAAGAGGTCATACACATATGAATCAGTTAGTATTTACCAAAACGTACACACAGACACTCACACACACGAGTGAGTTAATACAGATAAACGTTGGTGCACCTGACATGGGGTGGTCCAAGGAAACAGGTACCTTAATAAGTCCGTTCTTCTAACTTCACTCAACGATAAGGGAAGAGGTCCCCTAGAAGGACTAAGTCTCTAACTTAGGTACAGAGAATTCAGAGGACTTGACTGTCCACCTAAGAAATGGTGACTCGGTAGACCCCTTCCTATTAAGACGTAGTCAATCAAGTCAACGAGTCAACCCAGATTGAGAAACACTGGGGTACTTGACGTCGTGTGGTCCTGAGGGACAGGTAATTGTTGAGGGTCTCGAATAAGTTTGAGTACAAGTAACTCAGTCACTACGGTAAGTTGGTAGAAGAGACAGTAGGGGAAGATGAGGGTGGAAGTTAGAAAGGGTCGTAGTCCCAGAAAAGTTTACTCAGTCAAGAAGTGTAGTCCACCGGTTTCATAACCTCAAAGTCAAAGTCATAGGTTACTTATGAGAAAGGTTACTTATAAGTCCCGACTAAAGGAATCCTTCCTGACCAACCTAGAGGAACGACAGGTTTCCTGAGAGTTCTCAGAAGAGGTTGCATTAAGTTTTCGTAGTTGAGAACTCATGAGTCGGAAGGAATACCAGGTTGAGAGTATAGGTATACACTGATAACCTTTTTGATATCGAAACTTATCTACCTGGAAACAGTCATTTCACTACAGAGACGAAAAATTATATGACAGATCCAACCAGTATCGAAAAGAAGGTTCCTCGTTGGTAGAAAATTAATGAGTATTTATGAACGGAAGGATGTAGAAGAAACACATCTCATTTTGTGTACATTACCTTGAAAAGACTTTAGATAGGGTTCATCACCATTTCAAGTAGTATGTTATGTAACTAGAGTAAAGTAAAAGGTATCAAAAATTATACGATAGAACTGTTGTAAAACGATTACAGAATTTTAAAATAAAAAAAGTAAAGGATTAATCCACTTTTATATTTACTTATTTGTATCTGTATTATCATACATTTCCTTAAGTGTTAGTACAACTGTCACCCGTATAAATTCAATGTTATGTAAAAGTATAATACACGAGAATTAAGGAGAAATACTGTATAAAGACTCAGAATATTAATCTGACGGAATTTTAATATAATAAAATTTCGTCCTTTTTTACTCTTTATTCCTATAAGAGTTATAAAACATTTGTTACAACTTAGAAAGTTACCGGGTACTGATAAGAGTCGGTAAAGATATGAAATAATGATTGAAAATTTCGTTGAAGACCCTTACTTTAACGGTACGTCGATTTAATATACTAAAACTAGTAGTTCAGATTTTTTTATTTCAAAGTAACAAAACCAAAATCAAAGAACTATTTAGGTTGAAGTTTCGTCATGTGACACTCCAATCTTAAGGAAGGTTTTATAGTCGGTACATAACCCTTTTGTGATTGTGAACCTCCAATATCTCGTACAATTACTAAGTTGACCCGTCTGCCTCCAGTGAACCCTGTCTACTACCAATGAACCCTGTCTACCATCATCGTATGATATATATGAATTATAGAAAGTTTTGTATCTACGATAAAATGTTGAATGTGGTGTTTTAGGGTAGTAACTTAAGTCGTTTAGGGAAATAGAGACGAAAGTAACGGTGAACTTCTGTAATGTACACTACGTTCACAACATCAGGTAATTACACGAAGAGAAGTCTTTATAGACATACTTCTTCGAGTTTATAAGTGTCTTACCGTTACGGAAGTCGTAGAGTTCTTGTTACGGATAGTGGTTTATTTTTCAATGAAAATTTCCATCCACTTTCAACTTATGATAGATGAAAGACGTCTACTATAAAGAAAGACATTCCATTAGAAAATACTTTCGTGGTCACAGAATTTCCAAACATAAAGTGAAAGATTTTACTTATCAATAACCGTAGATTAATCATATGATCCTAAATTTCATCATTTACGGGAAAGTACTCGTCTAGTTTACTAAATCGATACCTTTTATCATCCTCAACTTTAAAAATAAGTGAAAAGATTCATAACTGTCCTTGTATATAGTTTACTCTGTACATACACTTAAAACTTTGTACATGTTAATTTTCACACACACAATATTCCAAATATTTGGACAAAAAGATAGGAAATAGATCTAAAATGAATCGTGTATACTTGAAGCAAACGTATGTACAGTTCCGTGAAGTCAATACAAACCGAGAAACGCTGGGATACCTGACACCGAATGCTCCGAAGATACAGGTACCCTAAAAGGTCCGTTCTTATGACCCCACCTAGTGGTACGGGAGGAGGTCCCCTAGAAGAACTGGATCCCTAGTTCGGACGTAGAGAAAACGGAAGACGTAACAGTCCACTTAAGAAATGGTGATCGTGGTAGACCCTTCGGTTCGAAGGAGATTGTAAAACATTTATTGTACAATATATGTTTATATATATATACACATATATATATACACACATATATATATATATACGTGCGTACGATCATATTTATTTAACATGTTATGAAAGTTTCAATTACTTTTATTGAAATATTACAATAAACCTGACTATTATTATCATTTGAATATCAGTTGTAATATACAAACACTTTTTGACAGTCCTAAACCCCCGAAGGGTCCACCGTGATCACCATTTCTTAGGTACATGGTTACGTCCTCTGAAGTCTCTACCACCAAACTAGGGACCTAGTCCTTCTAAGGGACCTCCGTACGTAGTCGTTGAGTGAGGTCATAAGGACGGACCTCTTAGGGTGCCTGTCTCCTCGACGGATCACCCGATCTCAGGTATTCTAATGTTTCTCTGTCCTGACTTCGTCGTATTGTGCGTGTGTGTGTGTGTGTGTGTGTGCGCGCGCGTATCCCCAAAAATTCACAGACTGTTAAAACAATTTGATCATATTCACAAACTGAAAACGACAAAGGAGTACCTCTTAAAACGTAATCTATAAATACCTAGGATAAAATAAACAAGATCAAGAACCTACCCGGTTTTTGATCCGTGAAAATATATGGGGGTTTTTTCATGTAAGTGACTTAAATCGTACCCAAGGTTACATTACGGTTTGACGTGTTAAGATTTTACAACGTCTACCACTGCAAAAATTTTGGATAAAGGTCCGCACACACAACAAAGAAAGTTATAAGAGAAACAGAAGACTTGTTTGACGAGACCTACCAATCAAAGAAGATTATATTGTTGTTTCCAGACAGATCAGTTTCTATACCAAAAAGGTCATCAGTACATACCTACACTCTCAACCTGACATTTCTTTCGACTCGTGACTTCTTGACTACGAAAACTTGACACCACAACCTCTTCTGAGAACTCTCAGGGAACCTATCGCTCCGCTAGGTTGGTCAGGTAGGATTTCCTTTAGTCAGGACTTATAAGTAACCTTCCTCACTTCGACTTCGGCTTTGAGGTTATTAAACCGGTGGACTACACTTCTTGACTGAGTGACCTTTTCTGGGACTAAGACCCTTTCTAACTTCCGCACTCTTCTCGTACTGTCTCCTACTCTACCAACCTACCGTCGTCACTACACTACCTGTACTCAAACTCATTTGAGGTCCTCTACCACTACCTGTCCCTTCGTGCCGTACGACGACAGGTACCCTAACGTCTCTTAACCTGTACTGACTCGTTGACTTGGCTTGTATGGGGATTAAAGTGTTACAGTTCCAATTACCGACCAAAGTATCTACACACTTATCATATCAAGATATCCGGTGTTTGTCAGTGTATGAACTCCAATTTATACAACACTAGTGACAGAAATTAAAAACAAGTAAAATAGGAAAAACAAACAAGAAAACACACAAATTAAAATAAAATAATAATAAAAGAAAAAATGAAATGTTATGACATAACCAGAACGGTATGTAACTGTACTTAGGTCGTGCCCACATGTACTTAAGGAACTTAAATGTACTGGATTGACTACAAGTGACTCTACCTCTTCGTCTAACGTCTTACAACATCGTTGGAAACGAAAGAAGGATAGGACCACCACACACCTCCTAGATCCAGTCCAACAACGTTGTGGGAAGTAGTTGGTTGATATTGAGAGAGTTATATAAGGAGGACCGTAGAAGTTGTTTTTAATTAATCGGTACTTACATTTCAAAGTAAAACTCTAAAAAATTAGACAAATAAACATACACATATATACAAGGTCATAGTTTTAGAAAAATAATGACATTTAAACGTCATTATTGACTTTAGATCTTCATAGTCTAGTTGTTGACGTAAAAAGCAAAAATTAAAAAGGTTCTAATAAAACCATTAACGACCCCCGAACTAACACGGGGGGTTTTTTCTATCCAACTTTGACTTTAGGTATATAGTGTCCATTTTTATCTCTATCTCGAAACACCTGTGTTAGTTCAATTTTCCAGTAAAAGATCCCACTCGGGATCAGGTTATTTTGTTAATAGTAATATTCTTCTCTTTTACTTCTGTGTCCCTCTTGAGATACACTTCTGTGTCTAAGTGTCTGTGTCTCCCTTCAACCAATAAAATTTTACCCTCGGTTTTATTCCTCAATACAATTAAATTCGGCTCCTAGTGGACGACCATGGTCTTTTACCTTCTCTTCCCTTCCTAGTAATAGATTTCCAAGGTATCCTTCAGTAAACGATAAACAAAAGAGACACGGATAAATATATAAATGAGTGAATAAAAAGACAAGTAGGTAGTGCTAAACAAAACCCGATTTGTTTAATAAAAATATCTTTCAAATAATAAAAACAAAGAATATAAAAATTAAAGAATATCTAATGGGATCCCAAAATTAATTGTAGAATTATATTTTGTTAAATCAAGTTTAAACTTTTTGGTGTTGAAATCATATGTTCTCTTCATTTCATTTTGTAAAGTGAGGTTATCTCTAGGAAAGGGGAGAGGAAGGAAACACGATTTAATAGTCCTTTTGATGTTTAAAAATCTATCATTTAGGTAGTCGTTCTAAACGGTAAACTAAAATTCACTGAAAGAACTTGTTTAAGAGTTTTGAAATATAAAAACTGTAAACCCTGGTTACTCCAAATACGAATTGAACCAACTGACTTGTCTTCAAAGGAGTTTACAGAACTTGGGTTGTAAAAGTCTATACGAGAGATATAAATAACCCAGTACAGGATGATGAGATCAAACATCGGAAGATCAAACAAACTGTTTAGAACACTTGAAATGTAAGTACCGATTAATGAAAAACAACTTCTACGGTCCTCCTTATTTAACTCTCTCAATATCAACCAACTACTTCCCACAACGTTGTTGGACTGGATCTAGGAGGTGTGTGGTGGTACAGGATGTGAGATCAAACATCGGAGATCAAACAAAGAATCGGAAAGACAAGTCTTTCTCAGATTTTGGGTCGGTATCCTAAAATGTCACAAAAAGGACTGGTATATACACGGACTTTTCTTTCTTTCACTTCAATGAGTCAGTACAGACTGAGATACGCTGGGGTATCTGACATCGGATGGTCCGAGGAGACAGGTACCCTAAAAGGTCCGTTCTTATGACCTCACCCAAGGGTAAAGGAAGAGGTCCTCTAGAAGGACTAGGTCCCTAACTTGGACCCAGAGGACGTAACATCCGTCTGCGAAATGGTAGACTCGGTGGTCCCTTCAGGTATATACACAGATCGGACGGGGTAAAGGTAATACAGTCTCAAAAAGTACAGGGGGTATGGAGAGTGAGTGATGTAAAAATAAAATTTAAAATAGAGATCGGCGTACAAACCTTTAGTTGTTGAGAGAGTGAAACACTACGATATATTGCCAAAGAGTAAAAAAAAAAGTTGATGACTGAACCCTTATCCTGAAAAAGGTGACTTATCGAGAATCACTTCAGTTTACTTCTGTTTAGAACACTTACTCCGATAAGATTTGTTGACAGAGTGTCCAGTTTATAACTGTTAGGAACCCCTACTCTCAAATCGCCTTGAGTTTTGGACAGATGAAAGAGTATACCGACGACAGGAAGACCGAGTGTGTCGATGAGACTAAAACTCCGACGACAAAAGTACCAATGACACGTCGACTCATCGTCCCACACACACACGATTCAGCGAAGTCAGCATAGACTGAGAAACGTTGGGATACTTGACATCAGAGGGTCCGAGGAGACAGGTACCCTAAGAGGTCCGTTTTTATGACCTCACCCAACGACACGGGAGGAGGTTCCCTAGAAGGACTGTGTCCCTAGCTTGGGAACAGATGACACAGAGGACGTGACGTCTGTTTAAGAAATGAATAACTTAGTAGTCCCTTCGGATTGGTCCGATCATGTCGTTTCGTTTCCAATAAACTCATTCCGGATCGGTGTCTATTAAAATGTAAGGGGACCTAGGGGGAGTCGAGAAAGTAATTAAGAATGTTACAAAGTGTCAAAAATCGAAACGTAAACCTTACGTTTCGTAAAAAATCTACTCTTTATGAAATGATATCATTTCATTCCGTTTTCCATTCAAACTCTTAATTTTTATTTTAATTTAGACATTTAAGTCCATTTTGAAAAGTTTTTTCTTTATTTTCAGGTAATACTCTTCTCTTTTTTTCGTAAATCTCCTCCTTTTTTATTAGAAGGAAACAGAGTTGGGAGGGGGTTCTTATTAATGTAGTTACTTCACTTCACTTCACTTTCAATGAGTCAATACGGACTGAGAAACGCTGGGGTACTTGATATGTCGGTAACCTTAAGAGGTCTTATGACCTCACCCATCGGAAAGGGAAGAGTTCCCATAGAAGAGTTGGGTCCCTAGTTTGGGACTAGAGGACGTAATGTCCGTCTAAGAAATGTTTAACTCGGTGTTCCCTTCAGGTTAATATAATTCTTTACAAAAGTTTTAATACCATTCCTAGTCTAGTTCATCCTGATTCAAAACCCCCGGTAGGAAAACGAATGGTAGTGAACTCTTGTATTAAACGTTTATATACTCTGTTATTCTTAGTAACTCCTTGATTAATCCTGAAACGTTAGTGACTCCTGGAACATTTAATAGTAGAAGGTACTTGGGATTCTACTTAGGAGGTCCACCTTATATAATTATCTAACTTACTTGGTGTTTGTAAATTGCACTATAAATTGAAGTTCCCTCACACCTTTCGGACCAATACGTAATGTCTTTTGTACAAAACAGGTGAAAAAGATGGAGTCAATGCTCTAAAAAGAAGTATGTCTATACGAAGTGGACATCAAAAGGTAAATACTTGACCCTACCTTGGTTTCCCTAAAGTATTTACTAATGTCGATCATACATTCGTTCTCTTCGAAACCCTTTTAATAATATGTATATAAACATGAAAACTATGTAAAAAAATCATAAAGATTGAGAAAGTAGTCTTTTTACCTATAGACTCAGGTTATACAAATATTTGAGTAACTTATCGATTAGTAAATTAAATTTTATATTATCAACTACCATTATTACTTTGTATATTTATCGTACATCTTCTTTATATTGACGACCTTTATTCAATTAAATATAAAAACCTATCATTTTAAAGAAATGAAAAGGAGTTTCAATGTTTCTCTATATTTTATATGGACTTTCATCTTTATTTCGTGTTATTTCAGAAACTTTAACTCAAGATTAAGTCAATCCTTTTCAGTTTAATTGAGACACAGACCCAAAAAATAAATGAACATAAAACAAAACCCTGTTACTACAGACTGGAAAGATGGAGTAATCCAAAATCACTCCTATGTACTCTTATACAAAAGCTATGTGAAATATTGGGTACCTTGGAGTATCGATATTTGTTATATCAATATAATACTAGACTGTTATATCGATATAAGTACTAGACTGTTTCGTGTGTTAGTTAGACTTTTGTATTTAAAGTGGGACTTTCAATTGAGTCTCTTATAACTCTAAACCCAAAGTACATTGTCGATGACTCATTATATTAGTTATAACGGGAGTTTAAATCAAGAATTTAACTGTGTCTATGTGACAATTTTTTACTTACTGAGGGTATGTCCCAATGGCAATGGTAGAAAGATTTCAAGTATATATACGCAATCATATGACATAACCACAAAAAGAAAGACCGGATGAAGTGAGACATATTAACCGAGGTCAAAGTAGGTAGAGTAGTCTTGACTAAGTTTACTTAAGAAAAATTACCGACTCATTATGAGGTAACACATATACATGGTGTCGAAAGAATAGGTAAGTAGACGACTACCTGTAGATCCAACAAAGGTACGGGACCGATAATATTTGTCACCACGCTACTTGTAACCCCATGTGCACAGAGAAAGTTAAGACCAAAGGAACCACACATAAGGGTCGTCACCCTAACGACCCAGTATTCCGTCAACTCCGCTGGGTCTTCCTACCATGTCCCTCCCTTCTCCCTACCCCCAAGTCCTGCCCCTTGTACACATATGAACACCACCTAAGTACAATTACATACCGTTTTGGTTATGTTATAACATTTCATTAATTGGAGGTTAATTTTATTTATTTAAAAATGAAATTTGAGTCATTACGGATCTCTCTTCTTTTTAACTTTAGATCGCTTCTGTAAAGAAAACCTTTTACTCTAATAAACACGTCCACGAAAAGAAAGTCTACTAGATTATGTCTCTAAATTATGAACTCCTATGAGTCTCTGATCTCTCGACTCGAACCTTTTCCGCTACCGTGGGGTGAGGTCATGAGAACGGACCTTTTAGGGTCCCTGTCTCCTCGGACCATCCGATGCCAGGTACCCCAGCGATTCGCAGCCTGTGTTGACTCGCTGAAGGGAAAGTGAAAAGTGAAAGAACGTAACCTATTCCTTTACCGTTGGGTGAGGTCACAAGAACGGACTTCTTAGAGTCCCTGTCCCCCTCGGACCACCCGACGGCAGATACCCCAGTGTGTCTCAACCTGTGCTGACTTCACTGAATCGTCGTCGTCTCTCGACTCGATCAGTAAGAGTTTATACACTTAATAATTTGAAAACCGTCGACGAGTTAATGTCATTTTTTAATCCGAATAGATCGTGAGTTCATAGTCGAGTGTAGGAACATTTAAAGACGGAGACACTAAGTTTAGGGAGGACTAAACGACCGTCGTTATCAATTGTACAGTCTAAAAAAAAGTGAGTACAAATGACCAGTCTTATATACATGAACCTTTTACAAAGTCACGATAAATCTCCTATAGAGTAAATCGGAAAACTAAAACTCTAGATATGTTTATCAAAAGACTTTCGTTTTTTACCGAGGAAATAAGTATTAGACTCTTTTTTCCAGAATATGGACACTGTTAGACCAGTTGTTGTTTAATAGGTACTGTGGGAGATTTCCTTGTCAAACTCATTTACCTAATACTGTCTCCGTTATAACAAATGTTTTATTACTCTACTATTTTATTACTAATCGACTATACAAGATCAGACCAATGAGACACCAACTTCAACAGAGGAGTGAACTTAATGTATAACATATATTCTTATACTTAATTTTGAAGAATATGAGTTATATATTTTATGAACATACTGTCGTTATTTTTATAGTCGACTTGTTCATTTATATATAGACCATAAAAGGAACCTTACAAAATAACAATATAATTATTAATCGATTACATAGTTTGTTAAAATTTTACCAGTTCATGTATCAATATCCTTTGTACTTTTATAATTATTACCATATTTACGTATTCATCAGAAGTATTTTACCAATTTAAATAAATAACTTTATAAAATTCTTGTACTTTGTTAAAATTTTTAGAGTATATGTGCCTATTGTCTACTGATTTACTATTTCTAAGAGAGTCTATTTCGTATTACTCACTCTATTATGACTTTAATTTTTTAGACGATCAATAGAGACATAATCCCAAACAAAATAAAAAGAAGTATATAAAGAGGAAAAAACAGAGTCTAAAGAGTTAGTTGTCCAATTAAAAATTTTAGTCCTTTTATCTTATAATAAAATTTTATGTATGAAAAATTTTAAATCATAGATGTTCACGAGTTCGTCTAGGATGTACTTAAAGTCTGGTAATTCCTATGTACAACGTGAAGGGTCCACTATATCGCCATTTCTTAGACGGACGTATGTCCTCTAAACCCGAGTTAGGGACCCGGTCCTTCAAGTGGACCTTTTCGTTTACAGTTTGGCAAGGTCATAAGAACGGACCCTTTAGGATACCTGTCTCCTCAGACTACCTAATGTGAGGTTACGTCATCGTTTTCTCAACCTGTACTGAATCACTAATTTGTTATTGTTGCTTTCTATACGTATTCGAATGACTATACTAACTTAAGATAATCTATAAAAGAATTTTATATGTTACGATGGAAACTAGTCTTGATTTTTTATATAGAAAGTTTTAATTGAAAAAGAATAATTAAGGGTCCATATTTATCACACCGATAAACTGTTCTGTATATAAATAATAAGTCAAGTAAAGTCAGGTCAAGTCAGTGAGTCAACACAGACTGAGAAACGCTGGGGTACTTAATCGGAGGGACAGCTAGTGGTTGAAGGCTTTAAGTGCGTTTGAGTGAGTAACTCAACCACTACGGTAGGTCGGTAGAGAAAGTGACAACAGGGGAAGAGGAGGACGGGGGTCAAGGAGGGTCGTAGTCTCAGAAAAGGTTACTCAGTTGAGAAGCGTACTCCACCGGTTTCATAATCTCAAAGTCGAAATCGTAGTCAGGAAGGTTTCTTTAGGGTCCTGACTAGAGGAAATCTTACCTGACCAACCTAGAGGAACGTCTGGTTCCCTGAGAGTTCTCAGAAGAGGTTGTGGTGTCAAATTTTCGTAGTTAAGAAGTCACGAGTATAAAGAAGTGTCAGGTTGAGAGTGTAGGTATGTACTGGTGTCCTTTTTGGTATCGGAACTGATCTGCCTGGAATCAGCCGTTTCATTACAGAGACGAAAAGTTATACGATAGATCTAACCAGTATTGAAAGGAAGGTTCCTCATTCACAGAAAATTAAAGTACCGACGTCAGTGGTAGACGTCACTAAAACCTCGGGGGAGCTTATTTAAGACTGTGACAAAGGTGAGAAAAGGGTAGATAAAGGGTACTTCACTACCCTGGTCTACGGTACTAGAAGTAAAAGACTTACAACTCGAAATTCGGTTGAAAAAGTGAGAGGAGAAAGTGAAAGTAGTTCTCCGAAAAATCAAGGAGAAGTGAAAGACGGTATTCCCACCACAGTAGATGTATAGACTCCACTAACTATAAAGAGGACCGTTAGAACTAAGGTCGAACACGAAGAAGGTCGGGTCGCAAAGAGTACTACATAAGACGTATATTCAATTTATTCGTCCCACTGTTATATATCGGAACCGTATGAGGTAAAGGAGAAACCTTGGTCAGACAACAAGGTACAGGTCAAGATTGACAACGAAGGACTGGACGTTTACCCAAAGGGTTCTCCTTCCAGTCCACCAGACCATAAGGGTAGAGAAAGTCTTAAAAGGTGTTAAATAACACTAGGTGGTCTCTTCCGTTACTGTGGGGTGAGGTCATGAGAACGAACCTTTCAGGGTACCTACCTCCTCGGACCACCAGACGTCAGGTACCCTAGTGTTTCAGTCTGTGCTGACTCGTTGAAGTGAAAGTGAAAAGTGAGAGTACGTGACCTCTTCCTTTACCGTTGGGTAAGGTCACAAGAACAAACCTCTTAGGGTCCCTGTCTTCTCGGATCATTCGACGGTAGAGACCCCAGTGTATCTCAACCTGTACTGAGTTCACTGAATCGTCGTCGTCGTCGTAACACTAGGTGTGTGAGTTTCAGAAACCGTATCAGTTATTTCGTCTGTATCTACAAAAAAAGACCTTGAGAGAAGGTAAAGACTACTAGGTCCCCTACAACTGTTAAACTAGAGACCAAGGAGACGGAAAAGATTTTGGTCGACCTTCTAGTGCAAAGTGCATAACGACTTCGGACCGAACCTTTTAAAACTCGTAATGAAATGATCGTACATTCTACCCACGTTAACATCAAACTCGTAAGAAACCGTAACGGAAAGAAACCCTAACCTACTTTTGACTGGAAAAGGAAAGGACACCGGTGACGACCCAAAAGGTTTAAACGACCGTATAATTCCCGTCGTGAAAGTGTCGTAGTAGAAGGTTTTGAACTTTATCGAGTTGACCTTAAAATAGTGAAGGTAATTGAAACAAGTATCACTACGAAGGATTCCGGGTGAACAAAACAAAAAAAAAAAAATCTAAAATAAAAAATAAAAAATTTAAAATTTTAGAAATTAAGAATGTACGCAAGGGTTTGTACTTGGGGGGAGGGTGGAGGGAGGGGTGTTGTAGAGAGACCCAGTAGGGGTACGTGGTCGGGGTTCGTACGACGTGGGACGTAGTCTGTAAGATTGTACATATGATAGTACATTCTTAACTTAGCGGTCAGGTACAGATTCCGGGTGAACTGAAGTGTAAGGTCCTACAGACCAAGATCCACTCACTAGTGTGGTAGCACTAAAAGACTCAGTACTTTTAGAAAAAAACATGTCAACAAGACACATAAGAACGGTGGAGAAGAATTATAGAAGACGAAGACAATCCAGCTATAGTAAAGAAAGGAAATAACTTGGGTAGAAACGTACCTTACAAGGGAACCATAGAGATTAAAAGAACTTCTCTAGAGATCAGAAAGGGTAAGACAACAAAAGGAGATAAAGAAAAGTAACTATCGACTCCTTCCGAAAGAATAGAGAGGAACGATAAGAAACCTTGGGACGTAAGTTTACCCATATAGAAAGGAAAAGAGGAAACGAAAAACGAAGAGAAGAAAAGTGTCGATAAACATTCCGGAGGAGTCTGTCAGTATAACGAAAAAACGTAAAGAAAAAGAATACCTACTAGAACTAAGGACAGAGGACATGTTACAGTGCTTGGAGACAGGTATCAAGTAGTCCGTGAGACAGATAGTCTAGATCAGGGAATTTAGATAATGAGTGAAGGTGACATATCAGTATTCCCTAAACTAAATCCAATATGGACTCGCCAGATCTCCAAAAGAGGTGAAATAAGTTAAAGTCAGACTTAAACCGTTATTCCCCTAGTAATAGACTCGGTGTCAGTCGAGAGACAGAACTAAAACGACTGACATATCTCGAAGAGACAGAAACCGACGTTTCTTATATTAGTTAGACTAAAACCACAACTGGTAGCCGACTTCAGGTAAACATCTTAGAAGAGAACACAACAACCTTCTCCCACAAACGATACTGGTCACGTAACAGAACCGTCTTGAGATAATCGGAAACGAGACGAAGTAAGACATGAGGTTTCGGTTTAAACGGACAATGAGGTCCACAAAGAACTGAAGGATGAAAACGTAAGGTCAGGGAATATTACTTTTCCTGTAGAAAAAACCCGCAATCAAGATCTTCCAGAACATCCAGAAGTATCTTGACAAGTTGAAGTCGAAGAAGTCATAATGACGAACCCCTCATCTGAACCTAATGACACTATAACTTACCAAACGGAACCTTTGCTTGTCTCTAGTAAGACAGAAAAACTTTAACGTAGGTTCATGACGTAAAGTTTGAGAAAACAACTGACACTACCGATGAGGTAAAGAAGAGTCCCTAAGGACGGGTATCATCATCTATATTAACAGTAGACTAAATTTAAGTGGGTAATGACAGGTAAGATCAAGTGACTAAGGATCTTACGGTCACAAGTGAGAACGGGAGAGGACAAACTGGTGAAGGTTAAACGCAACTAAGTACGTGGATTGTAAGGTCCAAGGATACATTATAACGAGAAATATCGTAACCTGGAACGAAGACAGAGGTCAGGGTAGGTGTTGACCCACAACAAAAACTAAACCGACGTAGAGAAGTAAGAAAAACCTCAATAAAGAGATGACTAGTGGTCATCGTATAACCCGTGGATGACTGAACCTCTCAAGTAGATAGTGACAGGATAGAAAAATGGAACAGTACGACAAGTACCACAAGAGTTCCGTTTTATGACTTCACCAAATGGTAAGAGAAGAGGTAATAGTCTCTCTACGTTTAGTTTTAGTTTTACTCTGTAGTAGAGTATGAACAATCTTAAGAATGGTATTTTTTCTGTTTTCCAATTTTTACGATTTCTCACCCATGTCACAACCACCCTTGTACTTGGCCATATCGGTGTACCTCTGATCATACCTCCAAACAGTTCTTTAATTTAATCTTGATGGTAAACTGGGTTAGTAGGGTGAAGAACAAATATAGGTTTTCTTTATTTCGGTAATACTGTCTCTATAGACGTAAAAATTCAATAGACTTCGTACTTAAGTTTTATTGGTTCCATACCTTTGTGTGACACACAGGTGGTTACCTACTTACCAAGTTCTTTTACACCACATATATATGTTAATTTATAGCAAGTCGGAATTCTTCTTTCTTAAGGACAGGAAATACTGGTGTACTTACTTGGACGTCCCGTAATCAGTCACTTTATTTAGTCTCCTTTTCTGTTTAAGACGTACCATAGTGTAAGATACACACACCCTGGATTTTTAAACAAAAGTTGAGGAACTTTACCTCATCTTTTCACTAACAGTTCCCTAACGACCCCCCTTCTTACCTTTAACTCTCTCATCTTACTTATGTCTGAAAGTCAATATTCTAGTTATTCCAGACTTAGAGTACATAATGTACAACTGATATCAACTAATAAAACATAACATGCTAACTTTAAATGAGTTACATCTTGGAGTCATCAGGGTGGTTATGTTTTGTTTTTGTTTTTTGTTTACTTGACTTGGTCGTGTTGTTCTCAATTTACACACTCAACCACCTACGTAATTTTTTTTTTTTTTTAGAAGGAACCAAAAGACACTATGGAAGTACTTGCGAACTGGGTCCAGTGACAAAGATCCTATGATCAAGAAGAAAAGAAATACGGGGGGAGAAAAGTAAAGAAACAGCAGGTCATTTATTCTTCTGTTATCTTGTCACCTTGAATCTAATAGCGAGAACTATCAGAATTTATTCTTTAAGATTTTGAAAAATTATATTTTAACTTCAACGACGAAATCCTATATCGTTTGAATCTTTGTAAACGGTGAACATTTGTACTGGATATACTTAGTAATTACCGTACCCCCTAGAGGACGATTCTTTTATTTACTAGACGAAACACGTCTCACCATTCGGTACTGAAAACCAGTATCCGTTCCACTCTCTTAGTCCGTAGTGTATTCCAGTGATCTTTTATCCTCTACTGAATCCTAAAGGTCCTCCTTCTAAATAAAACGAAATAAAAAGTTAGTAAAGAATTCCAGTTATAGTCCTCGTGATGGTCGTAGACGTTTGTAATTATTCTTACCGAATATCGCGTTGTGTAATAAGTTCCTTTAAATCATACACTTCCAGTTTCTTCTTGTAAAAAGTAAATCATGAACAAAGTGAGTTTGATTGATATGTCGTGGGATTTTGAAATGACTTTTACCGGTTTAAGTATATTCCAATCGTTATAGTTCTATTTATATATATATATATATGTGTTTTTTAGAAAACCTTTTGAGAGAACCGTTTATCACTTCAGTCATGTTGACCGGAGAAAGGTTCTAAAACGATGGAAACCATAGTGGTTTCTAAAATGACCATAGGTAAGATCACCCATGTTTTTGGAAAATGAATATAGAGTTTTTAGATATATCTTAAGTAAGAACTTTTATAAAATGATCATTATAAAATTTCTTTAAATATTACCTTTGACTAAAAGATGAAAGTAAATGGTAAAATTTTATCTCTAAAACACCATAAAAATACTTATATAACTATTTTACGAAATTTCAAGAATTAGGAAACCACTTTAGAAAACGATAAGGAACGCTGGGGAACTGGTACCATGAGGGATATTTACGTAGACTTTTATAAAGAATATTTGAGTCCAAAAAAGATAAAATAAGTACACATAAGATACTTTGTATTTGAACTACTAATTAAATATGTACGGATACAAATATATAAAAATTTTTTCAAAGACTAGAGACTGAAAATTTAGTTATCTGAAAGTAGAAAGAAAAGATGTGTAAATGTAAAAGAGATCAAATCCTGACTAATTTGCAAAGTAAACAACTCAGTTACGAACGACGGTTTAAAAGTATAGGAAATAAAAATCTATATCAACCATATATCTTTTTGTTCATCATCTGGACCATAATCGTTGTAATCTAGAAACTCAATTCATGGAAGAAACAATATTGGGTGACGTGGAAACAAGATATCTCTACATTGAAATCACGAAATTCCTCTACATCTAATTTCTTTTTGTGAAGTCCCCTTTGTTTTAATTGTAAGTAATTCCTTCTCTCGGTTTTTCACAATTGTTCGGAGAATCGGTCTTCTATTACATTTAGTGGACTCTGGAAAACATCTGTTTTACTATATGCCTTTCTTAGACCCAACGCTTGCGATGTATTAAAACACAATAGGTAACTAGAGGTACAAAATAGTTTTCATATTTTCTGGAAGACTTGTTATTTCCTCCCCCGGTC
>SJYO01037955.1:44512395-44633138 GCA_006410555.1 Capra ibex | reverse complement strand
GGGGGGCACAGAAAAAGAGAGAAAGAAGAAGAGAGGGAAAGGGAGAGAGACGAGAAATGAATTTGAAGTCCGACTTAGAGGTGGACCCCGCGCCTCCGAGCGGTCCAGACGAATGAACGGGGCCGACAATTCTGGGCGGGTTTTCCCTCGAATTCCGCTCCGTGGGAATCTATAAGTTCGCCCGCGGCCACCGGGTTGCATCTACCACGTTTAAGGAACAGACCTTAAAATAACCGGAAGGCGTATTTGGTTCGATAAGTCGGGAGAAGGAAGTGAATTAGAAGGATGATGCGATGTCAAAGAATTAGATTAGAATACAATTATTTATTTGTTCAGAAAGGTGCGGTTGCGGCAGGTGGGAAGCTTAAGGGACCTAGGTGGCCCCGACCTGGGGCCGTCTTATAGAAACCTTGTTTATTCACTCCCCTCTTTTTGTATAAAAATTTTCCGTTACGTTTACATTATCGTCATACGTCTTAATAAAATATAGTTGATCATTTCTGATTTAAAGAGTCTACTATTTTTACTTTTACTTCCATATGTTTAGTTGTTTAATACAACTTTATACGTCAGTTGTGACACTTTCTTTCTCTTGTTTATAAAACCAGAGGACTTTGAGAATGGAAGGACAAAGAAGTTAAGGCAAATCAAGTCAGCGAGTCAGCACAGGCTGAGAAACACTGGGGTACTTAGCGTCGTGCGGTCCGGAGGGACAGTAGTGGTTGAGGGTCTCAAGTAAGTCTGGACACAGGTAGCTCAGTCACTACGGTAGGTCGGTAGAATAGGAGACAACAGGGGAAGAGGAGGACGGGGGTTAGGGAGGGTCGAAGTTTCAGAAAAGGTTACTCAGTTGAGAAACGTACTCCACCGGTTTCATGACCTCAAAGTCGAAATTGTAGTAAGGAAAGTTTCTTTAGGGTCTCAACTAGAGGAAGTCTCACCTGACCAACCTAGAGGAACGTCAGGTTCCCTGAGAGTTCTCAGAAGAGGTTGTGGTGTCAAGTTTTCGTAGTTAAGAAACCACGAGTCGGAAGAAGCGTCAGGTTGAGAGTGTAGGTATGTGCTGGTGTCCTTTTTGGTATCGGAACTGATCTGCCTGGAATCAGCCGTTTCATTAAAGAGACGAAAACTTATACGACAGATCCAACCAGTATTGAAAAGAAGGTTCCTCATTCGCAGAAAATTAAAGTACCGACGTCAGTGGCAGACGTCACTAAAACCTCGGGGGGTTTTATTTCAGACTGTGACAAAGGTGACAAAAGGGTAGATAAAGGGTACCTCACTACCCTGGTCTACGGTACTAGAAGCAAAAGACTTACAACTCGAAATTCGGTTGAAAAAGTAGGAGGAGAAAGTGAAAATAGATCTCCGAAAAATCAAGGAGAAGTGAAAGACGGTTTCCTACCACAGTAGACGTATAGACTCCAATAACTATAAAGAGGGCCGTTAGAACTAAGGTCGAACACAAAGAAGGTCAGGTCGCAAAGAGTACTACATGAGACGTTTATTCAATTTATTCGTCCCACTGTTATAAGTCGGATCCGGTGAGATTTATATTTGTCTTAGTTATCACTTTATCTGTATACTCGTAATCATTTCGTGAGAACTCTTCTATTATGTTCCATCATCTTGGTGGTGTCGTTTAACAAAAGGTTGTCCAGTGTTACCTAGGGAAAGACATAATTTTTAACAATTAAGACTTACAATCTAATTCCAAAATATGATGTAACGAGAACATCGAAAGACATAATAAAGATTCATTTTTTGTCAATACATGAATCATGTATACCATTAACATTCCAATTTTATTTTCATTGACTATTAATAGTAACATCTCTTCTCGACTGAAATAAAGGTGTATATTATACTGTGAATTAGAGTGGAAATGATGTCCTACTATCCGTTCTCTCCCATTTAATGAACTCTAGTTACCTATGAGTCAAGTCAAGTCAAGTCAGTGATTCAGTACAGACTGAGAAACGCTGGGGTACTTGACGTCATCCGGTCCGGAGGGACAGGTAGTGGGTGAGGGCCTCAAGTAGGTTTGGGTACACGTAACTAAACCACTCCGGTAGGTTGGTAGAATAGAAGAACAACAGGGGAAGAGGAGGACGGGAGTTAGAAAGGGTCGTAGTCCCAGAAAAGTTTACTCAGTCGAGAAGTATAGTCCACCGGTTTCATAACCTCAAAGTCGAAGTTGTAGTCAGAATGGTTATTTGTGGGTCCTGCCTAGAGGGAATCCTACCTGACCAACCTAGAGGAACGTCAGGTTCCCTGAGAGTTCTCAGAAGAGGTTGTGGCGTCAAGTTTTCGTAAATAAGAAGTCACGAGTCGAAATAAATATCAGGTTGAGAGTGTAGGTATTTGCTGGTGACCTTTTTGGTATAAGAACTGATTTGTCTGGAAACAACTGTTTTACTACAGAGACGAAAAATTATACGACAGATCCAACCAGTTTTGAAAGGAAGGTTCCTCATTTGTAGAAAATTAAAGTACCGACGTTAGTGGTAGACGTCACTAAAACTTCGGGGTTTTTATTTCAGACGATGACAAAGGGATAGATAAACGGTACTTCATTACCCTGACCTACGGTACTAGAATCAAAAGACTTACAACTCGAAATTCGGTCGAAAAAGTGACAGCATAAAGTGAAAGTAGTTCCCCGGAAAATCAAGAAGAAGTGAAAGACTGTATTCCCACCACAGTAGACGTGTAGAATTCTAAAGAGACTCGTTAGAATCAAGGTCGAACACGAAGAAGGTCGGGTCGTAAAGAGTGTTACATGAGACGTATATTCAATTTATTCGTCCCACTGTTATTTGTCGGAACTGTATGAGGAAAAGGATAAACCTTGGTCAGACAACAAGGTACAGGTCAAGATTGACAACGAAGGACTGAGTCCTTATGACGTTTTAAATCGATTTGATCGATTGAATCAGATACATACCGAACCTTTAACACTACGGCTTAGTTAAGTCCAAAATAAAACTTCAATGACANGAATTCTAAAGAGACTCGTTAGAATCAAGGTCGAACGCGAAGAAGGTCGGGTCGTAAAGAGTGTTACATGAGACGTATATTCAATTTATTCGTCCCACTGTTATTTGTCGGAACTGTATGAGGAAAAGGACAAACCTTGGTCAGACAACAAGGTACAGGTCAAGATTGACAACGAAGGACTGAGTCCTTATGACGTTTTAAATCGATTTGATCGATTGAATCAGATACATACCGAACCTTTAACACTACGGCTTAGTTAAGTCGAAAATAAAACTTCAATGACATAGTGTTAAATAAGTCCTTTTCTATTTAACTACGATCCTTACAATTTGTTTCCCCTAAAATAAAAAAAATAAAAAATAAAAAAAAATTTAGATTAACATAGTGTTTACATACTTTGTCGGGTGACTTCCTCAACGTCCCCCTTCCACAACTTGATTCAGTGAAACCTTTAATTACCTGAGACATTCTGATTTCCGTTTTCCTTGACGAGTATTCTCCATATAAAATCAACTATTTCGACCAAAAGGTGTTCCCATGTCCAATTGTTAAGACTATGACGATATATACATATCACCTCACCTGATTAATTCGTTTACCTACCACCTACCACCCTAGTTCCAAAGAGAAAAAATAAAATAAAAAAAATAAAAAATTTAAAATTTTAGAAATTAAGAATGTACGTAAGGGTTTGTACTTGGGGGGTGGGTGGAGGGAGGGGTGTTGTAGAGAGACCCAGTAGGGGTACGTGGTCGGGGTTCGTACGACATGGGAAAATATCTCGTTTTACCGGAATATCCTTGACTTCTTAAATCTATCGTTTACCCTTTGACCGATTCGGTCTCTATTATTCGTTACTTTTCTCTCTACTTCTTCTCCACCAATTGTCTTTCGTCCCCAGGATCCACCCCGGGTACGTACCACACCCAGGAGTTTAGAGACTTTTCCTCTAGGAGGACCGATTGGAAGTACAGGTGTCACTTTTTACTACTCCGGCTACGACCCTAAACGTTTCCTTCGACCTCTAGTGTCGGTTAAGAGAGAAGACCTTGCTACAACTGAATTTCCTCGTCCCTTACGTCCTTATCTCTGGGTCTACATCTCTTGATTGTACACCTGTGTCACCCGTTTCCTCTCCAACTTTATTTAACTCTCGTGTCGCGACTGTAGATATGTGATGGAACACATTTTATTTATCGAACACCCTTCGACGACGTATCGTGTCTCTGGAGTCGAGACACGACACACCACTGGATTCTCCCACCTTTCGCCCTTACCCTCCCCTCAGATTCTCCCTCCTTTATATACGCATACATATCTACTAAGTGAAGTGAAACGTTGTCTTTGATTGTATTGTAACATTTCTTTAACATAAGGTTATACTGTCCCTTTTATTAACTTTTTGTTTTTTTGTCCTTCGTCAAAAAAGAATAAGTGGTTAGGGAAACAAAGGAAGAGCCGGAGGATAACACTGATCGTACCCACACACCTGACTCTTTATAACAGACATTTCAACGTCAGGATTATAAAGTCTCTTCTCCTATTTCATATTTTCAAATTTTGACTTTCTGGTTCTCATCGACTGGTCTTTTTAACGAAGATCGTTCAGTAAAAATCCCCTAAAATTAGGTAATAAAATATACCTTATAGATGTCTCCGAAGATCTAAAGAGACATTTTTGACTAATTGAAGGTTCAAGTACAGTGATTTATACATAAAAAAAAGATTACCTTTCGTGTTGACTTATCATTATATTTAACTACGAAAGAGTTCTTATTAGAAAAAAGTATTAAATAATAATTATATCTTACTCATGAAAATGTACCTCCTTACTGAGACAAGGTAAATAAATGTAACCTTTGGTTTAAATTAACTTACACGGTTAAACGAAACTTTATATAGGGAACTGTAAAGACATATGTAGGGGGAAGATAGGAGTCATTTTGTATATCGAAAACAGTAAAGTGGAAGAAGTGTTCCTCATCCCTAACATCTTACCTATTTATTACCAATATTTACTTTGTAAAGGAGAACACATCAGACAAGAGTTTTAAAACAAAGCCCAATACACACTAACTAGAACAACTATAAAATTTTAAATCGTACTTCTTATCAGAATACTTACGGAAAATAAGTACTTTTTTTTTTTTCCTTTGATCAAAACAAAGGACAAGACTGAGATAATGGTAACAAGTTGCAAGTCAACGTATTTCGTTTCATACGAATTGGAAGTCCGTGTGAGACGTTTAGAGTTGTGTAGATGAATTTTTAATAAAAATCCTTATTATCAAAGTTATACCCCACTTCAAGGAAGTTAAGTCACGTTTTTAGTTATGTCATTTACTCGTGTGTACGTTTAGTTTGATTAACAGAAACATTGAAAACAATGTTTGAAAAGGTATAAAATTTCGAAAAAAAAAAACTCTTCGACTTTATAATTTTGGACAGATGTTAAAAGGTAGATAAAAATAGGAAAAGTACCTTCACTGAA
This sequence comes from Capra ibex, assembly GCA_006410555.1. Lineage (NCBI taxonomy): Eukaryota > Metazoa > Chordata > Mammalia > Artiodactyla > Bovidae > Capra > Capra ibex. The sequence goes on along the minus strand of SJYO01037955.1, from coordinate 44,627,647 downwards.
CCAAGTACGTTGTCGCTAGAATATTAATTTTACAATAACATAAAAATGGTTTCATATAAACTAAATGTCAAATTTAATATAAATATAATCAAAGTCTACATTTCGTATCACTAAGTCATCAAAATGCCATATATGATGTAATTTTCAATAATATTCCATTGTCGATGTTAAGGGACACAATATGTTATATAGGAACAACGAATAGACAAAATATGTTTTATCCGACATACAGAAGTATGGGAATTCCAGGGTGAAGGGGTAACAGAGAGAGGTCATCATTGGTAGTCAAATAGAAGAGATAGAAACTTAGACAAAGACAAAACGATATATGGAAGTAAACATAATGAAAAAATCTAAGGTGTACGTCCATTGTAGTGCATCATAAATAGAAAGAGACTGTAAAGTGATTCTTATTACGAGAGATCCAGGTAGTGTAAAGACGTTTACAGGTATGATGGGTTTAGTTAGATGTCTAAATTACGTTAGGAACACTTTTATAGGTACGGTAAAAGACATCTTGATTTTGTTTATACTAACGTAGACTTGTAAACGACCTCGAGACATAGTATCTGACTTATAAACATAAGGAGGTTTAGGTATACAACTTTGGGTGTAATATTCTCACCAACATAGACTTGTACCCCGGAGTTACAACAACGACAACAAGTCAGTGATTCAGCATAGACTGGGAAACACTGGGGTACCTGATATCGTACGGTTCGAGGAGACAGGCGGTGATAGAGAACCCTCAAATGAGTTTAAGCACAGGTAACTCAACCACTACCATATATTGGTAGAATTGGAGACGGAAGGGGAAGAGGAGGACGGAAGTTAGAAAGGGTCGTACTTCCAGAAAAGGTTACTCAGTCAAGAAATGTAGTCCACCGGAACTTCATTAATTCAAAGTAACTTCTGGGTACCCACCCCATGACTTTCTCTTCCTAGTCACACGAAAATTCTTCTCTGTGGTCACTCGAGCGAGAGAGAGGTCTATATTATGTCTCCTTTCCAATATACCCGAGTATCGTCCTTCCTCCGATAGATGTTCAATCCTTCTCCCGAAAGTAATATTTATCTTACTCATATGAAAAACATGAAGATCGAAAGTCTTGAGACTCTTTTAATTTCAGACAACAAATTCGGTGAATTAAAATGATAAAATACTATCGTCGGGTTCGTCTGATCGTTTGAAACCTTCTGTTTTCTCTGTAAAGTATATACGTCACGACGTGACGTGGAACATTCGATAGGTTTAGATATATGAAATACTTCCTTTTTCGATCTTGGAATATGAGTAGATACACCTAAGATGATACTTTACAGGGACAGTGGGACATATTGTAGACTACCACAAGTTGTGTGTTATCGTATATAACTCTGTCCGTCAGTCCATTTTACGAGTAACACCAGTAATGGACACCAGACAGAAATGAAAGTACAGTCTTGTAATTTTTGTACTTTTACTTTTGTTAGAGGGGGAATTTTTTTACAAGTAACACACTAGAACGTATCTGTTATTACACTCTTTCTTCACTGTACGAAAGTTTTTAATATAAAATCAACTAGGAATTCTACCTCAAAAAATAAAAGAATGTAACTTAAAACCATATAGTAATTTACATAGATTATTTTGTATAGGTTACGTATTTTTATTTATACACAAATTATAATTTTACATTTACTGGAGAATTTTTAGTTGTCTATTTTCTTTTATATGTTTATTTTATAACTACTCATGTATTAAGGATTTTATATTTACGTTTACCTTTTACTTATATATTTTTGTAAAGTTTAGAATAATTTTAATTATTTTTCGTTAGATTTTTATAGTAAATAAGTAGGTAACGAAGTTGTTTTCTATTTACTACGTATTACGGTTGTCTCCATACTGTTTACCTGTAAGTAAATAAATACCATTTTTATATACGATTTTGTAATAACCTTCCGTTAGTTCATCACCAATATACTGAATGTTACACAAATATTAACTGGTTCTGAAAATAAAGATCTTTGTATAAAAACTTTATTAACTTATAAAATTTTTCATATTACACTTTACTAATTAAAATGTAAATAACTTTTGACCTACTGAATTCACGAATAGTTCCCTTATCATCATTTATATCAAGGTATCGAAATTATTATCGTCAAAAATATAGAAAGGTATTTTACCTTTTTATCAATCTGTGATTTCTCAAATTTCACGTAAATAAATATATATATGATAAGATCTTTCTAGTACTTTTAATCTACGTAATATACCAATGGATAGACACACAAGTATTTGGTTTACTTACGTAAGTTTTCTGTATATTTTACTTAAAATGTAAATTACCCTTTAAATCTTGCCTCAAAGAATTGATTTTAAACCAGAAGATCATAAAAATTTTAATTGATTCAATGATTTATTTAAGATATCTTAAATTATTTGTAGTTAGCTCTTACCGTGTTAAAGTAGAATTTAAAGTGTTCTACCTTTAGTCCTAGTGTTTACCATAAATTCAAGTCACATCGACGAGTCAGTACAGACTGAGAAACACTGGGGTACTCGACGTCTTACGGTCCGAAGGACCAGGTAGTGGTTGAAGATCTCAATTGCGTTTGAGTATAGGTAACTCAGCCACTATGGTAAGTCGGTAGAGTAAGAGACAGTAAGGGAAGAGGACGGCGGGAGTTAGAAAGGGTCGTAGTCCCAGAAAAGTTTACTCAGTCGAGAAACGTAGTCCACCGGTTTCGTGACCTCAAAGTCGAAGTTGTAGTCAAGAGGGTTGTTTGTAAGTCCTAACTAGAGGAAATCCTACTTGACCAACCTAGAGGAACGTCAGGTTCCCTGAGAGTTGTCAAAAGAGGTTGTGGTATCAAGTTTTCACAGTTAAGAAGTCACCAGTCGAAAGAAATATCAGGTCAAGAGTGTAGGTATGTAATTGATCTACCTGTAAACAACCGTTTCATTACGGAGACGAAAAATTATACGACAAATTCAACCAGTATTGGAAGGAAGGTACCTCGTTCATAGAAATTTAAAATACTAAAGTCAGTGGTAGACGTGACTAAAACCTCCGGTGTTTTTATTTCAGACTGTGACAAAGGTGTCAAAGGGTTAGATAAAGGGTACTTCACTACCCTGGTTTACGGTACAAGAAGTAAAAGACTCACAACACGAAATTCGGTTGAAAAGTGAGAGCAGAAAGTGAAAGTAGTTCTCCGAGAAATCACGAAGAAGTGAAAGATGGTATTCCCACCACAGTAGACGTATAGACTCCATTAACTATAAAGAGTGTCCTCAGAACTAAGGTCGAACAAGAAGGAGGTTGGGTCTCAAAGAGTACTATATGAGACGTATATTCAATTTATTCGTCCCACTGTTATATGTGGGAACTACATGAGGAAAAGGATAAACCTTGGTCAGACAACAAGGGACAGGTCAAGATTGACAACGAAGGACTGGACGTATGTCTAAAGAGTTTTCTGTCCAGTCCACCAGACCATAAGGGTAGAAAACTTCTTAAAAGGTGTCAAATAACACTAGGTGTGTCAGTTTCCAAAACGGTATCAGTTATTTCGTCTTTATCAAAAGACCTTGATAGAACGAAAAAACTACTAGGTCGTCTACATCCGTAAAACTATAGACCAAGGAAACGGAAGAGATTTTGGTCGAATTGGTAGACCTACAAGTACCAAGTGTATAACAACTTCGGACCGAAACTCTTAAAACTCGTAATGAAATGATCGTACACTTCCATCAAACACCAACAAACTCATAACACACCATCAAACTCATAACACACCATCAAACTCATAAGAAACCGTCACGGAGAGAAACCCTAACCTCACTTTTGACTGGAAAAAGTTATGACACCGGTGACGACTCTAAAGGTTTAAACGACCGTATAACTACGTCATGAAAGTGTCACAGTAGAAAATCCTAAACTTTATCGAGTTGACCTTAAGGTAGTGGAGGTGATCGAAACATGAATCACTACGAAGGATTCCGGGTGAACTGAAGTGTAAGGTCCTACAGACCGAAATGTATTCACTAGTGTGGTAACACTAATAGACCCAGCACTTCTATAAAAAGACATGTCAAAAAGATACAAAAGAACGGTGGAGAAGAATAATAGAAGAAGATAATCTAGGTATGGTAAAGACAGGAAATGACTCGGGTAGAAACGTACTTTACAAGGGAACCATAGAGATTAATAGAACTTCTCTAGAGATCAGAAAGGGTAAGACAACAAAGGGAGATAAAGAAACGTAACTAGTGACTCCTCAGAAAGAATAGAGAGGTACGATAAGAAACCTTGAGATGTAAGTTTACATACATAGAAAAGAAAAGAGGAAACGGAAAGTGAAGAGAAGAAAAGTGTCGATAAACATTCCGGAGGAGTCTGTCGACGAAACGAAAAAACGTAAAGAAAAAGAACCCCTACTAGAACTAGGGACACAGGACATTTTACAGTACTTGGAGGTAGGTATCAAGTAGTCCGTGAGACAAATAGTCTGGATCGGGGAATTTAGATAAAGAGTGAAGGTGACATATAAGTATTCCCTAAACTAAATCCAGTATGGACTTACCAGATCACTAAAAGGGATGAAAGAAGTTAAATTCAGACTTAAACAGTTATTCTTCAAGTACTAGACTCGGTGTCAGTCGAGGACCAGAACAAAAATGACTGACATATCTTGAAGAGGTAGAAACCGACGTTTCTTATATTAGTCAGACTATAACGACAACCGGTAGACCACTACAGGTTTACATCTCCAAAGAGAACACAACAACCTTCTCTCACAAACGAGAATGGTCACGTAAAATAACCGTTTTGAGAGAATAAGAAAGAGACGAAGTAAGATATGAGGTTCCTTTTAGGAGTATTTACTGTGGTTTAACAACTCTTCGACGGAGTCTCTTGTAAAAATAGAAATGTAAGAGATCAATTGTCCCTCACTTTTACTAGTATCTACTCTAAACGTGACAAACTTACAGGGTCTCTCCCAACTTTAAAATATTATTTTCGTACTCGAGGTCATTAAAATTCGCTTAATACCTTTATTGAGTAAATTAAAGGACTTAATAATTATCTTATATACAATGTATATAATAGTTAAATAACTTAATAATCATATACGGTACGTTCCTTAATCTAAAATGGAAACAAAACACACAACTTAACAAAATCTCAAAAAAATACGTTTCAAAGTAGTAGTCTGGTCCCTGTGACTATTGTGAATTCTGAATTCTCGTAAATCGTTTACAACTTAGTACCCGTGTGAAAATAATAAATCGTTCTTGGGGTACATTGAGTCCACTGTTACAAAGTTTTATAATAAAATTTCCTGAACTTTATAATATTACGATGTAATCCATGGTCAAGATAATTTTTATAGATGTCTTTTGACTCAACAGGAGAGAGTGAGTCGTTAGTAATGAAACCCTCAAATCCCTCTCCTTGTCCGAAATCCACTTCCTCATCCCTCTTTCTTCTAATACAATTTAAGATAACTTTTTATAGTCTAATCGTTCTAATTTTCTTAAAAGTGTTGTTGTATTTGTAATTTTCTTCGTATTTAATTTCTTGTGTTTAAAGTTTTCTGTTCAATGACAGAATCAGTTCCACTTTAGTGGTTTACCTTTCTTTTATTTTCCAAAGTATTCATCGAAAATTCATGCATTACGTTTGTAAGTAAACACATTGTTTTCCCATTTTTAAACTATTATGATGTTGTCATTCCACTTTTACCCCTGGTCTCTCGAGACCTTTGTTTAACTTTTTCTTTTAATGTTGTTGTGTCTTTATTATTTATATTTATAAATAAATATATTTATAAGACAATAAGGTCCATACAGAATTGAAGGATGAAAACGTAAGGTCAGGGGACATTACTTTTTCCTTTAGAGAAACCCCACAATCAAGATCTTCTAGAACGTCCAGAAGTGTTTTGACAAGTTGAAGTCGAAGAAGTCGTAATGACGAACCCCGTATCTGAACCTAATGGCACTATAACTTACCAAACGGAACCTCTACTTGTCTCTAGTAAGAAAGGAAAACTCTAACGTAGGTTCATGACGTAAAGTTTGAGAAAACAACTGATACTACTGATAAGGTAAAGAAGAGTCCCTAAGGACGGGTGTCATCATCTATATTAACAGTAGACTAAATTTAAGTGGGTAAGGTCAGGTAAAATAAAGTGACTAAGGATTTTACAGCTACAAGTGAGAACGGTAGAGGACAAACTGGTGAAGATTATATGGAACTAAGTATCTGGATTGTAAGGTCATGTAAGGTCCAAGGATACGTTATAACGAGAAATGTCATAGATTGGAACGAAGACAGTGGTCAGTGTAGATGTAGACCCGTAACAAAAGCGAAACCAAGGTAGAGAAGTAAGAAGGACCACGATTAAGAGGTCAGCAGAGGTCATCGTACAACTCGTGGATGACTGGAACCTTCAAGTAGAAAGTCACAGTATCGAAAAACGGAAAAGTATGATTCTTCCTTTGATAGACTAACACAATAGGAATACAGAATGATCACTTGCAGACTTATTCTTATACGTATCTCTTTCTTAAGTAGTGTAAAAGTAAAGATTTGGACCGTTCAACGATTTTGACAGTCTTCGAAAACTTTACTTTCTTTTCAAGATAATAAAATACAAGGTTGTCCCAGACACACATCAGAACGGACCCAAGACTTGTTGTACGACGATTTTGTCAAGTGACTGTAATTAACATAGCATAAGGTAATAATATAACCCGAAGCGACCATTGGTATTAATATGTCTCAATTAGAACCTTAATACAACAAACAAAACTTTTAATACCAAAGATATGTAAAGAGTCAGGTCAGACATTAATTATAGTATATAGAATCTAAAAAAACAACTTATGGAAGGAATTCTGTCTCTCAAGTTTATTAACGATAAAGAAAAAAGAAGCCATATTAGTAATCCCTAAACTTAATCCAACATGGACTTACCAGATCACCAAAAGGGATGAAAAAAGTTAAAGTCAAACTTAAACCGTAATTCCTCAAGTACTGCACTTGGTGAAAGTCGAGGAAGAAAACAAAGACAACTGACATATCTCGAAAAGGTAGAAACCGACGTTTCTTATATTAGTTGGACTAAAGTCATAACCGCTAGACCACTACGGGTACATGTCTTAGAAAAGAACACAACAACCTTCTCCCACAAACGATACTGTTCCCGTAAGAGAACCGTTTTGAGACAATCGGAAACAGGACGAAGTAAGACATGAGGTTCCGGTTTAAACGGATAACGAAGTCCATAGAAAACTGAAGGATAAAAAAGTAAGGTCAGGGGATACTACTTTTCTTATATAAAAAACCACAATCAAGATCTTCTAGAACATCCAGAAGTATCTTGGCAAGTTGAAGTTGAAGAAGTTGTAATTGACAACCACGTATCTGAACCTAATAACACTATGACTTACGAAACGGAACCTTTACTTCTCTAGTAAGACAGTAAAAACTTTGACGTTGGTTCATGACGTAAAGTCTGAGAACAACTGATACTACCGATGACGTAAAGTAGATTCCCTAAGAACAGGTGTCATCATCTATATTGTCAGTGGACTTACTTTAAATGGGTAAGACCAGGTAAAATCAAGAAACTAAGGATTGTACAACTACAAGTGAGAACGGTAGAGGACAAACTAGGAAAGGTTAAACGGAACTAAGTACCTGGATTGTAAGGTCTAAGGATACGTTATAACAAGAAATGTCGTAGTCTGAAATAAAAGTGGTGGTCTGTGTAGGTTGTTGACTCGTCACAAAGGCGAAACCGAGTTGGAGTAGGAAGAAAGACCTCGATAAAGAGGTCAGAAGAGGTCCTCGTATAACCTGTGGTTGGACCCCTCAAGTAGATAATCACAATATGTAAAAATGAAAAAATACGACAAGTACCTCAAGAGTTCCGTTCTTACTACTTCACTAAACGGTAAGGAAAGAGGTCACCTGGTGCAAAACAGTCTTGAGAGGTGGTACTGGGCAGACAGAACTCACCGGGATCTGCCGTACTGAGTATCAAAGTGACTCAATCTGTTCCAACACTAGGTACACTAATCAAACCAATCAAAAGACAGTAACACCAAAAGTAAGACAGACGGGAGATTACCTAATACTATTTTTCTAACACTTTCAAAGGACTACCCTTCCTGACCAACAGCCATATTGACCTAGAACGAGACAACTCGTCTCGGTACGAGTCCTTTAGAAATTACATTAAAATACGACTACCTACCCCGACATAAAGAAGGGACAACAAACCAGATTCCGGTTTAATACCTTCCCCATTACCGTCGTTTCCGTTGAAAGAAGTTTTTCTGAAAACGGTCGTTGACAACGAGGGTCCTGACAACATCAGTCAAAGGGACTGAGGAGTCGTCCGGTGACTCTCACCGGCGACGGTGACAGACCGTTTTGAGACGGTCTCTCAGGACATATGAGTGTCAGTTCAGACCGGATCAGAGAACACCCTATTGACGAGGAAAGAGGACTCAGGACCACTTGTGTTCCTAAACAACAAGGTAGGTTCTCAGACAAAGGGATCCCCAAGAGTTAGGAAAACAACTTAGAGGTCCAACCCTTAAGTGAACACCTGGGATCTTGAAAACTTTGTCACACTTTACAGAAACCATATCAACAAGAGGTCAAACACCCAGTAGACGAGACGTCGAGATATCCCTCTGATTACCATTGGAGGAGGTTCTCCTGCGTACGATGTGTGACACAGAGGGACCAGACGACATCGGTCTCGGGGACAGGGTGTCGTCCAGTGACGATTGGGCTCAGAGACGTCCTCTGTAAGTTTGTGAGTTTCCGTCCAAACCGAGTCAGTGTCATCCCCCATGATGAGGAAAGGGAGTCCTAATCCAGATTATCTATCTTACGGACTTCTTGATACCTATTTCCAAACACTGTAACATGTTCTCTACCAGTAGTTTTGGTAGGGGTTCTTTTTCTTTCCGTTTTTCCCTTTTACCAACAGACTCCTCCAGAATGTTTATCGACTCTTTTCTTCCCTTCTATTTCCGTTTCCTTTTTTCCCTTCTATATGGGTAGATTTTTGTCTTAAGGTTTCTTATCGTTCCTCTCTATTGTCAGAAGGACTCACTTGTTACGCTTCTTTATCACCCTTTTTTTTATCATACCCTTTCCGATCTCTAAAGAAGTTCTTTTAATCTGTATGGTTCCCTTGTAAATTACGTTTCTACCCGTGTCACTTCCTATCTTTGTCATACCTAGATTGTCTTCGTCTTCTATAATTTTGATCCACCGTTTTTCTGTGTCTTCTAGATATGTTTTTTCTAGAATTACTGGGTCTATTGGTACTACCACACTAGTGAGTGGATCTCGGTATGTAGAACCTCACACTTCAGTTCACCCTGAATCCTTGTTTCGATCACGTCCACTACCTTAAAGTCTATTTTATAAAGTATAGGATTTTGTACTACGACAATTTCACAACATGAGTTATATGGTCGTTTATACATTTTGATCAATCACCGGTGTCCTGACCTTTTACACACAAGTAAGGTTAAGGTTTCTTTCCGTTACGGTTTCTTACAAGTCTGATGGTGTATTAACATGAGTAAAGTGTACGATCATTTCATTAGGAGTTTAAAGAGGTTTGATCCGAAGTTGTCATGTACTTGACTCTTTAAGGTGTACAAGTTCCACCTAAATCTTTCCCGTCTCCTTAGTCTCTGCTTTGACGGTTGTAAACTACCTAGTATCCGTTTCGTACTCTTAAGGTCTCTTTATCGATTAATTCAAAGTAACTGATTTTGGAAACTAAAACACCTAGTATTGTTCGACACCTTTTAAGAAGTTCCCTACCCTGATGATCTGGTGAAATAGACGGAGGACTCTTTGAACATACGTCCAGTTCTTGTACCTGTACCTTGTCGTCTGACCAAAGTTACACCCTTTCCTCATGCAGTTCCGTTATATAACAATTGAGACGATTAAATGAGATACGTCTCATGTAGTAATCTTTACGGCCCGACCTACTTTCTGTTCGTCCTTAGTTCCAACTATCCTCTTTTTAGTTATTGGAATCTATACGTCTACTGTGTTGGGAATACTGTCCTGTACCTTCGTCGGACCTACAGGTAGTCGTCCACCTACCTACCCTCTCGACACCACGTATATGTGTTACCTCATAATGAGTCGGTAATTTTTCTTAAGTAAACTTAGTCAAGACTACTCTACCTACTTCGACCTCGGCTAACACGTCTCACCCCACCCGGTCTTTCTCTTTGTGGTTATGTCATATGATTGTGTATATACACCTTAAATCCTTCTACCGTTACGGCTGGGACATACGTTCTGTCCTTTTTTCTGTGTCTACACATATTGCCTGAAAACCTGAGTCTCCCTCTCCCTCTCCCACCCTACTAAACCCTCTTACCGTAAGATTGTACATATGATAGTACATTCTTAACTTAGCGGTCAGATACAGACTGCGTCCTACGTCGTACGAACCCCGACCACGTACCCCTACTGGGTCTCTCTACAATACCCCTCCCTTCACCCTCCCCCCAAGTACAAACCCTTACGTACATTCTTAATTTCTAAAATTTTAAAATTTTTATTTATTGATTTTTTTTTCTTTTTTTATTTTTATTTTTATTTTCTTTAGAATCTCCTTGAGATCACGGAGGACTACTTACACTTTCTCTTCTCACTTTTACGACCGAATTTTGAGTTGTAAGTTTTTTGTTTCTAGTACTGTAGGTCAGGGTAGTGAAGTACAGTTTATCTACCCTTTGTTACCTTTGTCACTGTCTGCAATAAAAGAGCTCGAGGTTTTAGTGACGTTTAACACGGACGTCGGAACTTTAATTTTCTGAGAACGAGGAACTTTCTTTTCGATACTGGTTACGGGTTGGATCTGTCGTATAATTTTGTGTTTCTGTAATGAAACGGTTGTTACCAGGTAGATCAGTTTCATACCAAAAAGGTCATCAGTACATACCTACACTCTCAACCTGGTATTTCTTCCGACGTATGGTTTCTTGACTACGAAAACTTGTCACCACAACCTTTTCTGAGAACTCTTAGGAAACCTGACGTTCCTCTAGTTTGGTCTGTTAGGATTTCCTTTAGTCATGACTTATAAGTAATCTTCCTGACTACAACTTAGACTTCGACGTTATGAACCCGGTGGACTACGTTTATGACTGAGTAACCTTTTATAAGACTACGACCCTTTCTAATTTCCGTCCTCCTCCCCTGTTGTCTCTTGTTCTACCAACATACCGTAGTGACTGATTTACCTGTACTCAAACTTGTTCGAGAACCTCTACCACTTCCTGTCGCGTCGGACCGCACCACGACAAGTACCCCAGAGTTTCTTAGACTGTGTTGACTCGATGACGTGTTGTCTAGAAAAGAAGACCGTGAAATTTTGATGTTTCTCAAGAAGAATTTAGCTTTATCGAACACTTTATCAAGAAACAACTCGTTCTATCACCTCCTTTCTTTTATCATTTTGACACATATAAGAGACTTTCTATGAGTTCAATATTAACCTATGAAAATAAAGTGACTTAACTTTACTCGTGAATAAACCGTTGTCTTTTTTTTTTTTTTTTTGTACCGAGTCGACCTTTTCCTAGACGGACGTTACGCCCTCTGGAGCCAAGCTGGGGACCCAACCCTTCTAGGGGACCTCTTCCCTTTCGGATGGGTGAGGTCATAACACCGGACCTCTTAAAGTACCTGACATATCAGGAACCTTAGCGTTTCTAGTCTCTACTGACTCCCTGAAAGTGAAAGTCTTTATTTGTATGAAAAAAAAAAGAATTGATTTGTTTCTTGATATATATTATCTACATTAAAATTGGAGAGTACACAAAATCGTGTAAATAAGATTGACATGAAAGAATATAGTAGGAATTGTTTATCGACAAAATTCTATTTATATATAAATCTAATATAAACATAATTCGAGTTGATTACATTTTATATCATTAATAAAACTCATATGTCGATATGAACCTGTGTATATAATACTACAATATTCTGATATGTTGGTATACTATACATGTATAATAAATTTATTCTTTAACTGAAAAGAGTATAAAATGAAAGTTACTTTTTACTTTAAGACAATACCAACAAATACAAAATGTATTAAAATCGAATCAAAAAGTTCTCCCAATTAGTATTAATAACGTTTGACTAAAAAAAAATTAAAACGTCTTGATTTATTTACATCAATTATAAAAACCATGACATAGATTGGGAAAAATTATTACATATAAGGTATATTTTCAATTTGTAATAAAAATCATACAATAAATAGAGATGAGTACACTCGAGAATAGTGTTCTTAGAGTACAAAGTATTTATCTATGTAAAAAAAAAAAAAGTTTACACTTCATTTGGTAAATAAAATCAAAACTGAAGACGACGTAACGAGGAACGATGACTGTCTTGTAAGAGTACGTTCGTACCCGGGAAATATATATCGAGATTTCTACCCGTCAAACCTCCGTTACGATCGGTAACATGTCTTACCTACGATGAAACAATGGGCACTCTACTTGGATACCGATCAAATATATAGACATAAAACACCTTCAAGGGTTTCACTAAATGTTCTATTCACTAAATATTGTACTTCTTATAATAATAATTGAAGTCCTAGAGTGATGGTAGGTATAAATAAAGAAAGAAAACAATGTGTGGAAAACAGGAAAATAAATGTAGAGAAGGAAAAAAGGAGTTAAAAGAGAAAGGAATAGACAGAAAGGACGATATAGTAGATTCTTAACCGAACAGTATCTTTATCGACGTTTTTATTTATATAAAAAAGGAAGAATTTGCATTTCGTTACTTTACCGAATAAACTTTGAGTTCATTTGGACTCCTTAAGGAAAGGATAAGGTTGACCATAGAGAAGAGTAAATACGTACACACTAGGAAATTCAAAATGTTGTGTGTGAGACAGACTCGTGTCTTCTCTGTCAATTAAGACGCCATAAACTTATACAGATCTCCCTTTAATTCTCTAACTTTTGACAAATAAACGTTTCAAAGATATTGTCTAAGTCTGAAGTAAGTCGAGTCGAGGGATTCTTGAGTCTCATTTTTAAATCGTTACAAAAATAGACTAAGACATCCTTAATACAGACATACGAAAAAAGGGGAAGGAATTTCACACTTTCCAAACACTTTTAGAATGGACGGTGTAAGTATAGATGTAGGTTTTTCGTAGACTTGACACTCTTTTAATAAACCTACTTGTTACTTAAAGGATGATAGTGACACTGTAGTATTAACAGTTGTTTAAATTTTTTTTTAGGAATTTTATGGATTCTTCCCCAAAGAAGGGAAATCCTAGAGGATGTAGACTAAAGTCTTTTCATCGAACAAAGTACAAAAGAATCCTACAAACATGATATATAAAGAAAGATCGTTTGTAGGAATGCTACCAACGTACACACACGAATCAGTGATTTATAGGTTGAGAAAACGTTTGGGTACCTGACGTCGAGTTGTCTGAGGAAACAGATACCTAAAAGGTCTGTTTTTACGACCTCATCCAACGACAAAGGACAAGGTACAGTAAGTTTTCAAATCGTATAAGTCATTGATTTCGTAATGAGAGAACCCATGTATAAATTTACAGAGTTAGTGTAATGGTGACTATGTTATGTGTCTTCATATAAAGTACATTCCTTTCTTCTCCTCAAATAGTGAGTCTGAGTGAGACTATTTAGAACTCCCTGTCCTAATATACTGTAACTTTGATAAAACTAAGTAAGTGAGTAAATAAACGAGTGAGTAAATAGTAAAAAATAAGTAAATTTATGTCCGAGACCTGAAAAACAGTATCTATTTCGTATGAAAACGATCGGTTTAATGTCGTCTTTCGTCTGAAACACCTCTTTTAACATACAAAATTGTCTTAGAAAAAATAATAAAACTATTTTAATAAATCTTTAATTAAAGTATAAAATATTTCAGAAAACATTTCATCATATCCTTTTATCTTCTCTTTTACCTTTCTATATAGATTTTACGTTACCGTGAATGAACATAGTGAAAATGTTCCTTCTCGTTGATTTGAAAATAATCAACTACAATATTATCAATTTTTTTTTTTCTCTTTTTTCTGTAACTTTGCAGTGCATTAGATACAATTGGAACTCGTAGACTTGTCTACCAACGGTAGAATGATTTCATTGTATAGTATCGTTCAAGGTGCCATAATCCACAAGACTTCTTTCATTTTGATCGTACTAAATAACTCGAGGGATTGTATCTTGACCTGTACCCTATTGTCTGACCAAGGTTTATCCTTTTCCTCATGCAGTTCCGACATATAACAGTAGGACGAATAAATTGCATATCCGTGTCATGTAGTACTCTTTACGACCCGACTTCCTTCTTGTTCGACCTTAGTTCTAACGACTCTCTTTATAGTTACTGGAGTCTATACGTCTACTGTTGTGGGAATACCGTCTGCAACTCCTTCTTGAATTCTCGGAGAACTTCTTTCACTTTCTACTCTCACTTTTACAACCGAATTTCAAGTTGCAAGTCTTTTGATTCTAGTACTCTAGACCAGGGTAGTGAAGTTAAGTTTATCCACTTCTGTCCTATTTGCTGTGTCTACACATATTGCCTGAAAACCTGAGTCTCCCTCTCCCTCTCCCACCCTACTAAACCCTCTTACCGTAAGATTGTACATATGATAGTACATTCTTAGTTTAGCGGTCAGATACAGACTGCGTCCTATGTCGTACGAACCCCGACCACGTACCCCTACTGGGTCTCTCTAAAATACCCCTCCCTCCACCCTCCCCCCAAGTACAAACCCTTGCGTACATTCTTAATTTCTAAAATTTTATTATATATATATATATATATATATGTAAACTTTTTACGAATATTTTTCTTTTTTTTGTTTATCCACCCCTTTGTCACCGACTGAAATAAAAAGACCCGAGGTTTTAGTGACGTCTACCACTAACGTCGGTACTGTAATTTTCTGCAATGAGGAAAATTCCTTTCAATACTGGTTGGATGTGTCGTATAATTTTTCGTCTCTGTAATGAAACGGTTGTTTCCAGGTAGATCAGTTCCGATACCAAAAAGGTCACCAGTATATACCTACACTCTCAACCTGATATTTCTTTTGACTTGCGACTTCTTAACTACGAAAACTTGACACCATAACCTCTTCTGAGAACTTTCAGGGAACCTGACGTTCCTCTATGTTGGCCAGATAGGATTTCCTCTAGTCAGGACTTATAAGTAACCTTTCTGACTACAACTTCGACTTTGAGGTTATGAAACCGGTGGACTACGAGTCTCGACTGAGTCACCTTTTCTGGGACTACGACCCTTTCTAACTCCCGTCCTCCTCTTCCCCTACTGTCTCCCACTCTACCAACCTACCATAGTGGTTAAGTTACCTGTACCCAAACCCAGCTGAGACCTTTGTAGAAAAGTTTCCTTATTTTATTATATTTAAATTTAAAGAGGATATACGGATTAATATATAAAGTTTAAAATATAAATAATAAATATATATTATTATCAGTTCTTCTAGGGGACCTCCTTCCGAACCATTGGGGGAGGTCATAAGAACACACCTCTTAGGGTACTTGTTTCCTCGGACCACCCGATGTCAGGTATCCTAACGTTTCTCAACCAATACTACTTCTTGAATCGTGTTTACATTAAAATTATCGAGTGATGTCAATTGGCATAATAGTTTAGGAAAAAAATGAGTATGAAACAGTCTAACCAAAATAGTTTACATCACATTTTATTTGATTACATCAAATTTTAGTGGTCCTAAGGGACCACTAGGTCACCCATCTTTCGATTCCATTCTCGAGCCCAAGTTAGGAACTAGTCCCTTGATTCTGGATTCTAGGATGTTTGGTGTATTTGGATCTCCTGTATTGCCATTTACTTTAGTCACTGTGTTTGTTTCTGTCTATGACACTAAAGTGAATAAACACTTTAGACTTTTGCCGTTGAGTATCCTTGTCTCGTAACTTACCACCATCGGTCCCTTACCACCAATCTTTTTTTACCCTGATATAACTAGTTTATCGTGTTTAAGGACAATATTCTACGTATTTAGGACCCCTAGATTACATGTCGTATTACTAATTATGATATTACATATGAAATTCAAACGATTCACCAATGGAGAAGAATTTAAAAATAACCTAATACCAACTAAATATACAACACCATCAAAGTCCACATACCTTTTAACTTAGTCAATATGTAAAGGTATATAGGTGAGAAAAAATATAAGAAAAGGGTACGTACAGTAATGTCGCATAACTGATCTGAAGTGACACGATATCTCTAACTCCAACTGTATATACGTAACACGACGTACACGAGTCAGCACAGACGGAGAAACGTCGGGATATCTGTCATCGGGTGTTCCGAGGCACCTTAAAAGGTCCGTTCTTATGATCTTGTCTGTCGGTAAAGGATGAAGTACCCTAGACGAGGTGACCCTACCTTAGGTTCAGAGAAAGTAGAGGACGGATCGTCCGTCTAAGAAATGGTGACTTGGCAGACCCTTCGGGAATATATATTTAATGGTATATAGTTTATCCTCTCATATAGAATTTTACAAGAGTGTTTTTGATTTTTTACTATTAATACACTTCACTTCCTACACATTCAATTGAATAACATCATTATTAAAGTATCATATATATATATCTAATGTCATAGTCCAACATGTGGAACTTTTTTTCGATATATTTAAGACGTAAAGTGTCTCGTAAACAGTTTTGTTTGTTCGTTTTTAATCGTGGATGAAAAGTTGTAATGGTGAAGACCACCGTAATGGTCTACCCTTGTTATTCTATGACTAGTCTTTTATTTTTTCCGTTTTGACTTTTTAGTCTTCTTTTATCTCCCAAATATTTCGAAGTTATATAAGGATCTATTCTGAGAACTCTCAGGGAACTTGACGTTCTTCTAGTTTGGTGAGTTAGGATTTCTTTTAATCGGCAATTGTAAGTAACCTTCCTGACTAAGATTTCGACTTTGAGGTTTTGAAACCCGTGAACTACGTTTCTCGATTGAGTGGCCTTTTCTGGGACTACAAACCATTCTAACTTCCGTTTTCCTCTTTCCCCACCGTCTCCTACTCTACCAATCTATCGTAGTGACTGAGTTACGTGTACTTAAACTTGGAGACGTGTTCTTCGTTTCCTATTCAACTTTTTACGGACAACCTCACGACACACAAAGTTGTGTGTGTGTGTGTGTATATGTGTGTGTGTGTGTGTGTGTGTGTGAAGGAGTGTTTCTGACTTCATAAATGACAAGGGACTGTAACTTCTCTTAGACAGGTTAGTAATCGAGAGATGATTCGATTTAGTTTCTATAGTCATTGACGTGTATCTTTTCTTATGTCTAAAAAATTTATCTTAATCAGGCTCTTTCAGTTACTCGTTTATTGGTCTTTGTTTGTCGTTGTTGTTATTAGGGACCCTCCTACCTGACTCAGGGTCTCAATGGAATAATATCATAAATTCTACGGGTCAAAAGTTCTTTTGTACTATCCTTTGTGTTTTTGAAAATTTTTCACAGAGAATTTATGTCTATATTCTCAGTTATTCTTGCTAGGAACTCCTTTAAGACTGCAACCTTAATAACTCTCTCAATTTCAAAGTCAATCCAAGTCACCGAGTCATCACAGACTGAGAAACACTGGAGTTCTTGACGTCGTACGGTACGAGGGGACAGGTAGTATTTTAGGACCTCGGGTGGGGTTGGGTACAGGTAACTCAGTCACTACAGTAGGTTGGTAGAGTAAGAGACAGTAGGAGAAGAGGACGGGAGTTAGAAAGGGTCGTAGTCCCAAAAAAGGTGACTCAGTCGAGAATCGTAGTCAACCGGTTTCATAACCTCAAAGTCGAAGTTGTAGTCAGGAAGGTCACTTGTGGGTCCTGACTAGAGGAAATCCTACCTGACCAACATAGAGGAACGTCAGGTTTCCTGAGAGTTCTCGGAAGAGGTTATGGTGTCAATTTTTCGTAGTTAAAAAGTCGCGAGTCGAAAGAAATATCAGCTGGAGAGTGTAGGTATATACTGGTGACCTTTTTGGTGTCGGAACTGATCGACCTGGAAACAACTGTTTCATTACAGAGACGAAAAATTATACGACAGATCCAACCAGTATTGAAAGGAAGATTCCTCATTCGCAGAAAATTACAATACCGACGTTGGTGGTAGACGTCACTATAACCTCGTGTCTTTTTATTTCAGTCGGTGACAAAGGGGTAGATACACTTGACTTCACTATCCTGACCTACGGTACTAGAATCAAAAGACTTACAACTCGAAATTCGGTTGAAGAAGTGAGAGGAGAAAGTGAAAGTAGTTCTCCGAGAAATCAAACAGAAGTGAAAGACGGTACTCACAACAGTAAACGTATAGACTCTAATGACTCTAAAGAGGGTCGAGAACTAAGGTCGAATACGAAGGAGGTCGGGTCGCAAAGAGTCCTACATGAGACGTATGTTCAATTTATTCGTCCCACTGTTCTATGTCGTAACTGCATGAGGAAAAGGATAAACCTTGGTCAGACAACAAGGTACAGGTCAGGATTGACAACGAAGGACTGGACGTACATCCAAAGAGTTCTCTGTCCAGTCCACCAGACTTTAAGGGTAGAGAACTTACTAAAAGGTGTCGAATTACACTAGGTGTGTCAGGTTGCGAAACCGTTATTTCGTCTTTATCTACAAAAAGACCTTGAGAGAACGAAAAAGGTACTAGGTCGCCTACAACCGTTAAACTAGAGACCGAGGAGACGGAAAAGATTTTGGTCGAACTTGTAGACCTTCAAGTGCCAAGTGTATAACGACTTCGGTCCGAACCTCTTAAAATTCGTAATGAAATGATCACACACTCTACTCACGTTAACACACCGTCAAACTTGTCAGAAACCGTAACGGAAAGAAACCCTAACCTTATGTTTGACTGGAAAAGGTCAGGAGACCGGTGACGACTCAAAAGGTTTAAACGACCGTATAACACACGTCGTGAAAGTGTCGTAGTAGAAAATCCTAAAGTTTATCGAGGTGACCTTAAGGAGTGAAAGTGATCGAAACAAGTATCACTACGAAGGATTCCGGGTGAACTAAAGTGTAAGATCCTACAGACCGACATCCACTCACTAGTGTGGTAGTACTAATAGACCTAGTAATTCTAGAAAAAACATGAAAAACGTTGAAAAACAATAAGACACATAAGAACGGTGGAGAAGAATTATAAAATACGAAGACAATCCAGGTATGGTAAAGACAGGAAATAACTCGGGTAAAAACGTACTTTATAAGGGAACCATAGAGATTAAAAGAACTTCTCTAGAGATCAGAAAGGGTAAGATAAAAAAAGGAGCTAAATAAATGTGACTAGTGACTCCTTCCGAAAGAATAGAGAGGAACCATAAGAAACCTTGAGACGTCAGTTTACTCATGTATAAAGATAAGAGGAAACGAAAAGAGAAGGGAAGAAAAGTGTCGATGAACATTCCGGAGGAGTCTGTCGGTAAAACTAAAAAAACGTAAAGAAAAAGAACCCCTACCAGAACGAGGGACAGAGGACATGTTACAGTGTTTGGAGACAGGTATCAAGTAGTCCGCGAAACAGATAGTCTAGATCAAGGAATTTAGATAAAGAGTGAAGGTGACATATCAGTATCCCCTAAATTAAATCCAGTCTGGACGGACTTACCAGATCACTAAAAGGGATGAAAGAAGTTAAAGTCAGACTTAAACCGTTATTCCCCAAGTACTAGACTAGGTATCAGTCGGGGGTCAGAACAAAAACGACTGACATATGTAGAACAGGTTTACACAACAACTGATAGACTACTACAGGTACACATCAGAAGAGAACACAACAACCTTCTACCACAAACGATGCTGGTCACACAAGAGAACCGTCTTGAGAGAATCGGAAACAAGACACAGTAAGACATGAAGTTCCGGTTTAAATGGACAATGAGGTCCACAAAGAACTGAACGATGAAAAGTAAGGTCAGGGGATATTACTTTTCTTGTAGGAAAACCCCACAATCAAGATCTTACAGAACATCCAGAAGTATCTTGACAAGTTAAAGTCGAAGAAGCTACAATGACCAGACCGTTTTGTCACTACAACTTACTAAACGGAACCTTTACTTGTCTCTAATAAGACAGAAAAAAACTTTAACGTAGGTTCATGACGTAAAACCTGAGAAAACAACTGATACTACCGATGAGGTAAAGAAGAGTCCCTAAGGACGGTGTCATCATCTATATTACCAGTAGAATCAATTTAAGTGGGTAAGGTCAGGTAGAATCAAACGACTAAGGATCTTACAGCTACAAGTGAGAACGGTTGACAAACTGGCGAAGGTTAAACGGAACTAAGTACCTGGATTGTAAGGTCCAGAGATACGTTGTAACGACACATTTCTTGTAGTTTGGAACGAGATAGTGGTCAGGGTAGGTGTTGACCTACTCCTATGTAAGGTTCTACCTACCTAGCACCACCTCTCCAGACTGTCTTACACCGGGTGACCTCTTCCCTTTCCGTTTGGTGAAGTCATAAGAACGGAACTCTTGGGATACTTGTCTTACTTTTCCGTTTTTCTATCCTGTGACTTTCTACTTGAGGGGTCCAGCCATCCACGGGTTATACGATAACCACTAGTCACCTCAATTTCGAAGTCAAGTCAAGTCAAGTCAAGTCAGTGAGTCAGTACAGACTGAAAAACACTGGGGTACTTAGCGTCGTGTGGTCGGGAGAGACAGGTAGTGGTTGAGGGTCTCAAGTGAGTCTAAGTGCAGGTAACTCAGTCACTACGGTAGGTCGGTAGAGTAGGAGACAGCAGGGGAAGAGGAGGACGGGGATTAGGGAGGGTCGTAGTCTCAGAAAAGGTCACTGAGTTGAGAATTGTACTCCACCGGTTTCATGACCTCAAAGTTAAAATCGTAGTAAGGAAGGTTTCTTTAGGGTCCCGACTAGAGGAAGTCTTACCTGACCAACCTAGAAGAACGTCCGGTTCCCTGGGAGTTCTCAGAAGAGGTTGTGGTGTCAAGTTTTCGTAGTTAAGAAACCGTGAGTCAGAAGTGTCAGGTTGAGAGTGTAGGTATGTACTGATGACCTTTTTGGTATCGGAACTGATCTACCTACAATCAGTCGTTTCATTACAGAGACGAAAACTTATACGATAGATCCAACCAGTATTGAAAAGAAGGTTCCTCATTCGCAGAAAGTTAAAGTACCGACGTCGGTGGTAGACGTCACTAAAAACCTCGGGGGTTTTTATTTCAAACTGTGACAAAGGTGACAAAGGGGTAGATAAAGGGTAATTCACTACCCTGGTCTACGGTCCTAGAAGCAAAAGACTTACAACTCGAAATTCGGTTGAAAAAGTGAGAGGTAAAAGCGAAAGTAATTCTCCGAAAAATCAAGGAGAAGTGAAAGACAGTATTCCCAACACAGTAGGCGTATAGACTTCAATGACTAAAAAGAGGACCACTAGAACTAAGGTCGAGCACGATGACGGTCAGGTCGCAAAGAGTACTACATGAGACGTATATTCAATGTATTCGTTCCACTGTTATATGTCGGAACTTCATCAGGAAAAGGATAAACCTTGGTCAGACAACAAGGTACAGGTCAAGATTGACAACGAAGGACTGGACGTATGTCTGAAGAATTCTCCGTCCAGTCCACCATACCATAAGGGTAGAGAGAGTCTTAAAAGGTGTCAAATAACACTAGGTGTGTCAGTTTCCGAAAACGTACCAGTTATTTCGTCTTTATCTACAAAAAAACCTTGAGGGAACGAAAAAGGTACTAGGTCGCCTACAACCGCTAAACTAGAGACCAAGGAGACGGAAAAGATATTAGTCGAACTTGTAGTCCTTAAATTCCGGGAAAATTCTTACACTACTGTAAGGGGAAGTACGCAAAACACTTTGTTACATAGAACGGGTTCTTGACCGGAAAGAAATCCTCGATTACTAGTGTGTCGTGTTTCCTTTACAAAAGAAATCCAAGATACAATTATCTATATTCACTTTGTTTACAACGGACCCTTGGACAAAGAGTTCTGAAGCTGGGAATTAATGTGTCGTTCACATAGAATGGGTCTCTTCAAAGGACCTTGGGTAAGAAAGACGGATTAGAACACGGTCTCAATAGAGTCTTACTTACGAAACCCTTTCCCAGACTACCTTGAGAATATTGGAACTCCATAAGAAAAATAGACAAGAGACGTCGGTCAATTCTTCATATATCAAGTAAAGTCAAGTAAAGTCAAGTCACCGAGTCACCACAGACTGAGAAGCGCTGGGGTACCTGACGTCGTGCGGTCCGGAGGGACAGATAGTGGTCGAGAGTCTCAAATGAGTTTTAGTACAGGTAACTCTTCATATATTCCGGACGAATTTGAACACTCCACCCATGAGAGGATTGGCGAAGACTACAATACACTTCACACTTTCAACAAGTCAACACAGGTTGAGAACGTTAGGGTATCTGAGATGTCAGATACCTCAAGAGGTCCGGTCTTATGACCTCACCCATCGACAAGGGAAGAGGTCCCCTAGTAGGGTTTGGTCTGAACCTGAGTCCAGAGGGTGTAACGACCGTCTAATGAAATCGTCGACTCGGTGGTCCCTTCGGGAGACTACAGTACAGTCTTCCAAAAAGACAGTGAAAGTGAAATTTATTTTTAGACGTATTTCGAAACTTACTGACTCCGGACAGAAACCGGGTCCTCAATTTAGGAGAGGAAGCCTCTGGTACTTAGGACACCGTGGTAAGTGGTATTCGACAATAATACTCTCTTTCTTAAAATTTGGGGATAGTATTTACATAAGTTTTTCATCTCGTTTAATATAGAATTTTTACCTTGACAACCTTGTAACAAAGTGACTTATTTTTATATTTATTTACTTATCTTTTATAAAATTTTATTGATTTATCTTTAAGACACAAATCTTCATTTTAAACTTTAATGATAAAATGTTTACCGAGTTATTGTCTAAAATCTTGGTTTCGTCTTTTTTTTAGGAGTTTTTTGTATTTAGTTAACTCTAATGGATCGGTCTCTTTGTCTCTCTTCACTTTTATACCTTTTTAATGTTTTGAGAGTCACTGAACACCTCGTGGTACTTCGAGTAGTTACGTACTTTTTATTCTAAGTGTCTCAATACCTCTTTCCCTCATCTCTCTCTACCGACCTTGAAAAAAATCAAAATCACTTTTCGAAAGTAGATATAGATCCTTCGAATTGTTTGACTTTCCTCTTATTTAAGTTTCTCTGTATCTGGAACTTCACTTCAGCGAGTCAGCATAGGTTGAGAAACGCTGGAGTAACTGACATCCGATAGTCCGAGGAGGCAGGTACCCTAAAAGGTCCGTTCTCACGACCTCACCTAACGGTAAAGGAAGAGGTTCCCTAGAAGACCTGGGTCCTTAGACTGGAGCCAGAGGGTGTAACGTCCGTCTACGAAATGGCAGACTCGGTGATCCATTCAGGTTGGAAGACATATCGTATCGTGGTTATCAATTGTTGTGACGTAACATATGAATTACTTAAAAGATTTCCCATCTAGAATTCGTAAGAGTGTTATTTTTTACATAATATTATGTATTATTGAGTAATTTTATATTATTATAATTTCTTCTGGTCTCCTTTGAAAACCTCCATCACCTGTGTAAATATTATCTCAAACATCCCTACCAAAGAGTCTATATACGAATAGAGATTTGTGTAGTTCAGTATATTTGATTTATGTATATCGAAAAACATAAGATTACTATAGAGTTATTTGAATAAAAAAATTTGTCATGTCTAGATCTATGTAGTATCTTTTTGACAGTTTTTTTGTTTGTTTTTTATAGAAGTTTCAACATTCTCTTTTTACTAAATTACCATACTTATAATAGAGTTATTTACAATAACTTTGTTCTTACTTACACATATTCTCCGGTATTTTTATCTTTTGTAATATTCCTTTTTCACAAGTGAACATTCTCAATCTTTGTAATTACTGTAAAAATAAACAAGTCTTACAATAAAAGTAACCCTTCTAGTTATTTTCTTACTGACTGTATGGTTAGTTAAGCTGAATTTTAGTCATTAAAGACTTAAGTGGAGAAACCGAAATACCTTTATGACTAAAGAAGAAATTACTCTCAATTAATCCGTGAAGAGAGTCGGTAAACTACTGACGAGTCTTTCTCTGTTTTATTTGCTTTTCGTTCATTTATGGTACAAATCTTTACCTTTCTTTTATATACAGAAAATCTTTTCACAAGATCACTTGATTTTTACTTTATTAAGTAACTCTAAGTTCGTAAAAAAGGATAATGGAATGTCATACAATAAAAAAGTACCATTTTTCCCAAAACTTAATCGGATATTATAGTATTCGTCACTCTTTGAGAGAAAGTTTTCATGGACCTTCTAAAAGTTGTACCTTTACCTCAGATTTGTATAAATCTTTTATCAACGAAAGGAGGTTTAGTTTGGTTTTACGTAGATAGAAAATTTCTATATGACCAAAACTTCAAGGATGTAAAATCAAACTCTTTTAAAGGAAAATGTTGATATATAAGATCGTCGGAACTCCGTGTTTTGACTTTCTGATAAGATGTCTAACTTATTTACCGGTTAAGAATTCGGTAAAAACTGTTAAGTGACCTATAAGTCTTACCTTTGACATAGAATTTAGAAAAATTCCTGTTTAAGCAAAAATACCTTTTTTTCTTTCTGTTCGATATGAAAAAAAGTTGTAAGAATAACACTTGTCATTTTATGACAATCTGTATCTCTGACAGCTGTATCTCTGTCGTTATCGTATCTACTTCAAATTTCAACTTACGTTTTGATCTAAACTTGTAGTCTGTTCTTAGATTCTTCGGTCCTTTAATTTTATTTTAATATTTATATACATAAACAAATTAAATGTCCATAAAATTTATTGTCTCAGAGACATCACTAATTTGTGAGAATAAAGGATTTTATCCAACTCAACTGTAGATTTATAAATGAATATCTTCTAATCTTTTTAATTGACGATGGGTGATCCTTTTTATGTCTGTGAAATTTTTTAAGGTACATAAAAGACTTCAATTAAAAAGTGGTAACCCGTTACTATAACTACAGGAAAGAGTTCATCTACCGATGACCCCGATCTAATCGATTAAAGTTTAAATGAATGTGATACAATTTCTATATTATTATTAATAATAATAATAATGAAAAATTTTTTACAAATTGTTTGGTAAGTTTGAATCATTTGGTCGAGAAGGTGAGACCCGAACTACGACAAGACACCTTGTCATTTGTGTGTTTCTAACTTTAATTATTCATGTCCTGGACCATATCACGGAGGAAGTCCGTTTAGCACATCTTTTAATTTTAGTCGGTAGTATGGCGTATGTGAATAAAGAAGTCACCGATCCGTTTTGACCCGTGAGTCACCATGGACCCCGATGTGACTGTAAAGGTGTCATTCTCATTTCAGACGACTCTTTAGACTTCCCCCTTTTTTCTTCGAGGTGATAAATTTCTTATACAATGTACCTGACTTCACTAATTAAACATATTGTTGTCGTATTCTTGTTTTTAGGATCACTTAATTTGGTTGATAAAATAATATTACATATATACGTTACAAGATTAAATAAATTTGGTTAAATTGTAATCAACGTTCAGTAAAAATAATGTAATATATAACTTCTATTAACAAAAGGAACTGTACCTACGAGAATAAGGAAGTTAAACATGTATAATTTTTATTATTAATTTACTAAAAAAAAGGAAAAAAATTCCTTTTTGTAGTATTACTCACCTACTTTTCACCTTCTGTATCTGTGTAAATGTACGTTCTCTACAAAACACTTTCAGACACAAAGGAATTCTCCTTTATTAAAATTTCGTTTGTTTGTCGGAACAATAAATCTAAATTTTATAAGGTAAATTTCAGTAATGTAACCCTTTGTTCTCTTAACGGTTCCCGTAATTAATTTGTAATCTCTATAATTCAATTTTATTTTATTTTATGTACAATGTCGTTTATACATATTGACAATCTTTATGTCGAGATATGATGAACTTTTTTTCAAGTATTCGTATGAGATCATAAGAATCCTTTAATTACCTAACTTTTCCAATAGAGACAAGATGAGTTTACTTAAGAAGTACTTTATTATCGGTTATACTGTAGACAATTATTCGGTCCATGATTATAGTGTCTCCTTATCTTTTACTTGGTAGAAGTCTGATCGTACTTAGTATCGACGAACTTCCGACTATAAACGGGATTTTTCGTGTTATGTCAACTTCTTAGTTGATTTGTTCAAAAAGGTACTCAACGTATAAAACTCATTCTAAAACGAACATATAAAAATTTACTCCGAGATACGGAATATAAACATATAAACATTACTAAAATAAATATATGTTACAACCTTCAGAGTAAAATAAAGTAAAGTACATTTTTCTGTATACGATTTCACAAATAGTCCACCGAAATGTATTAGTCCCGTAGGGATTATCGAGTCAACCATTTCCTGGGCGGACGTTACTTCCTCTGGGGTCAACCTAAGGACCCAACCCTTGTAGACGACCTCATCCCTATCCTATGAGTGTGATCACAAGAACCCGAAGGGAACAACGAGTCGACCATTTCTTAGGAAGGTGTTATACCCTCTGGACCCTAACTACGGACCAAATACTTCTAGAGGACCTCTTCCCTTATCGATGGGAGAGGTCATAGTACCGGACCTCTTAAGGTACCAGACATATCAGGTACCCCAGTGTTTCTCAACCTATCATGACTCCCTGAAAGTGAAAAATGTGTTAGTTCAAAATGATTTAATAGTACCGTGATTTCAACATTGGAATCACGTATTTTCCCACTATGATTGATTCTCTGAGTATCAACTCCATGATCGACCCAATGTAAAACTTTGATAGAAGGTAAACGAATAAAACCGTGTGTATCTTATATCCGACAAAAATGTAAAGTGTTAAAGACGATTATACAAAGACCGATACACGACTTAACGTAAAAAGACCAAAATTTTCTCTGTACGTAACTTTTTATAATATATTGTATGACTTATGAATGTATAAAGTTTTCTGAGTTTTCATTATTATTGTGTAAAAACTCTAAACTTACGATGACTCGATTCAAATTTTTGATGAACGAAATTTTGACTAATAAGTGATGTTACCTAAATTCCGTAAAACTTTATAGTGTAATTAAAAATATTGGATAATACAACAGATCTTTGAGTGTTTAGAAGTATGTTACGAACAAAAATTATTTCACTAAAAGTCGTCGATCTTGTAAGTATTTTACAAATACGACTTTAGTTCCTATCATTGTATCCAAAACCCATTAAGATTTTTACATATATAGGTTTAATCTTTTTCCGGAAACTAATTATTTACCAGTGTTAAAACTGAAATTAAACCAATTTTCCTAAACGAAATATATTAATACTACTGTGTCAGAAATCGAAAAGTTTTAGACCCCTTTTATTCCGTTAAGATTGATATCATCTACCAAGTCTCATTCTTTAAAACATGAAGTGGTTCAGTAATTCACTTCGTGTCTTTGTAGTGGTATACACTGCATTTTTACGTCTCAATTCATTTGGTTTTTTATTATCATTTAAAGGTACTTACCAGGTTATAAAGAACCTATGAAATAAAATGAGTTGACATAATTTAAAAAGTATCTCTCTAAACGTATACTACACAACGTTTTATTAAAATATTACATCCAAAAATATAAAACGAAGGAAATCCTTTTCTCTAAGTAACTTGTGTCAGAATTTTAATAAATTCGGTAAATTTACAAGTTTTGTTTTCGATAGTTATAACTCCGGAAGACTAGACTTTACCCATTTTAGAAATTTAAAATGAATAGATAAGTAGAATAAGAATACAAATCAAAGGAATATTACGATTAGTAAAAAAAAAGTAAAAATTATAGTTTGAGTTTTAGACCAGAAATTATAGGAGAAGCTTTTAATTGAGAAGTTTTTGTATGTCGTCCCACATCACGATTTATTTACTCTAAGGATTTTTGTGAATTCACTAATTCTGATGATGAAAAATCTTTTGATTCTAGTACCGTAGGTCAAGGTAGTAAAGTACCGTTTATCCACCCCTTTTTCACCTTTGTCACTCTCTGAAATAAAAAAGACCCGCGGTTTTAGTGATGTCTACCACTAACGTCGGCACTTTAATTTTCTGTGAACGAGGAAAATTCCTTTCAATACTGGTTGGATCTGTCGTATAATTTTTCGTCTCTGTAATGAAACAGTTGTTTCCAGGTAGATCAGTTCCGATACCAAAAAGGACACCAGTACATACCTACACTCTAAACCTGATATTTCTTTCGACTTGCGGCTTCTTAACTACGAAAACTTGACACCATAACCTCTTCTGAGAACTCTCAGGCAACCTGACGTTCCTCTAGGTTGGTCAGGTAGGA
Organism: Capra ibex; assembly: GCA_006410555.1. Lineage (NCBI taxonomy): Eukaryota > Metazoa > Chordata > Mammalia > Artiodactyla > Bovidae > Capra > Capra ibex. The sequence continues at coordinate 44,599,101 of SJYO01037955.1, read as the reverse complement.
TTTCCTTTAGTCAGAACTTATAGGTAACCTTCCTACCTACTACTTCGACTTTGAGGTTATGAAACCGGTGGACTACACTTCTTGACTAAGTAAACTTTTCTGGGACTACGACCCTTTCTAACTCCGTCCTCCTTTTCCCCTGTTTTCTTCTACTCTACCAACCTACTGTAGTGACTGAGTTGTCTGTACCCAAACCCCACTACCTGTCCCTCCAGACCGTACGACGACAAGTACCCCAAGTACCCCAAGTACAGGTGTTTCTCAACCTTTACTGACTCACTGACTTGACTTGACTTAATGAAAAATTTTCTCATTTATAGAAGTTTACAGTTGTTGTGGTAAAAATATCAAGAACTTTTTGAACCAGTTAAAAAATTTTTTCAAATAAGTTGAAGATAGTGTTATTATTACTTAATTTGTAATTGTACGGATATAGTACGGTTTTATTATTCATCTTGAAAAGAGTGATCTCAATAGAAAATCACACACAAAAAAAAATTATAATGACTCTTGAAGAACATAAAAGGAAAAAGAGATGTGACGATAGACATACGGTGAGTTGTGTCAAAAATAATGTGATATCTAGAAAAGAATGACTAAAGTTTCTTAAATACACGATTAAAAAAAAAAAAAAAAATGTAACCCTTGACCAAAATAAAATCAAGGACCCATACTAAGTTTCTAAATATAAATAAAGTCATTTCGGTTACACCAAATCCAATAAGGTTTTTCATTGAAGTTTAGTTAACTCATAACNAGTTTCTTAAATACACGATTAAAAAAAAAAAAAAAATGTAACCCTTGACCAAAATAAAATCAAGGACCCATACTAAGTTTCTAAATATAAATAAAGTCATTTCGGTTACACCAAATCCAATAAGGTTTTTCATTGAAGTTTAGTTAACTCATAACAACTGACTCACTATTCATCATAAAAACACTTAATGACTACATATCTACAACGAAGTATATACTGAAAAACTTATGATCTATAATCACATAAATTATATAGGTATTTAACACGTTGTATACATATGTAAGAAATTAATATGGAAAAATAATAATGGGATTAGGATCTACAGTTATAGGTCTCAATAACTTATTTCAAATCACTTATATTACAGTAAAATAGTTATTTCACCGACGAAGATTTTCACTTTAGTACTCTTTTGATCAGACGTCTCTAAAATACAATTCTATTCCGGAACAAATTATAGAGAGACGAGATGAGAGTGGGTCGAATAAATTAAATATACGTCTCATGTAATTCACTTTACGGTCCGACCTACTTCGTGTTCGACTTTAGTTCTAACGACCCTCTTTATAGTTATTGGAGTCTATACGTCTACTGTGGTGGGAATACCGTCTTTCGCTTATTCTTTATTTCTGGGAGAACTACTTTCACTTTCTCCTCTCACTTTTTCGAAGGAATTTTGAGTTGTAAGTTTTTTGATTCTGGTACCGTAGGCCATGGTAGTGAAGTACCGTTTATCTACCTCTTTTTCACCTTTGTCACTCTCTGAAATAAACCCCCCGAGGTTTTAGTGAAGTCTACCCCTGACGTCGGTATTTTAATTTTCTACGAACGAGGAACGTTCCTTTCGATACTAGTTGGATCTGTCGACAGTTGTTTCCAGGCAGATCAGTTCCGATACCAAAAAGGACACCAATGCATACCTACACTCTCAACCTGATATTTCTTTCGACTCGTGGTTTCTTAACTACGAAAACTTGACACCACAACCTCTTCTGAGAACTCTCAGGCAACCTGACGTTCCTCTAGGTTGGTCAGGTAGGATTTCCTTAAGTCAGGACTTATAAGTAACCTTCCTACCTACTACTTCGACTTTGAGGTTATGAAACCGGTGGATTACACTTCTTGACTGAGTATAATTTTCTGGGACTACGACCCTTTCTAACTTATGTCGTCCTCTTCCACTACTCTCTCCTACTCTACCAACCTACCGTAGTGGCTATTACCTGAACTTAAACTCGTTCGAGGTCCTCAACAACTACTTGTACCTTCGGACCACACGACGTCAGATACCCCAGTGTTTCTCAGTCTGTTCTGACTCACTGACTTGTTGTTGTATTGACAGTATCTATGTTGAGATTGGATGTCGGAGAAGTTATTGTTCGGTTCCCCCGACTTGGTGTGAGAAACGGTGTCAGGTATTACGACGGTTGAAGGTCCAAAAGACGGGAGTGAATATTTGACCTAACTTGGTCTTTTTCATTTAACAACGTAGGTTGTATAGTGAATTCTACGGTGTGAACCTTAATCGACCAGAGGTCGACGAGGGTGGTTTTTGGAAGTGCATCTGATACAGATAGTTATATTTCGGAGGGTGAGAGAACCGACCGAAACTTAGAGACGTTTTGTTTTTACTACTACCGACTGAGACAGTGATATCTTTCAACAACTTATTTGTCGGAGACCCGAAAAAAGTACAAACCTATCACAAATAAAAGGACCTCTGAAGTGACTCTGTTCCACACGTAGTTCATAGTAGTACCTAGGGTCTGTGTACATCCATATGTACGTCACCTGTACATCCATATGTACATCCAGAGAATACGTAACGACTATTACCGAACTATTCAGACGACCATTATGTTCACCTCCCCTCTACTGTGTAAATTCTCTATGATAATTCTACAATGGATTACTTTTATTTAATTTATGTCGTTAATACTAAACTAGTAATAGTGTCTAGTTATAGTGTATCCCTTATATTTTCATTTTTGTTTAATATCCCCGAAGGTCCTTTTCAAAGTACAAATTTCACAAATACTCGTCACGAATTTATTTTTAACATTCTTCGACCTTTCTCTAAGTATCAGGGGTGACATTATCGAACGTAAACTTCTGTACCTGAATCTATTACGGTAAGTCTGTGATATTGAGTCTTTTACACACCTATATTTTTACCATTTCCAGACTCTCTACTAAACTCCTAGTTGGATATTTTGTACCTACCGTCTCTTCTAACGTAATTTATTTACCTCTTTCTTTCAGGTGTCTTTTTTTCGATTCAATCTTACCACAGTAGCTTCAGTCGTTATGTCTGTTGAAACTTTTTTTTCTCTTCCAACTTGAAACAGTTTACAGTGTCTGTCCTAATTCATTCTATTCTTACTTGTCCTCTCTAGTGACTACTATAATCACTCGAGTATATGTAGTCACACTACCCTCACTTTCGTCCTTGTATTAGTTGACCTCTAATGGTTGTGGTGTTCGTCGTGGTCTTTTACCCTAAATGGGATATTTCTCTGTCCTCCCTTGACACTCGTCTGACGCGTAGAGTTTTCTCTCGAATTAATTACATTAAATACTATATAGTTATTTCTCCATAGGATATACCATAAATTTTAAGTACAACCTGTTCTTTTAAGTGATTATATCCCAATACAACTTTATATAATTAATTTTTTATTTATATAAAGAGTAAAGTTTTCTGTTTTTACAATCCAACCGGTTTTTCCAGTAAGAATAAAAGTATGGTAGGACTCCTTTTTAGACTTACTTGAAAACCCGATGGGTTACTGAAACACTTAGACAGATATTTTAGTAATAATTCGTCGTAAGAGAGAAACGACTCTTTACGAAGGAATATAAGTATCTTTCTTATAACGAATAAAAGTTTTGATACATACTACTAGTCTAGTATGTCTAAAAATTTTATCTTTATTCTGATTGTTTGTACACTATAAAATACTACTCCCTCTATTAATATCGAAAAGACGATAAAAATTACGTTTTTATATAACGATAACTTTGTTTTAAATATACAATCAAAGGTTAAACTATACGATACTGTCGACACGTTTCGTTCGTTTCGTTCTACATTTTATAAAGGTAGCAGGTTCTTTAAACAGACAACGACAGATAAGTAAGGAGTGAAACTGGTCACTATAATTGTAGTATCTAGTTAAAATAAATAAAAAACTGAAGTATATTTACCTTAGTGTCTAATACATGATAAAAACAGAAGGAGGATATCGAGTCGTATTACAAAAGCTCTAAGTGAATACGGTAATACACATGTACCTCACGAAAAAAATTAACTAGTCGTTATAAGACTATATGTTTTATGATTTTAAACTTATAAACAAGAGGATCACTATTTATAAACCAACCAAAGATTACATATCGATAAAACTAATTTCGACAACATTTATAACAATAATATATGAAAAATATTTCTTAACATTTCATTTTATTTCATTTTTTTTATTTTTTTCTTATTTTATAAAAAAGTTTCAACTATATGTCAAAAGGTGAGGTCAGTAATTACGTACTCTTAAAGTTGACACGGAATAAAAACAGTCGTCATAATACTTAACGAAGTAAAGATCTGTAACCTCCCCAAAATCAGAAATAAACTAACTGTTCCATTGTTACAACCATGTTAAAGTCCATGAATGACTAGTAAAGAGATAGAAGAAAACATTTCCCAAAAAGTAGTATACACAAATTAATCTAGAAAAGAGATAGAAGAAAACATTTCCCAAAAAGTAGTATCCACAAATTAATCTAGAAACGTATAAATAATACCTAAACATCCTCTAAACTTTTATCAAATATATGTACTAAGTAAAGACTCGTTATAATTAATGTCTACTCAGAAAGGTGTGGACATTAACCAGAAAAGAAAGGATTCACCACCGAAAAGTATTCGACTTTCTAAAATAAAAACGTTTCAAGTTGGTAGTAAAAATTACTAATTTAAAAGGATACAATTTTTTTTAGAATAAAATGGGGTTCAACACTTCTATCACAAGGGACACCTCCGAAATACCAAGATCAAATAGGAAAAATCGGATATTAGGTAGAACTTAACTATAAAAATAATTCGAACCATCTATAGTTCTAGAATTATAAAAAAAAAAAAGAAATACTGATATGTCGAGAAGGTTTAGTAAACAATTTTTCTCTTGAAAGTTCGTTCAGATAAAAACCTGGAAATTAAGAGAAGATAAATGGTTAAAGGTAAAGTTAGTCATGGTCAGAGATTTAATTAAACAGAAGGAATATTTAGAAGACTAGTCCATTTGATTCAGGAGGTTTACACAAGGAATGTATAAAGAAACTAATAAAACATATAAAATCCACGAAACGAAAAGTTAGTTCAAAGTCCTTTTTTTTTTTGTTTTGTCAACGAACCCCCAACTTCTCACTTCTTGAAAATTGTAAAATTAACCCTTACACGGTTTAATAATCTATTTATACTTCTCCAGACTTTGGAATTGTCATGACTTAAAAAGTTACGTACTCGTGAATAGAGGGTTGATCAAACCCACGAGACATTCTACAGGAACAATAAAACATCAAAAAACCGTCAAAATTATAAAAAAGTACGTCTACAGAATGTATAAGATACCACTTAAACAACACCAACTACCAAGAAAAACTACTATAAAGTTATTATAACACACATACATGTATTTAACATATATATTAAATATATATTTTAATACACAGTACCTATATTACGGTTAATGTTAACAAACTATATCGTACTCATACACATATAATATACATATTACATTACATATGTACCCACGAAAGGATCTCCGAGTCACCATTCCTTGGGTAAACGGTACGTTCTCTACTCTCAAACTATGGTTCCAACTCTTCTATGGGACCTCTTTCGTTACCGTTGTATGAGGTCCTAGGAACAGATCCTTTAGGGTACCTGTCTCCTCGGACCGTTCGATATCAGTTACTCTAGTGTTTTCTCAACCTTTACTGAATCGTTACTTTCTTGTTGTTGTTGTATGCGTATCGCAAAGTCAAGTCAAGTCAGCGAGTCAGCACAGACTGAGAGGTTGGAGTACATGTCGTCGTGTGGTCTGGAGGGACAGGTAGTTGAGGGTCTCGAACGAGTCTGAGTACAGACAGCGCAGTCACTACGGTAGGTTGGCAGAATAGGAGACAGTGGGGTAAGAGGAGGACGGAAGTTAGAAAGGTCCGTAGTCCCAGAAAAGGTTACTTGGTTAAGAAGGGTGATCCACCGGTTTTATGACCTCGAAATCGAATTCGTAGTCAGGAAGGTTATTTATAAGTCCTAACCAAAGTAAACCCTAACGAATCAAGATAGAGGAACGAATCAAGCTAGAGGAACGTAAGGTTCATGAGAGTTCTTTGAAGAGGTTGTGGTGTCAAGTTTTCGTAGTTAATAAAACGCGAGTCGATAGGAGTATCAAGTAGAGAGTGTAGGGATGTAATGATGACCTTTTTGGTCATCAGTTTTATCAGTCGAAACTGATCTAACTGGAAACGGCCGTTTCCTTATAGAGATGAAAAATTATCCGACAGATCCAACCAGTCTCGAAAAGATGGTTCCTCGTTCGGAGAAAATTAAAGTACCGACGTCAGTGGTGGACGTCACTAAAACCTCGGGGGGGGTTTAATTTCAGACAGTGACAAAGGTGACAAAGGACGAGATAAACGGTACTCCACTACCCTGGTCTACGGTGTTAGAATCACAAAACTTACAACTCAAAATTCGGTTGAAAAAGTAAGAGAAGAAGTGAAAGTAGTTCTCAGAGAAGTCAAGGATATACGTAAGACGGTATTTCTACCACAGTAGACGTATAGACTCCAATAACTATAAAGACCTGAGGTCGTAAAATGTTTTACATGAGACGTATATACAATTTATTTGTCCCACTGTTATATGTCGGAACTGCATGGGGAAAGGGTTAAACATTGGTCAGGTAACAAGGTACAGGTCAAGATTGACAACGAAGTAGTGGGTGTATGTCTAAAGGGTCCTCCGTCCATTACACCAGATCATAAGGATAGAGAACTTCTTAAAAGGTGTCAAACAACACCAGGTGTGTTAGTTTCCGATATCGTATTAGTTTCTTTACCTACAAAAAGACCTTGAGAGAAGGAAGAGCTACCAGGTTGCCTACAACTGTTAAACTAGAAACAAAGGAGACGGTAAAGTTTTAAGTCGAACTTGCAGACCTTTAAAAAAGTGCATGACAACTTCGGACCGAACCCCTTGAAACTCGTAATTAAACGAACGTACACACTACTCACGTTAACACGTCGTCTAACCCGTAAGGAATCGTAACGGAAAGAAACCCTAACCTTATTTTTGGTTGTAAAAGGTCAGGACCACAGTGATGACTCGAAAGGTTTAAATGACCGTATAACTCACGTCGTGAAAGTGTCGTAGTAGGAAAACCTGAACTTTATCGAATCGACTTAAGGTAGTGGAGGTGATCGAGACAAGTATCACTACGAAGGATTACAGGTGAACTGATGTGTACGATCCTAAAGACGGAGAGCAACTCACCAGTGTGGTAGCACCAATAGACCCAGTATTTCTAGAAAAAAACATATCAAGAAGTCACAACAGTACAGAAGAATTATGGAAGACGAAGACAATCCAGGTATGGTAAAGACAAGAAATAACACGGGTAGAAACGTATTTTATAAAGGAACGATAGAGATTAAAAGAACTTTTATAACGATCAGAAAGGGTAAGACAACAAAAGACGATCAAGAAACGTAATTAAAGACTCATATAGAAAGAATAGAGTGGAACGATACAAAACCTTGAAACGTAAGTCTACGTACATAGGAAGAAAAAGAGGAAACGAAAATCGTAGAGAACAAAAGAGTCGATAAACGTTCTGGAGGAGTTTGTCGGTAAAACGGAATAAACGGAAGGAAAAAGAACCCCTACCAGAACTAGTGACGGAAGACTTGTTACAGTACTTGGAGACTGGTATCAAGAAGTCCATGAGATAGTCTATAGTAGGGAACTTATACAAACAATGAAGGTACATACTAGTGTTCCCTAAACTAAATCCAGTATAGAATTACCAGATCACCAAAGGGGATGAAAGAAGTTAAATTCAGACTTAAACCGTTATTTCTCAAGTACTAGACTCGACGTCAGTCGAAGGTAGAACAAAAACGACTGAAATATCTCGAAGAGGTAGAAGCCGTCACTTCTTATATTAGTTAGACTAAATCCCCAACTGGTAGCCCACTACGGGTACACATCTCAGAAGAGAACACAACAACCTTCTCCCACAAACGATACTGGTCCTGTAGGAGAACCGTCTTGAGACAATCGGAAACGGGACGAAGAAAAACATGACGTTCCGGTTTGAACGGACAATGAAGTTTATAAATAACTGAAGGAAGAAAACGTAAAGTCAGGGGATACTACTTTTCCTGTAGAAAAAACCCAGAATCAAGATCTTTAACAATATCCAGTAGTATCTTGACAAGTTGAAGTCGAAGAAACTGTAATCACCAACCCTGTATCTGAACCCAATGACACTATAAGTTAACAAACGGAACCTTTACTTGTCTCTAGTAAGACTGTGAAAACTCTAACGTGGGTTCATGACGTAAAGTCTGAGAAAAGAACTGATACTCTCGATCAGGTAAAAAAGATTTCCTAAGAACGGGTGTCATCATCTATGTTATCAGTAGACTTACTTCAAGTGGATAAGATCAGGTAAAATCAAGTAACTAAGGATTTTACAGTTACAAGTGAGAACGATAGAGGACACACTGGTGAAAGTTAAATGGAACTAAGTACCTGGATTGTGAGGTCCAAGGATACGTTATACCAAAAAATATCGTGGCCTGAAATGAAGGTAGTGGTCAGTGTAGGTGATGACCCGTAAAAAAAGTGAAACTGAGACAGAGAAGTAAGAAAGACTCCATAAAGAGGTGAGAAGAGGCCATCGTATGACCCGTGGATGTGGTTGGACTCCTCAAGTAGATAATTACAGTATAGAAAAACGACAAAGTATTGACAAGTACCTCAAGAGCTCCGTTCTTACGACTTTACCAAACGGTAAGGGAAGAGGTAGCCTGGTACAAAACAGTCTTACGAGGTGGTACTGGGTAGGTAAAACCCACCGGGATGTACCGAGAATCAAAGTAACTCAATCTGTTCCGACACGAGGTTCACTAGTCAAACCAATTAAAAGAAACTAATGTCCAATATATACATAACAAAATACGACATTTTTACATAAACGACTTTGGACGTGAAACAGATGTTACTCGTTGTATCTTATATCACGGGGTTCTAGTCTTGTCCATTTATCCTTTATTGTTATTTTTTACAACGAATCTCTTTCGTCCTTTTATGAAGTTTGTAGTTTTCCGTGAATCTCATTTGTTTTACGGATGTATAGAGAAAGTTTACTTTAGGACTTACAGGATCGAAATCGACTCAAAACAAGGATTCAAGGACATCCTACATTCTATAAAGTGACTTAAAGACATAATTGGATGTTGTGTCCAAAACCGGACATTAGTACAGACTATTTGTGTTAGACTGTAGGTCTCGAATTAGTACTGTCCTAAACTAAATACCGTTGACAGAAAAGATGAACTATTCGTAGGTAAAGTGAGTCTGGTTCTGTTGAATCGTCTGAAGTCCCAGTCATTTTAAAAGTTGGATAAAAAAAAGAGAGGGAGAGAGAGAGTGTGTGTGTAAAAAGGGAGAGGAAAATAAAAAGTTTAAACATTATTTTGATTGTTATACATTTATCAATTTCTATCAGTATTTCTTTCGAGGGATTAGGGTGACGAACAGGTGAATATCTTAGGAGGTAAAACCCGAAAGGTCCACCGAGTCACCATTTCTTAGGTGGACAGTTACGTCTCCTACTTTCTCCTCCCAAACTAGGGTCTTAAGTTTTTTAGGGGACCTTCTCCTTTACCGGGATCATAAGAACAGACCTTTTAAGGTACCTGTCTCCTTTGATCATCCGATATCAGGTACCCCAGTCCATCCTGACTCGTACGTGTGTGTGTATATATGTGTGTAAGAGTTAATAAGGACGTAACGTTTGTCATATAAAACAAAGAACACCAGAAATTAAAGGAAAAGAACCACTTTAAAAACAGATACATATTTATTTTAATATTGAATGAATAAATGGCAACAAATAAAAAGTCTACGTAGAACCATGACCCATAAATTTTATTGGTTTCTGTGATTTTATTTATTATTATCTGTGATTCATATTTTGTTATTTTTAAAACCACAGTTTATTACGTTTTATGTATTCTTTTAAATTAATTTATTCTAGTATGATGTGTTGAGTAGACACTTACTTATAAATACTACTGTTTTATATGTTTAGTAGAACCAGTTATAGGGAACCACGGAACCCGGGAAAGAGAATCGTACTCTAAATACACTATGCATACCACTCCTGGACCTCTTCCTCGGTTTAGAAAATAGAGGTATAAATACAGTTTTCTATATGTACTTTTAATTTTGAATTTTACTCGTATATTAGTATAACGAAACTTATACCTTTATGTTTCGTCTTCTTTATCAATTCTCAACCGACAGGCTTATATTTTGTTAATTTTTAAATTTCCTTAACCTCCTTTAATAGTCTTTATAATTGTAAAATGTAATATATTACAATATAAATTCACTTATTTATTTTCGACATTCCGTTTTTACGATTTCTAAACATTTTACACGTTTATTTACAATTTGAAACTGTTTTTATCTAAACATATCCACTCGTACTTTGTTATTCTGTACCGATTGTTTCATAGTTAAAAGAGTGTATAAGTCTGTATATAAATAAAACCCTAATATCCACTCTAAACCCCGGTAGATATTTCGTAGTACATATGTTTATTAATACCCTTTGTAATCAAAAGTAAGGTTACGGTTTCTTTCCGTTACGGTTGCTTACGAGTCTGATGACACGTTACCGTAAGTAGAGTGTGTGATTGTCTCGTTACGAGTTTTAAGAGGTTCGGTCAGAAGTTGTCATGTACTTGACACTTTAAGGTCTACAAGTTCGATTTAAATCTTTTCCGTTTCCTTTGTCTAGTTTAACGGTTGTAGTCAACCTAGTAACTTTTTCGTTCTTTTAAGGTCTTTTTGTAGATGAAGACAGAATACATGATACGGTTTCGGAAACTAACATACCTAGTGTTGTTTGAAACCTTTTAAGAAGTTCTTTACTCTTATGGTCTGGTGGAATGAACGGAAGACTCTTTCTAGTTCTTGTTTGTCTTGGTATGTATCTTGCTGCCTGACCAAGTTCTAACCCTTTCCTCATACAGTTACGATATATAACTTTGGAACGAATAAATTTAATATAAGTCTCTTGTAGTACACTTTACGGACCGACCTACTTCATGTTCGACCTTAGTTCTAACGGTCTTCTTTATAGTTATTGGAGTCTATACGTCTACTGTAGTGGGAATACCGTCCTTAGTTTCTTGATTTCTAGGAGATCTATTTTCACTTTCTCCTCTCACTTTTTCGACCGAATTTTAAGTTGTAAGTTTTTTGATTCTAGTACCATAGACCAGGGTAGTTAAGTACCGTTTATCTACCCCTTTGTTACCTTTTTCACTGTCTCAAATAAAAGAACCCGAGGTTTTAGTGACGTCTATCACTACCGTGGATACTTTAATTTTCTACGAACGAGGAACCTTTTTTTCAATACTGGTTGGATCTGTCATATGATTTTAGTCTCTACAATGAAACGACTGTTTCCAGGTAGATCAGTTTGGATACAAAAAAAGTCACCAGTACATACACCCTCAACCTGATATTTCTTTCCACTTACTTACGGTTTATTAACTACGAAAACTTGACACCACAACCTCTTCTGAGAACTCTCAGGGAACCTGACGTTCCTCTCAGTTATGATCTCCTTTAGTCAGGACTTATAAGTAAGCTTCCTGACTACGACTTCGACTTTGAGGTTATGAAACCGGTGGACTACACTTCTTGACTGAGTAACCTTTTCTGGGACTATGACCCTTTCTAAATTCCCTCCTCCTCTACTTCCACTGTTTCCTACTCTATCAACCTACCGTAGTGTGTGAGCTACCTGTGCTCAAAGTCGTTCGAGACCTGTAACCACTACCCGTCCCTCCGGACCGTACGACGTCAGGTACCCCAGAGTTTCTCAGTCTGTACTGACTCATTGACTTGATTTGACTTGACTATTTCGTGGTATATATGTTTCTTAACACGACAACCTCTTCTGGGAATTCTCAGACAACATGACGTTCCTATAGTTTGGTCAGTTAGAATTTCCTTTAATTGGAATTTGTAAGTAACCTTCCTAACTACGAATCGACTTCAAAGTTATGAAGTCTGTGAACTAAGTTTCTTGTCTAAGTAACCTTTTCTATGACTACAACCCTTTCTAACTTTCGTTTCTTCTTCCCCACCGTCTCTTATTCTGCTAATCTATCGTAGTGACTGAGTTACCTGTACTCAAACACGTTTGAGACCCTCTATACGTTCCATCCCCTTGGATCACACGATGTCAGGTATCCCCTGGGTTTCAGCCGGTGGTGAATCACTGACTTATTGTTGTTTCTTTGGTGGCACCAGATAGTACGCCTGGTGAAGATGAAAACTTATAGACTAACACAAGGGAGGAATGAACAAGGGTATGAGGTCCGACGATACGGAGTATTCGATGGACAAGATCTAAATGCTATATGTTAGATCTCTCACCTCCAGATAGGACTACTTTAAAAACATCTCTCCGTAAGTAGAAAGGAGAATTTTCACGGTAATAGTTCAAGTGTTCCAAAACTTACTGAAACTGGATTTAGTCACTATATAAATGGCCTTCTTAAATTTTAGGAACAGAGAGACTCACAAGGGTTGTAACTCTCCCAGTAAAGTCCTGATGACGACTGAGTAAGGGAAAGATTAGGTTGAGGACTTGTTTCACTGATAAAGAGATAGAGTACAAAGAGTATGTAGAAAAATGTTAAACAAAAAGTTATAAAATACGTTGTTTAGTAATTATGGAACCTTTGTTGGTTTAGACTACCTTTTATACAATTAGTATTTGTGTAAGGATACAATTATAAAACTGTATTAGAATCAGGTTAAAAAAAAGAAAAAGAGAATATCAATAAACTGTGTAAAATATACATAAGTATATCCGTAACTTAATATATTAAAAAAACGTTGATTTATACGGAAGGAAAGACAGGTTAAAACACTCCTCAAAGTTTATATAGAATAATTCATAAAACAGAAGACGATATAAGAATATAGATATTTGGATGTCTTAGAAACAATGTAAACGAGAAATCAGTGATTCAGTACAGTCGGAGAAAACTCTGGGGTACCTGACATCGGGTGATTAGAGGAGACATGTACCCTAAAGGGTCCGTTCTTATGATCTCACTCAACGGTAAAGGAAGAGGTCCACTAGAAGGGATGAGTCCCTAACTTAAGTACAGAGGACGTTACCATCCGTTCAAGAAATGGTGACTCGGTGGCCCTTCAGGAGTAGAAACAAAGGGATATACTACTGTAATCTTCCTAAATGTTAATATCCTCGTTACAAACTAACAAAAGGAGATGAGAAAACCAAAATTATCTTGAAGATTGTTATCGATAGTTTTTTTCATACAAACCCGTGGTAGGAAAGTAAACTATCGGTACAAATAGGTGAATCGTCGAAGAGGTTCTATATTTACAAAGGAGGTTACTGTCATTATATAAGAAAAAATTTAAAGAAGTTCTAAAAGTGGAGAAGTATGGTTTCTATATATCTCTCAAGATGTGTGTAGTTTGATAACGATAAAGTAGGGTAATGGAGGAAAAAGGGAGATGACTTAGGACAAATTCTGTGACACTAAGTATCAAGTCTTTTTGTTAAAACAAGGACGGTTGATGATCATTTTGTCCAACTTGACGTTTCTATCTGACGTACTTAGTGTCTACAATGGGTTGGGGGTTTAAATGACTATATTTTCTACCACGTTGTAATTTTTGTGTCTGTTTTATAGTAAAAGGTACTCTTCACCCTTCGGATACTCTGGACGGTTTAAACAGAAAAACAAAATAACAAAGGAAACGAAGTCCTACTTAAAACCGAAATCTTATTGTCATTACGTAACCAGTGTTTCTCTGAAAAATTACAATTTTGTAGACATAAAATATAAGGAATTTAGTATATTCAATAGACTCATAAAAAGGAAGTTCGGTCGGTATAGGATACTTGTGTATTACGATACAACAAATAAATATTATACTTCTATAGTCGATACATTTCTATTTCTTGAAAACATCTGTCTCATGAAAGGTGATAATTTATGGTAATCGCTCAAACGTCCCTCTTCCGTTACTTTGTCTGATGTCATGAGAACGGACCTTTTAGGGTACCCGCCTCCTCGGACCATCCGACGTCAGGTACCCCAGTGATCCTCAGTCTATGCTGACTCGTTGAAGTGAAAGTGAAAAGTGAAATTACGTGACGTCTTCCGTTACCGTTGGGTGAGGTCACATAAATGGACCTCTTAGGGTCCATGCACCCTCGGGCCACCCGACGACAGATACCCCAGCGTGTCTCAGCCTGTACTGACTTCGTTGAATCGTCGTCGTCGTCGTCGTCGTCTCACAAACGTACGTCCAGTCCAAGTTCAGTAATTTTATAACGAGGTTCCAGAAAATAGGACAGAAGAGACCGTCCTCCGTTATCCAAGTCTTGACGACGAAATACGTGAAATTAGGAGTGACCGGAAAATAAAAGGACTCACGTTGCCCTAAACCTTTCATAAAAATTTATGAGTCTTATGACTATATTTCAATCAGATCAAGAACCGGACAGAAAGTAAGTAATTTATGGTTTATACCCGAAAACAAATTCTCCTTTACGTATGAGTACTTCTATACTTGAGACTAGACCTAAATTTAAGTCAGAGACTGTGACTGATGAATTGTCTTTTAAACCCGTTAAAACAATTAAATAGAATGAAACACACATACAATCAACGACAGTAGAGACTGACAAACACTGGAGTACCCGACATCGGGTGTTTCGACGAAGACAGGTACCTTATAAGGTTCGTTCTTATGACCTCACCCAAGGGTAAGGGAAGAAGTCGTTTAGGAGGGTTGAATAACTAGCTTAGACCCATGCTAGTTTAGGGTAACGTCCGTTTAAGAAATAGCAAACTGGGTGGTCCCTTCGGGCACAGAATGAAATCAAGGGAGTAAATAGTCAACCCCATAATCACGGTTAGCGGTACCTTTTCTTTACGTTTTTTCGTTTTACCGGCAGACTCCTCCGGAATGTTTATCAACACTTTCCTTCTCTTCACTTTTCGTTTCCTCTTTTCCTTTCTATTTTCGTAGACTTACGTCTCAAGGTTTCTTATCGTTCTTCTCTATTCTTTCGGAAGAAGTCACTAGTTACGTTTCTTTATCTCCTTTTTTTGTCTTACCCTTTCTGATCTCTAGAGAAGTTCTTTTAATCTCTATGGTTCCCTTGTAAAGTACGTTTCTACCCGAGCTATTTCCTGTCTTTACCATACTTGGATTGTCTTCGTCTTCTATAATTCTTCTCCACCTTCCTGTCTGTCTCTTTGACATGTTTTTTCTAGAAGTGTTGGGTCTATTAGTGTTTCCACACTAGTCCGTAGATCTCGGTCTGTAGTACCTTACACTTCAGTTCATCAGGAATCTTTCGTAGTGATTCCTGTTTCGATCACCTCCACTACCGTAAGGTCAACTCGATAAAGTTTAGAACTTTCTACTACAACACTTTCACGACGTGAGTTATACGGTCGTTTAAACCTTTTGAGTCGTCACCGGTGTCCTGACCTTTTCCAGTCAAAAGTAAGGCCAGGGTTTCTTTCCGTTACGGTTTCTCACGTGTTTGACGGTGTGTTAATGTAAGTAGAGTGTACGATCATTTCATTACGAGTTTTAAGAGGTTCGGTCCGAAGTCGTTATGTACTTACAACTTGAAGGTCTACAAGTTTGACCAAAATCTTTTCCGTCTCCTTGGTCTCTAGTTTAACGGTTGTAGACGACCTAGTACCTTTTTCGTTCTCTCAAGGCCTTTTTGTAGATAAAGTCGAAATAAATGATACGGTTTCGGAAACTGATACACCTAGTCTTATTTGACACCTTTCAAGACTCTCTCTACCCTTATGGTCTGGTGAACTGGACGGAGAACTCTTTATACATACGTCTAGTCCTTCATTGTCAATCTTGACCTGTACCTTGTTGTCTGACCAAGGTTTATCCTTTTCCTCATACAGTTCCGACATATAACAGTGGGACAAATAAATTGAATCTACGTCTCATGTAGTACTCTTTACGACCTGACCTTCTTTGTGTTCGACCTTAGTTCTAACGGTCCTCTTTATAGTTATTAGAGTCTATACATCTACTGTGGTGGGAATACCGTCTTTCACTTCTCCTTGATTTTTCGGACAACTACTTTCACTTTCTCCTCTCACTTTTTCAACCGAATTTCGAGTGGTAAGTCTTTTGCTTCTAGTACCGTAGTCCAGAGTAGTGAAGTACCCTTTATCTACCCCTTTGTCACCTTTGTCACAGTCTGAAATAAAAAAACCTGAGGTTTTAGTGACATCTACCACTGACGTCGGTACTTTAATTTTCTGCGAATGAGGAACCTTCTTTACAATACTGGTTTGATCTATCATATAAGTTTTCGTCTCTGTAATGAAACGGCTGATTCCATACAGATCAGTTCCGATACCAAAAAGGTCATCAGTACATGCCTACACTCTCAACCTGACACTTCTTTCGACTCGTGACTTCTTAACTACGAAAACTTTACACCACAACCTCTTCTGAGAACTCTCAGGGAACCTGACGTTCCTCTAGCTTTGTCAGGCAAGACTTCTAGTCGGGACCCTAAAGAAACCTTCCTTACTACGATTTCGACTTTGAGGTCATGAAACCGGTGGAGTACGTTTCTCAACTGAGTAACCTTTTCTGAAACTACGACCCTCCCTAACCCCCATCCTCCACTTCCCCTGCTGGCTCCTACTCTACCGGACTACCGTAGTGACTGAGCTACTTTCCTTAGACTCACTTGAGACCCTCAACCACCACCTGTTCTTCCAGACCGTACGACACTAAGTATCCCAGCGTTTCTCAGCATGTGTTGACTCGCTGACTTGACTTGTATACTCCAGTATGAAGGGACCACCGAGTCTCCCATTTTCGGAGACGGATGTTACGGATCCAAGCTAGGGACCCAGACCTTCTAGGGGACCTCTTCTTTTACCGTCGGGTGAGGTCATAAAAACGGACCTCTTAGGGTACCTGCCTCCTCGGACCACCCGATGTCAGGTACCCCAGCGTTTCTCAGCCTGTGGTGACACGCTAAAGAGAAAGTGAAAGAATTAAGTACTCCAGTCACAATTATCATTTACTTTGTTACATTTATTTCAGGAATCCTCAGCATGGTAAGAAAAACTAAAGGTACTTACAGTCGAAAGTGGTCAACAATATGGGGTCACTACATGTGTTAGGACACAAGTTTAAATTTAATAACGTGGGTAAAGAACCTACTACAAATAAAAGTTTGTGAAGTAAACGAGAGTCCAAACGTAAAACCAATGAGTATACTATTTAAGACCAGGAAAAAAGTACCGAAATAAAGAAGTCTCTTGGTATCCAAATAGGGGTACACATGTAGTAAACCTAGGTTGGTTAGGGAACCTACTGTTGTGGTTTGGGTTCAGAATTCGGTTTTAATTTCGTGACTCGAATTAGTGACCTATTTATATAAGATATTATCTTTTACAAAAATGGGGAATTGTCATCTAAATGAAAAGAGGAATATAACGATCCTCTTTATTGTTCGTCAAGTCGAAATGTAAATCTTTGGTTTGAGGAAAGTTTAACGTATAAGTAAAACCTTCTAACGGTTAGATATAACGTCTATCCGTGATTTAATTAAGTAAACACAGGACTAAGTCGTCACAAACGAGTCCGTTTTAAAGACGGACTTCAAGGTAACTGAGACTCCAGTTATTTCAAAAACGTATGTATTTAGGACTACTCAGTCCGGAACTTATTCATAGGACGTTAAAGAAAGTCACGTTAAGGACGATTGTCTATCGGTTTTCATAGAACACTTCCTAAAGTTGACTGAAAAACTTCTGTTCGTAGTACGGGACTCGTCTTGTGAACTTTAATTTGTTTTACCTGTATGATAAGAAAGTTTCATGAAAAAAAAAGTTTATAATTTAACATTTATCATACATAAATATTTATTTATTGTTATATTTAATTATTTAACATTTATTCTTTTCCACAGTTCTTATGTGTCTTCTTGATATATTTTTACTAGAATTACTGGACCTATTGATGTTACCACACTAGTGAGTGGATCTCGGTCTGTTGGACCTCCCACTTTAGTTCACCCAGAGTCCTTTGTAGTGATGCTTGTTTCTTGTTTCGATCACCTCCACTACTTTAAGGTCTACTCGATGAACGTTAGGATTTTCTACTACGACAACTTCACGACGTGAGTTATACGGTCGTTTAAACCTTTGGAGTCGTCACCGGTGTCCTGACCTTTTCCAGTCAAAAGTAAGGTTAGGGTTACCTTAACCTTTTTTTTTTTTTTCTGTTACGGTTTCTTACAAGTTTGATAGTGTGTTTCAACGTGAGTAAAGTGTAAGATCGTTTCTTTACGAGTTTTAGGAAGTTCTACTTGAAGTCGTCATACACTTGTTTCTTGAAGGTCTACATGTTCGACCCAAATTTTTTTTTGTCTCCTTGGCCCCTAGTTTAACGGTTGTAAACAACCTAATATCTATTTCGATATCTTAAGTTCTTTTTGTAGATGAACACGAAGTAACTACTGTGATTTTGGAAACTGACACATTTTGTGTTGTTTGACATCTTTTAAGAATCTCTACCCTTATGGTCTGATGAAATGGACGAAAGACTCTTTGGACATACGTCCAGTTCTTAATTGTCACTTTTGGTCTGTACCTTGTTACTGACCAAGGTTTAATCCTTTCCTCATACAGTTCCGACACATAACAGTGGGACGAACAAATTGAAGATACGTCTCACGTAGTACTCTTTACGACCCGACCTACTTCGCGTTCGACCTTAGTTCTAACGACCCTCTTTATAGTTATTGGAGTCTATACGTCTACGATGATGGAAATACCGTCTTTAACTTCTCCTTAACTTCTCGGGGAACTACTTTCACTCTGTAATGAAACGGATGTTTCCAGACATATCAGTTTCGATACAAAAAAGAATATCAGTACATACCTACACTCGATCTGTCATTTTTTCCGACTCACGACTTCTTAACTATGGAAACTTGACACCACGACCTCTTCTGAGAACTCTGAGGGAACCTGTCGTTCCTCTAGTTTGGTCAATTAGGATTTTCTTTGGTTGGGACTTATAAGTAACCTTCCTGACTACAACTTCGACTTCGAGGTTATGAAGCCGGTGGACTAGGTTTCTCGACTGAGAAACCTTTTCTGAGACTACGACCCTTTCTGACTTCTGTCCTCTTCTTCCCCTACTGTCTCCTACTCTACTAACCTACCGTAGTGTCTAAGTTACCCGTACTCAAACTCGTTCGAGGGTCTCTACGATTTCCTTTCTTTCGGACCGCACGAAGTAAGATACCCTATCGTTTCTCAACCTGTACTGACTCACTGACTTTTCGTTTTATTATAACCCACTTAAATTAATTTTTGTTGAGTATACCTTCGTAAGAAGGTGATGACTATAAACGTAAAAATTGTAGCACACACACACACACACACACACACACACACACACACATATTACTAAGGAAATACCAAAAAGGTCACCAGTACATGGCTACACTCTCAACCTGACACTTCTTTCGACTCGTGGTTTCTTAATTACGAAAACTTGACGCCACGACCTCTTCTGAGAACGTTCAGGGAACCTGACGTTCCTCTAGGTTGGTCAGGTAGGATTTTCTCTAGTCAGGACCCACAAGTAACCTTTCTGACTACGACTACGACTTTGAGGTCATGAAACCGGTGAAGTACACTTCTCAACTGAGTAACCTTTTCTAGGACTACGACCCTCCCTAACCCCCTTCCTCTTCTTCCCCTGTTGTCTCCTACTCTACCGACCTACCGTAGTGACTGAACTACCTGCACTCAGACTCACTTGAGGTCCCCAACCACTACCTGTCCCTCCGGACCACACGACGTTAAGTAACCCAACGTCTCAACCTGTGCTGACTCGGTGACTTGACTTGACTTACTAAGGAAAAGTAAAAGACCCTATATAGGATTCTTAAAATGGTTAGTGACTATATGGTTAGTCTCTCGTCCTTCCTTAACTAAGATATAATTTTGTAACAGATTACTCCTAAAACGTCTTCTTTTACCGTTGGGTGAGGACACAAGAAAGGACCTTTAGGGTACCCGTCTCCTTCCACTACGTCATATCAGGTATCCTAGTGTTTCTCAGCCTGTGTTGAATTTCATTTGTTGTTGATATTGCTCCTAAATGAACGTGTTTCTGATAAATGTTTTCATATCAACCACTTGTCCTCTGACATAGTCAATTTAGAACACTCTGTTTCGAGAGGTTCTAACACAGAATTTGGTTCTCTGTGTATATGTCGAACTTTAAGACACAAAACCGTGAAACTCACCTCAGTCGAGTCACATTCAAAGAAAACTAAAATCGTTCAGAGTGAGTTGGTAGATATCAGTGGAAGGTCCCGGACCGTCCGTCGACCGTCCGTCAATCGGTCATGTCCTACGGAGTCGTATCGAGTTGAGACCAGTACCCTAAAGAGTAAGTGATCATCCGTTGGGACTCGGAAAGAGTACAGACCTGTCCCGATGTTCTGTTTATCGTTTTTGTATGTACCGTGAACTCTTGATTTGAGTCTTAACCAGGTAGCAGTGAAATATGTAAAAACATGTTTCGTGAACTTCTAAATAACGGTACCTTTGTCGAGTAACTAAAAAGAAATTTGAAAATACAAGAGAATTTACTAAGTCTCCCTTCGAAGGGAATAGGTCTCCGACACGGTTTCAAGTACCGGTATCTGGACTTATCCAGTTCTTAAAGAGTTAGTATTTTTGATTGTCAAATATTTCGTGATTGTCCATTGACCCTTGCAAGATTTTAAATTTTTATTACCCTATTCTTTTCGTCTTAAATTTTTTTTTTTCTTTATTTAATCATTTTGATCTTAGATTACGTTACTTCTAAATGAACATAAATGTACATAGTGATTCATCATCTTTATCCATATTCCTTCTTTTGTTGGAGTCTAATTTTTATTTTGACAGTTTCTGTCTTGTTATACTTTTTTTACCTTAAAACGTCGCCATCACTTATCTAAAAGATCTTGTATCCTAGTTTACTGTTTCTAATTTACAAACCCTTTTTTATTCTGGAGATCTAATAGCTAGTTTTAACTGTAAAATTGTTGACGTGTTCTACATAATATCTTTCTCTTTTTGTATTTTCAACTTCTCTTCTTTGAGTAGTGACTTTAAGATAGGACAAAAGATCCTAATGTTGCAAAAGTTTATTTCTCCTGTGTCAATAACGGACTGTGTCACTTAATACTTCTGAGAAACGGTTTTTGGTGACACTTTTGAGACATTATTGTTTCTATTTATTATCGAAGATCTTTGTAAGTCATTATTTGGTGTTCTCTTTCGTTTATTTTTCTATGGGACTTTTTACTCTTAATTCGATATAATCTGAAATATCGTACGTAGTGTCAACTTATAGATACGATAAGATAACAATCGATGTACTCTAACCGTCGAAAAAACTAACAAAGTGATGATTTAAGTTTTATTAAGTATGGAAAAGACTTCGTTATATACGGTAATCATTTATAAATAATTTCTACGAATTTCAAACCTTACCTGAAACCATTATCCGTACATCACGTCCACACTCTTAGTAAGATTGGTCCTACATACTTTCTAACATAAAAGACAAATAAATAAAACCTGTACGGTACATCGTACACCCTAGAATTAAGGACCCGGTTCCTAACTTGGACGAGGGAGATGATACCTTCGACTTCAGAATTGGTGCCCCGGAGACCCTTCAGAATTCTAACATAAAAGTTTCTAACAGACATGAAGACGAGGTTAAGTACTACGAGAACCAGTAATATTAGAATGAAAAGGACGTGATTTACAACCTTAGATAGTAAAGTGAGAGAACTTAGATAAGTCAGAAACTCTTATGAAATTGTTTATATTAGGTTATCTTCATAGTTTAGGTCCCTATTAAGAATTGATTAGTCTCAAAGACGTAGGACGAGGAATTTTGAGTCCTCAGTACGTTATTCTCAAATATTATACATACTTCCAATATATGTCCAATAGACAATTTGTCAGAGATTCCTTAAGAGTCGATTCTTGGTCGGTATACTTACTTGGTGGTCCCTTCTACAGACTACCGGTATTTTTCTTATGTTTTATAAACCGTTACTGTAACCATGGTCTGTCAAACGTCTTCGTTCTTACTGGAGTCCCTTTAACTACTTTCTATTTTCCTGTGACTCTACGTTCCGACCTTCCTACTATTACACACAGACACCACCGTCTTTAGAATAGTTTTGTTTACGGATACTATTCTATTTTTCTACGAATTGAAATACTCGGATACTTAATTAAAGTTCTTCAACAAGCCCACTTGACTAAAGAACATCGTCACAGATTTTTCTACGTCTATCTCTATTTGACTTTCGTTTTGGAAAGTTATAAAATCTGTTAAAATATCATATATGTCTCTCTGAATCTCTTGAAAAGGTAATCGGATCTACAAGAATTCCATTTTTTACTTTACTCTACTTCTGAGTCTAAGTCCTAAATGTTCTTTTTAAAAGGAGTCTCATTAAAACTTTACTTCATGGATCGACACTCATAAAATTGATTCCAGGGTCTTCCTATATTGTACTAAGGAACATTTAAAAGTGATCTATCTAAAGCAAAACTTTGATCATTTTCGTATTTTTTCTTTTCTATTGTCATCACAACCGAATTTGGACTTTTATTGTACTGTAATATTTGGTACTGTAATATACAGTCATTTTTGATTTTTAATTTAAATTAAAAAAAAATTTTTTTCCTTCTGAGGTACCCTTAACAACGACAACAAAAAGTCAGGGATTTAACACAGGTTGAGAAACGTTGGGGGAACCTGATGTCGTGTGATCCAAGGAGACGGGAAGTGATAGAGGATCTCAAACGAGTTTAAGTAGAGGTAACACAGGCACTACGATAGATTTGTAGTGTAGAGGACGGTGACGGAAGAGGAAAACGGAATTGAGAAAGGGTCGTAGTCCCAGAAAAGACACACAACCGAGAAGTGTTGTCCACCGGTTTTAAAACCTCGAAGTCGAAGTCGTAGTCAAGAAAGTTACTTATAAGTCCCAACCAAAGGAGATCCTAATTGACTAAACTAGAGGTAAGTCATGTTCTCCGAGATTTCTCAGAAGAAGTCGTGGTGTCAAACTTTCGTAGTTAAGGACCTGCGAATCGAGAGAAATACCAGGTTAAGAGTGTAGATTGTGAAAGGAACACATGGACCATATCTGACTAACGACAACGATTCCTAGGCCTATTAGTATAGACTGTAGATAAAACAAATTACCACAAGAATTTTATTATAATGATTATTTGAAGTACGGACGGTATTTTTTTTTTTTTTCTTATCATTCTGGTATGAATATACCAGAAACTATGTATTTCACTGAAGACTTACTAAAATTTCTGTACCGATTATATGAGAGGTCCAGAAGATTAACCAAAGATTTTTAGAATTTCTCCGACAAGACACCGTGGTACGAAGTATCAGGTTACAGACTTCCTGAGTACAATATTTCTAAATCGCCGAACTGAAAAACAAAGCGTCTTGGTTGATAGTTAAGAGAATGTGATCGTAATACATACTTTCACCGTCGTCATACATGACCTTTCACATTCCCACCAATTACAGTTTTCATTTGAATTCTAAGTGTTGGAGAACGTTCATTCTTCTTTCGACTCTTTCTATGGATCGATTTTCATATCTCAAAAAACAAACAAACAAAAATTAACTTTCTTTCTCAGTAATTCTCACGTCATATTCACGAGTACTTCTTTTGAGGGTGTTTCGTCCTGATTAGAGAGAAGTTATTAGATCTTTAAATATGACTCGATCTAAAATCCTAAAGATACTTTGTCACTGTTAGATCTGAAATAAGTAGGGGTCGTTTAAACCTTTTGAGTCGTCACCGGTGTCCTGACCTTTTCCAGTCAAAAGTAAGGTTAAAGTTTCTTTCCGTTACGTTTTCTTACGAGTTTGATGGCGTTTTAACGTGAGTAGAGTGTATGAGGAACCTTCTTTTCAACATTGGTTGGATCTATCATATAAGTTTTCGTTTCTGTAATGAAACGACTGATTCCAGTCAGATCAGTTCCGATACCAAAAAGGACACCAGTACATACCTACACTCTCAGCCTGACACTTCTTCCGACTCACGTCTTCTTAACTACGAAAACTTGACACCACAACCTCTTCTGAGAACTCTTAGGGAATCTGACGTTCCTCTAGGTTGGTCAGGTAAGACTTCCTCTAGTTGGGACACCAAAGAAACCTTCCTTACTACGATTTCGACATCGAGGTCATGAAACCGGTGGAGTACGCTTCTCAACTGAGTAACCTTTTCTGAGACTACGACCCTCCCTAACTCCCGTCCTCCTCTTCCCCTACTGNGGTTGATAGTTAAGAGAATGTAATCGTAATACATACTTTCACCGTCGTCATACATGACCTTTCACATTCCCACCAATTACAGTTTTCATTTGAATTCTAAGTGTTGGAGAACGTTCATTCTTCTTTCGACTCTTTCTATGGATCGATTTTCATATCTCAAAAAACAAACAAACAAAAATTAACTTTCTTTCTCAGTAATTCTCACGTCATATTCACGAGTACTTCTTTTGAGGGTGTTTCGTCCTGATTAGAGAGAAGTTATTAGATCTTTAAATATGACTCGATCTAAAATCCTAAAGACACTTTGTCACTGTTAGATCTGAAATAAGTAGGGGTCGTTTAAACCTTTTGAGTCGTCACCGGTGTCCTGACCTTTTCCAGTCAAAAGTAAGGTTAAAGTTTCTTTCCGTTACGTTTTCTTACGAGTTTGATGGCGTTTTAACGTGAGTAGAGTGTATGATGATTTCATTACAAGTTTTAAGAGGTACGGTCCGAAGTCGTTATACACTTGGCACTTGAGGAACTACAAGTTCGACCAAAATCTTTTCCGTCTCCTTGGTCTCTAGTTTAACGGTTGTAGACGACCTAGTACCTTTTTCGTTCTCTCAAGGTCTTTTTGTAGATAAAGTCGAAATAACTAATACGGTTTCGGAAACTGACACACCTAGTGTTCTTTGACACCTTTTAAGACTTTCTCCACCCTTATGGTCTGGTGATCTGGACGGAGAACTCTTTTGGCTATACGTCCACTCCTTCGTTGTCAATCTAGACCTGTGTCTTGTTGTCTGACCAAGGTTTATCCTTTTCCTCATACAGTTCCGACATATAACAGTGGGACGAATAAATTGAATCTACGTCTCATGTAGTACTCTTTGCGACCTGACCTTCTTTGTGTTCGACCTTAGTTCTAACGGCCCTCTTTATAGTTAGTGGAGTCTATACGTCTACTGTGGTTGGAATACCGTCTTCTCTTCGATTTTTCGGAGAACTACTTTCACTTTCTCCTCTCACTTTTTCAACTGAATATTGAGTTGTAAGTCTTTTGCTTCTAGTACCGTAGCCCAGGGTAGTGAAGTACCTTTTATCTACCCCTTTGTCATCTTTGTCACAGTCGGAAATAAAACCCCCCGAGGTTTTAGTGACGTATACCACTGACGTCGGTGTTTTAATTTTCTACGAATGAGGAACCTTCTTTTCAACACTGGTTGGATCTATCATATAAGTTTTCGTTTCTGTAGTAATGAAACGACTGATTCCAGTCAGATCAGTTCCGATACCAAAAAGGACACCAGTACATACCTACACTCTCAACCTGACACTTCTTCCAACTCGCGGCTTCTTAACTACGAAAACTTGACACCACAACCTCTTCTGAGAACTCTTAGGGAATCTGACGTTCCTCTAGGTTGGTCAGGTAAGACTTCCTCTAGTTGGGAGACCAAAGAAACCTTCCTTACTACGATTTCGACATCGAGGTCATGAAACCGGTGGAGTACGCTTCTCAAATGAGTAACCTTTTCTGAGACTACGACCCTCCCTAACCCCCGTCCTCCTCTTCCCCTACTGGCTGCTACTCTGCCGACCTACCGTAGTGCCTGAGCTACCTGTACTCAGACTCACTTGAGGCCCTCAACCACCACCTGTCCCTCCGGACCGCACGACGCTAAGTACCCCAGCGTTTCTCAGCCTGTGCTGATTCGCTGACTTGACTTGACTTGACTGGGGGTAATTTCATTCATAAGGAACTTTAGTAAGACAGAAAGATGATGGTGCATACAACCTTCCCCACTCGAAAAAATGAAAGGGAAAACACTTGACAAAAAATCTATTTTTTTTTTATTGGTATGAACTTACTTTGAAGTGAGACTTGTCCCAGACTAAATTTAAAGTTCTAAGACCTGTAGACCAACTACGGGATTATCGTAGAATTAGACTAACATCACGATATAGTTTAAGTGTCTAACACACCATATATTCGTTATTTGTAAATAAAGAAAGTTCAAGACCGTAGAACCTTCAGGTTCCAGTTCCGTGGTCATTTAAACCAAAGGTTATTCCTGTGTAAAGAACAAAATATCTACTGGTAGAGAAACCACACAGAAGTCTACTGCCTTTCCCGATTCCTAGAGACATCTCAAAGGAAATATTTTCGTGATTAGGATAAATACTCCTCAGGTGGAAGAACTGGATTAATAGAGGGTTTCTAAGGTGATGACTTTCGGTAGTATAACCCGTAATCAAAAGTTTTATGCTTAAAATCCTCTTGTGTGTGTAAGCTGGTATCGTATGTCCTACTCTCAATTCTCAGAATCCTCTACCCTATCCTCATATAACATATTCTTTTATAACTCTTAACATGAGTCTTCCATCTGACACCTTCTGATAAAAGATTTCTAGGAATAGTGTTCCAAAAGTTACACAGTTCTCTACCTAACAGATAGAGATCGAAAAACTTAAACAGACCCCGGATGTTTACAAATTTTTTATAGACGACACACTTGTGAAATTTCTGTCCTCAAAGGTAAAGGAAGGTACAACACTCGGTACGACACTCTTCGGGTTCCACATATCTCCTTGAATACATCTGTAAACCAAGTTGTCAGGGAAACAAAGAGGAGTCATAGTTGATCATGGTTGATCCTCTGTTCAGTTACTCGGTAAAACCTAAAACGTCGTCTTAGTTTAAAAAATACCAAAACCTCTGTATATAAGTTCTTTGTTTTGTTACTCTTTATTTCAAAAATCTTTTACTTAGTTTGACACCTTTTGGATTATTGAAACTATTATCAAAAAATACATAGTATAAAGAATCTTATTTTACCTTCGAAAAAATAATACCATTACCGTACTTGTTGTGGCGTAAACACCTTTTGTTATGATACTCATATGTGTACTACTTCTTAGAGAATACAGAATTATTCTTTAAACAACAAGTCAACGAGTCAACACAGGTTGAGATACGCTGGGGTACCTGACGTCATGTGATCCGAAGGGACAGGAAGTAGTAGAGGGTCTCGAACGAGTCTGAATACAGGTAACTCAGTCACTACGATAGGAAGGTTGATAGAGTAGGAGACAGCAGGGGAAGAGGACGGACGTTAGAAAGGTCTAGTCCCAGAAAAGATTATTTGACCGAGAAATTTAAAGGGACCACCGAGTCACCCCTTTACGGAGGTAAAGATTCATACCTAACATCCGTTTGTGGTACTAAAACAAAACAAAAGGAAAAACGTTTTCATATTACACTTGTATACAGAAGTGTAAACACATACATGTCTTTAGATAATAACTAATATGTTAATTATTTTATCAGGTATCATGTTTCCCAAATCCAACGATGTGAGTAAGTGTAAAAATTTGATCATCAATCGTACGGATAGTGATTAAAGAGTTTATTTTATCTATCATTATAAAATAAACTGATAAGTTGTAAAAGGTTGTTAGTCTTTGAGTAGGATCCCGTGTATAAAACAAGGTCAAAAAGTTCATATAAAAATTCTCGTACGAATGTATCATTTTCATTTCTATATTCTTTAGGACAAATTGATATTTGTGATTCAAAAAAATAGTCCTTCAACAAAGTTTTATGTCTCTTTCGAAAGTCTGTCTTTGAAACTTTTTTGCATTTTCAAAACAGGACGAAAAAATCAATTTAGTACTATTAAACCAAGTCTTTTATGTGTAGAAGTTAATAATCACCTCATCCTTTACCGTTGGGTGAGGTCATAAGAAGGGACCTCTTAGGGTAACTGTCTCCTCGGACCACCCGATGTCAGGTACCCCATCGTTTCTCAGCCTGAGCTGACTCGCTAACTTGTGTGTGTGTGTGTGTGTGTGTGTGTGTGTGTTAATAGTCTAATAAAGAGAAGGATAAAATACTTACGAGTTTAATGAAACCGGTCGAATCATTGGGGATATAAGATTTATCCTGTTAATAAGACGTATGTTAAATTAATGACAATACAAGATTTCTGAGACTAGAGACTGAACTACCTGTACTCAAACTCACTTGAGGTTCTCAACCACTACCTGTCCCTCCGGACCGTACGACGTTAAGTACCTTACCGTCTCAGCCTGTGTCAACTCGCTGACTTGACTTGACTACAGGTAAATTTCTCACTACAATTTTCTTTTACATAAAATTATAAAAAATGAAAAGAAGATATTAGTAGTATCATGTAAAAAGATTAGGGGTAATCGTAGTTTTTGTAACTTATACGAACAGGGTCATCTTTTACAATTTGAATCTGGTTGTGTTATTATAAATCAATAAAGTACTTTGTTCTTAAAGTTTTATGAAGTCTATAAAATATGTGTTCAAAGTTGTTGATAACCCTCATTTATAAACTACAAACATTTAGAGTGAAAACTCGTTTTAATTGTAAGGAAAAACAAGAATAACAACGGATCAAACTATACAAAATTTTGTAAGTTTAGAGATTACCAGAATTTTACTAAAACGACTTATAAATCTATTTATGACGTCTTACACAATAATGAAATTGTCGGTAATTAGTCGAACTCTTTTATAATGAAAATGAGTTTTTTATACAGTGAAGAACGACAAAATTACGGAAATAGTGTATGAGTTGAAGATTTTAATAAAATTACAAAGATTTAATTGATCAGATAATTGTGTGTAAAAAAAAAGAACACAGTCTTAACAGAAAAAAAAGGAATGACACAGAGACATGTACATTTGTACATAGTCACAATAAGTGTAAAAATTTGACTAAAATAATTTATAACGAACAAAACTAATGAAAAAATTTTTTCATTTAAAATAAAAATCTCGTCAAACTCTAAGTGTAGTTTCAACTCACCTTCTACGTGTCTCAAGGATATATAGAGAACGAGTGGGGATGTATGTCCGGGAGTCGGTAGTGTAGACTGTGTCTCCACATGTAAACAACCTTGACTACTTAGATAGTCATATGACTTTATAGTAATAGTGTTTTTCAGATTATGACGTCTCAAGTGATAGTTACAGTATGTAAGAGGTCCAAAACTATTTATAAATTGATGTATATAGATGTTAATATCATAGTGGGTCGTACCAAAGTGATGGGATTTTTAAGAGACGATACGGACAAGTGGTGAATCGGACGGGGACCTTAGGTGACTAGAAAATGACAAACGCACACACACACACGAATCAACGAGTCAACACGGGTTGAGAACGCTCGGGTATGTGACATCGGACGGTCCGAGGAGACAGTTACCCTAAGAGGTCCGTTCCTATGATATCACCCAACTGTAAAGGACGAGTTCTCCTAGAAGGTTTTGGTCCTTGACTTGGGTCCAGAGAACGTAAAGTCTGTCTGAGGAAAGACTGACTCGATTCTCCCTTCAGGATGACAAACGTATCAAAAAGGAAAAGGTCTTTCAGTATACCAACTTTAGTGTTTCATATTATGAGAATTTTAACCGAAGAAAATGAATCACTATATGTAAATTTCAAGAAGACTATCAAGTAAAGAAAAAATATAAGTTATTATAAGGTAACAGAATAAGTTTCAACGTATGACTTCCCGTAGAACTAACGAAGGTTCAAAACTGTTAATACTTATTTAGGTGATATTTGTAGTCACACGTCTAAAAGGACACCTATATACGAAAGTCGATAATACCTATTCACGACTTCTTGTCTTACGACTTATTATACCAATTTTATACGAAGTAAAAAATTTCTTTGGGGGTTTTACAGGAGATTACACCGATATGGTAAAACGTAAGGGTGGTCGTTACACTTTCACAAGAACAACAGGGAGTCGGAGTGGTCGTAAGATTACAAAAGTTACAAGGTGTCAAACCGATAAGATTATTCACGTATCACCATAGAGTGACAAAATTAACCGTCAAGAGATTGTTGTATACTACATCTCGTAGAAAAGTGTACGAATAAAAAGTAGACATATAGAAAAGACCACTCCACAGACAATTCTAGAAACTGGGTAAATAATTGACCCAACAAGTAAAAGAATAACGACTCGGAATTCTCAAGAAACATACAAAACCTATTACGATGAAATAGTGTATTGAGGTAACGTTTATAACAGAAGGAAAGACACTAAACAGAAGAGTCATATTGTCTTCATTAACTATAATATTACGATATAACTACAGTACAATTGACATATATTGTGACATAAGGTGAAGTTTTAATTACTTATTTTTACTACTTTTAACAAAGTCTTTCGGTTGACAATTTAGGAAAAAGTAACCGATCTTTAGAACAGTAAGTATTGTGTAAATGACTCAAAAGGGGTCAGGGAAACTTTTTTTATCTTGATTATATAGTACTCCGAATGAGTAATAACAAAAGTTCTTTCAGGGTGGTCCTAGGTACCTATCGAAAGAGGTTATATACTAAAGTTTGGTAACATTATTTAACTTGTACTGTACGAAAGTAACAAGACACTCTTTAGTGAGATACTTTTAACCCGGTCAAACGACAACTTACAGTTAAGATTTATTGTGTCTCCCGGGACGAGTAAATTAGAAGACGTTTACCTATTACTTTAAAACTAACTAAGAATAGTCATGGATAGTGAAAAGGAAATCTCTCCGACACTTTTCCGGTCTGATGTATGTTTAGGACATCAACCACCCACCAATGACCGTTTAAGAAGTACAGATGGGGAATTTGACAACCTTGACCTGATTCGTACGTGTGTGTCGTATAAGTATTACTTTCGTTCACACAAGTCGGTACGGGTCAAGAAACGGTGGGATATCTGACATCGGGTGGTCCTAAAGGGTCCGTTCTTATGACCTCAGTCAACGGTAAAGGAAGAGGTCGTCAGTTTGGGGTCAGAGGACGTAACGTCCACCTAAGAAATGGAGAGTCGTTGGTCCCTCCGACCACTTTCTTTCTTCAATCACCCTTCCCTGTGTAAAAAAAGATAATAATGTGTTTCTGTTCTCATGAGTAAAAGTGCTCAGTTTTATATTCACCCGAAGGGACCACCGAGTCTGGTACTTTTTAAGTTTGTAATAGTGATAATTGTGCGGTAGAGAGGCAAGTGAAAAAATAAATCACATATAAACAGTGTCTCAACTTATCTATTTAACGTAAATAGTTCACCGTCACTATTTGTCTCCATTAAAAAGTAAAGTTAAAAGATTTATAAATCAACTTCTTTTCACAAGTAATTTCATATCATACTAGGTCAATGATGACGTTTGGTTTCTGGATAGGATTTCCCTAACTGATATTAAACCTTTATTTAGGTCTACGACGGTTTTAGGTCGATTTATGAAAGAAAATACTAAATTTTATAGTACCGTTAAGGTATTTCAGTAAGACATATTTGGTTTTCCATTAAATTGACATTTTCGTTTTCTCAAATCTTTTATTCAAGTCTTCTGATAAGTCTCATGTTTAAAATTAATGGTTATCTCTTAATCTAGTCCCTACACACACGAAAGACGAAATCAACCATAAACTATGTATTGGTCGTCTTCCACTACAGTTTATCAAACTCAATTGTTAAACGAACTCGGGTTATGGTTCTTAAATTCTACCATCAATTATGTTATTCCTGTAGTCTCTGTTTACAAAAAGAGATAGTTTTCAGATTTCCGAGTTACTTCCTATGGGTCTTCCTTATTTTCAACAATGTGTCATAATCTAGAACCTAATCTATGTTAAGAAAGAGACCAAATAGAAAGAGTGAATCGTGTATTCTTTTTTTCATTCTCAATATTTATTTAATATGTTTGTTTCAAGTTTATTAATGGTTCGTGAATTAAACATACTTAGTGACTAATAAATTATTTGTGAGATGGATTTTCTAACAAAATCTGAAGAAAATTATACATAAGTGTTCTGTACCATAGTCATGAGGTGGGTAACATGAAAATAAAAAACTCGTATATTATGAAAGGTGACAGATGTCACTAAATAATGGTAGTACAGTTTTACTTTATATTGAAAAAGTTTACCTTTCGAATCGTTTATTAGTTCTTGACAGGTGAAAAACACTCTTAGGTAAACAAAGACTTTGAGGAAGAAGTGTCCTGTTATCGACAAGTAGTCCCATCCAGAAGGTGTCTTATCGTTAAAATGATATAATAGAAAGTCATGAGTTGGAGAAACCCGAGATTATATGTCTACGGAAGAGAAAATTTTGTGTCTTGTGTACATTCATGAATTGACTTCACAGACTAGAGATTATCTTATTGTTTTATTTTAAACTATTAAACTTAGAAAATAAGTTACGTAACTTAAATTAGTGACTTAGGGTCCCTAATAACTTAAATAAATTAACAAGTTTAATTTCTAAATAGTCCGTTTGTATGGTCTTTCTAGGAATAAAGAAAATCGAGACGTACAGTCAATCTGACATCTGGTATTCGGTAATGTGTACATACACAGAAAAAAAAGGAAAAAAATTTTATATTTAAATAAATAAAATTAAATTAATGAAATGTTATAACATAACCAAAACGGTATGTAGTTGTACTTAGGCGGTGTCCATATGTGCACAAGGGGTAGGACTTGGGGGGAGGGAGGAGGGAGGGGTATGGTAGGGAGACCATAAATACACACACAAACACACATGTATTTTAATTCAAACCTGAAGTAGTCTCCACTAAGATTCTGTTCCGAAACTTCCACTCACTAAATAACTTCTGTCGTAAGGTCTTTCTTAATTATTTCATCTCACCCTCAGTCCTTCCACTCCTTTTATTCGGTTATTTTCCATATAACTACTCACCTACTGATTACCCAAGTAAAACCCGAGGTGTCTCGACCCCCGAATTCTCCACCGAGTCTTGTACTGAGTCAGTGAGATTTTTCTCTACGTTTTAGGTCCTACGAATAGATGGTTAAGTTAAGATAGTATTCATCTCTCGACGAACGTTCCCGTAATCGACAGGTCGTAAGAAACAGACTGGAAGTTCGTCAGGTCTCTTTTAGAAGTCCATCTCTTTGTTCGTAAACGACATTCTTCTGTATCATCGTTTCCCATGGGTCTGATCTCTCCACGACTGTCATACATAATCTTAAATGTACATATTAATATATGTGTCTAAAATTGTAGATTGGTTATACCTTTAAATTGAGGTTTCCTGTCAATTTCTATGACATTTTTCTTCTTTTTTTTCCTCAACGAAATTATAATTTCGTTTTAATTATATTTTATAGTAGTGGGACACTTACGTTACTAAATTAATACAAACTTTTATACTCCAAAATATAATTAAATTATTTTTATAGACCAACTTTTCCTCAGGAACTGATTCTTCTCTTGGTCCCATCTCAAGTTATTCACTACTTTATTCTTTGGTCGGAAGTACCATTCACTAACAACAACTAGTCAATAAGTCAGTACACCTTGAGAAACGTTGGGGTATTTGACGGAGTGTGACCCGGAGGGCCATGAAATGTTAGAAGACCTCAAATGAGTTTGAGTACGGTTACTCAGTCACTACCGTAGGTTGGTAGGGCAGGAGACAGTAGGTGAAGAGGACGGAAGTTAGAAAGGGTCGTAGTCCCAGAAAAGATTACTCAGTCGGGAAGCGTAGTCCACCGGTTTGATAACCTCGAAGTCGAAGTCGTAGTCAGGAAGGTTACTTATAAGTCCCAACTAAAGGGAATCCTAACTGATCAAACTAGAGGAACGTCAGGTTCCCTGAGAATTCTCAGAAGAGGTTGTGGTGTAAAACTTTCGTAGTTAATAAACCACGAGTCAGAAGAAATACCAGGTCGAAAGTACAGGTATATACGAATATCCTTTTTTGTATCGGAACTGATCTGCCTGGAAACGGTCGTTTCATTACAGAGACGAAAAAATATGTGACAGATCCCAACAGTATCGAAAAGAAGATTCTTCTTTCGTAGAAAATTAAAGTACCTACGTCAGTGGTAGGTGTCACTAACACCTCGGGTTCTTTTATTTCAGCCAGCGACAAAGGTAACAAAGGAGTAGAAAAACGGTACTTCACTACCCCGGTCTACGGTACTAGAATGAAAAAACTTACAACTCCAAACGAAAAAAAATTATAATTATCCCTAAAAAAACTTTAACGTATGTTCACAGAAAATAAAAATAAAAAATTTTATATTTAAATAAATAAAATTAACCTCCAATTAATGAAATGTTATAACATAACCAAAACGGTATGTAGTTGTACTTAGACGGTGTTCATATGTGTACAAGGGGTAGGACTTGAGGGGAGGGAGGAGGGAGGGACATGGTACTCAAAATTCGAACGAAAAAGTGAGAGGAGAAAGTGGAAGTAGTTCCCCAAGAAATCAAGGAGAACGAAAAGACGATAATGTCACCATAATAGACGTATAGACTCGTATAACTATGAGAGGACCGTTAGAACTCAGGTCGAAAATTAATTAGATCGGGTCGTAAAGTGTACTACATGAGACATATTTCCAATTTATTCGTTCCATTACAATATGTTAGGACTGCATGTATAAAGAGTTAAAACTTGGTCAAGTAATAAGGTACAGGTCAAGATTGACGACGAAGAACTGGACGTTTGTCCACAGAGTCCTCTGACCATCCCACCAGACCATAAGGGTAGAGATATTCTTAAGAGGTATCGAACATCTTTGTCACAGTCTGAAATAAAACCCCCCGAGGTTTTAGTGACGTCTACCACTAACGTCGGTACTTTAATTTTCTGCGAATGAGAAACCTTCTTTTCAATACTGGTTGGATCTATCATATAAGTTCTCGTCTCTGTAATGAAACGGCTGATTCCAGACAGATCAGTTCTGATACCAAAAAGGACCCCAGTACATACTTACACTCTCAACCTGA
Organism: Capra ibex; assembly: GCA_006410555.1. Lineage (NCBI taxonomy): Eukaryota > Metazoa > Chordata > Mammalia > Artiodactyla > Bovidae > Capra > Capra ibex. The sequence goes on along the minus strand of SJYO01037955.1, from coordinate 44,563,778 downwards.
CACTTCTTCCGACTCGCGACTTCTTAACTACGAAAACTTGACACCACAACCTCTTCTGAGAACTCCCAGGGAACCTGACGTTCCTCTAGGTTGGTTAGGTAAGACTTCCTCTAGTTAGGACCCCAAAGAAACCTTCCTTACTACGATTTCGACTTCGAGGTCATGAAACCGGTGGAGTACGTTTCTCAACTGAGTAACCTTTTCTGAGACTAAGACCCTCCCTAACCCCCGTCCTCCTCTTCCCCTGCTGGTTCCTACTCTACCGACCTACCGTAGTGCCTGAGCTACCTGCACTCAGACTCACTTGAGGCCCTCTACCACTACCTCTCCCTCCGGACCGCACGACGCTAAGTACCCCAGCGTTTCTCAGCCTGTGCTGACTCACTGACTTGACTTGACTTGACACAGGAGTGTTAGTTTCCGAAATCGTATCAGTTACTTCGTCTTCATCTACAAAAAAGATCTTAAGAGAACGAAAAAGGTAATAGGTTACCCATAACTGTTTTGGTTTATCTTTACATCTTTAGTATTCCACTATCTTTGTCAGGTTGACGGTTTAATTAATTTATGAGACTCTATCAATGTTTTCTGATTTAGAAATAAAATGTATAAAACGTCTTTATAAATAGAATGAAGTAGTAGATTCCTATACAGTAATGTACAGCAAGAAAATGATAAAAGAGACTCAGTTACTTTTTATATAAATTATGTAGGTATTATAAGAATAAAACTTTAATATACCTGTGGAATTACACTAAAGATCAACAGTGAGACGTTATCTTGAGGGACTGATATACTATCGAAGGTGTATTATATAGAATCTTATCAGAAGGTATCAATTTGTGTGTGTGTGTGTGTGTGTGTGTGTTTGGTCTTAGTGAACCGAATTTTACACGTAAAGATCGTGAGAGAAGGTAAAAGAAAGACACTTTTATTTTATTAGTCTTCTTAGATGACCACCTTGAACCCTATAAACGTGTGTCGCCACCTAAAGAGACTCAGAGTCCTACTCTCACTCTATTTCGGAAAATCTGAGTGACCTTGACTCTTTTTGTTTTGTTTTGTCTTCAGAGTGGTGTCTTTTCCGTCGTTTCCTTCGAACAAAGACGGGTCTCTTCCCTCGATCCCTTTTTTTTTGGAATTTGACGTAAACAAGAAACAAGTCACCGATTTGCTCAGGTTGAGAAACGCTTGAGTACCTGACTTCGTACGGTCAGAGGATATCTAAATCCGTTTTTATTTATTTGTTTATCTTAAATGCCTATCTACCATCAAGATATAAATTATGAAATTCGTTTGAGTCATATGACAAGAGGTATTACAGACAGGGTTAAATGGAAGGGCAATTGTCTCGTACTCCCAAGGGAAAAGAGGTGTAGAAGTGGTTCAATAAAGAACCAATTACCAGTTACCAATTACTATGTCTCGTGGAAAAAACACACATGGATAACCGTCAAACATACAGAAGATTTATCTGTAAATCTTTTTACAGATAGGTCAAGAATACGGGTAAAAAATGAACCTACACAAAAAGTTGTCCAAAAAGACACTCTAGTTGAACCATATCGGTATCTAAATCGTTTCTATCGGATCTTAAGTTCTTGATGGAATAGAGTTTTTGGAGGTAGAAGGTAACTTTAAGACAATTTTTGGCTCCTATTCAAATTGTAGAATTTATACACAGGGAAGTGACTTTGACGTCATAATACTAGTTTAGTAAAGTAAATATTAACTTCGGGATGTTCGAAGTTAATAAAATCACCCAACAAACAACTGATTCCTTGTTTATAAAGTAATCCTTTTCTGTCTATTTATAACCGGGTCTGATAGTTTTTATCTAAAAAGAACCTGTTAATGACTGTATTCCTGAACTTAAACAAACTAGATAACAATAAAATACTGATGCCCATAGAAAAGTTATAGTAATAAGTAATCAATATAAAGTTATGGGAAAATTACCAGATGTTCAATAACAATACCAGGTGAACTTTTAATAAATAACTAGAAAAGTTTCCCTTAACGGATTAATGTACTATAAGAAATTAAGTTTGGTCTTTCATATAAGTAAAACTGTTATTAAATTTTTACGATTGGTTTGATTTGAAAAGTATGTAATTTTTCTATAGAACTTCGATAAATAAAGAAGATTTCAATAAATGTTCTACTATAGATTTCCATTTATTAAAATACAGATTTAATTATTATAAAAACTATGATTAAAACGAAAACGGTAACATAGTACATATATAAAATATAGAACTCCCATATGGAAAAGTTTAATGATCTTCCCTAAAATTTTATCTAGAAATAAAGATACGAAATCTTTCTCGTTAACGAGAACAGATAATTTACCATTAGAGAGTATTATCCTAGTTAATGTCTATTTGTATAATTTAGAGATGATAGTTCTAAAGTCTAACTTTTTTGAAATATAACTTAATAATTATAATTGCCCACACGACTGTATGTATGTACGTATATATAATCACACCTCCAATTTTATGAACTACGTCAATTTTCGTTAAGTAAATATAATTTGATGTGGATTTTATTAAAAGAAATAAAAAGTCTGTTATCATCATAAAGTATAATAGTTACGTGTCACTTTATTTTGGGTTCTTGTAATTTATTAGACATTGTAAAACACATATCGTGTCCGTAGGTAAAGATAAAACCACGGGTGTAATTATATTTAGTTACTATTTGATATAATAAAATTTTATGTACCAAATTTGGAAAACTTTTAGGAAGATTTGAGTTTCTAAGGTAAAATGATTTGAAATATAGAGTTCTAGTACAAATGTCAAAAGTTGGAGTTATCATTTCAAAAATATGATAAAAGGATTAGGAAGTTTCATGACCTTGATGGAAAGTTTAAGACCAAAGGTTTTGACGTGTAATTTTCAAAATTCCAGTTTTACTCCCTTCTCTTATCTCTTCGGAAAGAATACTTCTCTCACCCCACGTACCAAACCGAATAAAAATTTCCAGACTGGTAGGGGGCTGGAGACTGAAACATGTGAGGGAGATTTTATCAAGTTATTTATTTATGTATTTATTTATTTCATACGTACTTTTATAAAGGTATATATATGTTGAGTATATATACACATATACGTCTATCTATATTTATACACACTGAAAAATAATGGTCCTTGAAAGTATAACATTATAAGATCTGTGATACGTATGTTGTAAAGTAAAGATTCGTATTTGATAATTAAAAATTACGATAGAGACATGTCTCTACTCCCGAAGAGACCACCGAGTTTATCATTCCTTAGACGGACGTTACGTCCTCTGGACCCAAAATATATCTCTACTCATTTGATGTGACGAGAGTATATCTTATTATAAGACCTAAGAAGGACACAGGTAATAGGTAATTTCAAACGGTCCGTTAGTACAATGGTGAAAATTCATTTGACTTTTGTTTCTGAAGATTTTACGAATTAAATAAATTTTTATATTAGTCCTCTGTTCAGTAACAGACCAGTAACGATTGGTTACAGTAATGAGACACTGATTTTATCAGACATCAATATATATATTAAAATACAATAGACATGTAGACACGTACGATACCACGAAGTCAGTACAGATCGAGAAACGGTGGTACACCTGATATCGGGTGACCCGAGGAGACAGGTCTTCTAAGAGGTGCGTTCTTATGACCTCACCCAACGGTCACGGAAGGAGATCCCCTAGAAAGGATGGATTCCTATCTTGTGTACAGAGAAATACAGAAGACGTAACGTCCGGTCAAGTGAGATGTGTTTTGAATAGGGTAACTATAACTAGGAGTATTTGTTAAGAAGGATGCAAACACACACACACACACACACAACACCACGAGTCAGTATAGACTGAGAAACGTTGGGGTACCTGACACCGGACGGTCTGAGGAGACAGGGACCTATAAAAGATCCGTTCTTACGACCCACCCAACGGTAAAGGATGAGGTCTCCTACAACGGTTGGACCCCTAGTTTATGTGTAAAGGACAAAGAGAACGTAACCTTTCACTAAAGAAACGATGTCACTGTACGTGGGTATTGTATTAATGGATTTATTTGAAACACAGGATATCGTGAAGTCATTACTTACCTAGTTTTGGACCACTGGTACAGAAAAAACATATACTTAATGACTTCACGGTTCTTGACTAAGTATGAGACGTGTATTAACCAAAGTAGGTTCACATTTCGTTTTTTAGACGTCAGTCTGTTTACACTATCATCAACCCACTACGGGTTGTACGACAAACTATTTTCTCAAAACGGTTGTCGAGTGTGACGAAAAAGAGTCACAGACTATAAACAGTATTGTAAGTGTCGATAAAAAATGTTCGAAATCTCGTTCACGTTATATCAAAAGAGGGATTTGGTGCTACGTTGAAAGGAACTACGAAGTCATAAATACAAAATAAGAAACGTAAATTTATATATTAAATAATTAAAATTTGGACGTTCACAATAAAACACGAATAAGACATATTTTGATGTTAACGAAAGAATCGTCGTTCTTTACGACCAAACTTTTAATATACTTTAAAATTACCAAAGGAAAGTGATGAATGTACCGACGGTTCTTTTCTACGACCCCAGACGTCGTTTACCTATAGGTCGAGGTGTCCTAAAAATGGATACACAAGTATTAGTTCAGATACGAGTGTACTAAAATTATAAATTCCACTGGACCGTTGAACAATCTAGGTCTTTGAGGTAATAAAATCATCTGTGACTTGAAGTCAATTGGTAAAAGGGAAATATAGTAAGAAGAATAGTGACCAAAATACGGTATCACTTTGTAACACTCAGGATCACTCAGAAACACTCAACCTTAATATAATGTTGTGTTATTGTTGTTAAAATATTTGAGTTTTTTATATTTGTAATTACTTTTAACATGATCAGATTCTCGTTAATTTATCACATGGATAAAATCCTGTACCCGTTGTAAAGTCCCACACTATATAACCGATAGATACTTTTAATAATACAATCTGAAGTTTACTGACTTTGTATATATTTTATTCTTAATAAGTCACAGTAGTCGGAGATTTTTAACTTTTGGAACAAGGATAGTCTTGTGTTTCGTGATTCCCGGTGGACGTCAGGTGTCTGTTTTAAAACTCTAGTATGTCCCATATTCGACTAAAGTTGCCACATAATCTTAAGATACTACTAAGTCTAAGAAAAGGTAATCTCCACTAAAATTCTAAAGTTTATATTAAGGGGCGAAAATGACAACAACAAATCAACGATTGAACGCAGGGTGAGAAAACCCTGGGGTACCTACCATCGGACGGTGCCAAAAGACGGGTACCTTAAAAGGTCCGTTCTTATGACCTTTAATGGTCCTAGCTTCGGTACATGGGATACTGAGGACGTAACCGTTCGCTCAAGAAATGGTGACTCGGTGGTCCCTTCGGGTACTAAGGAATACGATACGTCATTTCGGAACGACAAATATATAAAATGTATATTACCACACGTACACAATTAGGGTGTGAGGATTAAATAGGGATAGATGAGAAAGGGAAAACCCAAAGAGACTACGAAGTCCCCTTATACGGACGTTACGTCCTCTGTGTCCTCTGCACTCAGGTTAGGGACCCAACCCTTCTACGGGACCTCTTCCTTACCGTCGGGTGAGATCATAAGAACCGTCTTTTTAGGACACCTGTCTTTTCGGACTTTCCGATGTCAAGTACCCCAGTACTTCTCGACCTGTTTTGATTTGTGTTCATGTTAAAACTACTACTGGTATGTAAACAAAAGGTATGGAGATTCAGACAAAGACAAAACATTTATTCGAATAAAGTTATTTGAAAAAAAAAAGGAAAGTTCTTTCTTTCAGAGACGACTATGGTGGTGTAGTAAATTCACCTTTCTCCAATCTTTGAAATGTCGTCTATTTATAAATTTAATAAATATCTGATATACATATATACACTTCCCCTTATAATTGTAAGTAGATAAATAAAAATGGTAATGGTGGTCACTTCCTCACACGTAGAATGAAATCTGTGTCGATCCTTATTATGACCTCTTTCGTTACCGTGGGGTGAGGTCATGAGAACGGACCTTTTAGGATACCTGTCTCCTCGGACCATCCGACACCAGGTACCCCAGTAATTCTCAACCTATCTGACTCTCTGAAGTGAAAGTGAAAAGTGAAGGTACGTAACCTCTTCCTTTACCGTTGGGTGAGGTCACAAGAACGGACCTCTTAGGGTCCCTGCCCCCTCGGACCACCCGACGGTAAATACCCAAGTGTGTCTCAGTCTGTGTTGATTTCACTGAATCGTCATCGTCGTCGTCGTCGTCATCGTCCCTATCATGTTTGTCAGAGACTTTACCGTGATTATTTAGGTTCTATTGAGATGTAATTCTATATTTGACAGGTCTTTATTTGGGTACGTGAATATCCACGGAATAAAAACTGTTTCCTCCTTGTTTAAATGTCACCCCATTTCTGTCGGATAAGTTATTTACCACGACCCTTTTGACCTGTCGATGTACATTTTATTACTTTAATCTTGTGAAAGATTGTGGTATGTGTTTCCATTTGAGTTTTACTTAATTTCTGGATTTATATTCTGATCTTTGATATTTTGAGAATATCCTTTTGTGTCCGTCTTGTGAGCTACTGTATTTAGTTTCGTTCTAGGAGATACTGGTTAGAGGATTTCATTACCTTTATTTTTGTTTTCATTTGTTCACCCTGGACTAGTTTGAATTTTGGAAACGTGTTGTTTCCTTTGATATTCGTTCCACTTTTCTGTTGGGAGTCTTACCCTCTTTTATACTCGTTCACTCTTTATAGTTATTGTCGTCTATACGTCTACTGTGGTGCGAATACCGTCTTTCACTTCTTTTGATTTCTCGGAGAGCTACTTTCATTTTCTCCTCTTACTTTTTCAACCGAATTTCGAGTTGTAAGTCTTTTACTTCTAGTACCGTAGACCAGGGTAGTGAAGTACCTTTTATCTACCCCTTTGTCACCTTTGTCACCGACTGAAATAAAAAAACCTGAAGTTTTAGTGTCGTCTACCACTGACGTCGGTACTTTAATTTTCTGTCAATGAGGAACCTTCCTTTCAATACTGGTTGGATCTGTCGTATAACTGGTAATGAAACGGTTGTTTCCAGGCAGATCAGTTCCGATACCAAAAACGTCATCAGTTCATACCTACACTCTCAACCTGATATTTCTTTCGACTCGTGGCTTCTAAACTACGAAAACTTAACACCACAACCTCTTCTGAGAACCCTCAGAGAACCTGACGTTCCTCTAGGTTGGTCAAGTAGGATTTCCTTTAGTCAGGACTCACAAGTAACCTTCCTGACTACAACTTCGACTCTGAGGTTATAAAACCGGTGGACTACACTCTCGACTGGGTAAACTTTTCTGGGACTACAACCCTTTCTGACTTCCGTCCTCTTCCCCCGTCGTCTCCTACTCTACCAATCTACCGTAGTGACTGAGTTACCTGAACTTAAACCTATTTGAGGCCCTCAACCACTACCTATCCCTCCGGACCGCACGAGAGCAAGTACCCCAGCGTTTCACAGTCTGTACTGACTTACTGACTTGACTCGACTTATTTTCACTTTGTTGACTGTTTCCTAATTAAAGGTTTTAATTGTTCGTCGAGTAGGTTACGTTACGGTCTTTTTCTTTGTTGGGTTAGTTTTTCACCCCTTTTCTGGATTTATCTGTAAAGAGGTTTCTGCTGTATGTCTACCGATTATTTGTGTACTTTTCTACAAGTTGTAACGGGTAATAATCTCTTTACGTTTAGTTTTGGTGTTACGTTATAGTGGAGTGTGGTCAGTCTTACCGGTAGTAGTTTTTTAGATGTTTGTTATTTACGACCTCTCCCACACCTCCTTTCCCTTACGTGAACGTGAGAACCACCCTTACATTTAACTATCTCGGTGATACCTTCTACCATACCTCTAAGGAATTTTTTTGTCTTTATTTTGGCGGTATACTGTGTCGTTAGGGTGAGGATCCGAATATGGGACTCCTTTGGTTTTGACTTTTCTGTGTACATAGGGTAACAAGTGATCGTGATAAATGTTATCGACCTTGTACCTTCTTTAGATCTACGGGTAACTGTCTACTTACCTATTTCCTTAACACTATGTATATGTGTTACCTTATAGTGAGTCGGTAATTTTCCTAGTGTAAACTCAGGTAAGATTACTCTACCTTTTTGAATCTTTGATATAAGTGAGATTGTGTATATATACCTTAGATCTTTTTACCATGACTTCTTAAATAAATGTCCCGTCGTTAACTTTTTGTCTGTATCTCTTATCTGAATACGTGTACCCCTCTCCCCTCCTCTCCCACCCTACATACGTCCCCTCATTGTACCTTTGAATGTAAGTCAAGTTAAGTCAACAAGTCAGCACAGGCTGAGAAACGCTGGGGTACTTAGCGCCGTGTGGTTCGGAGGGACAGGTAGTGGTTGAGGGTATCAAGTGAGTCTGAGTACCGGTAACTCAGTCGTTACGGTAGGTCGGTAAAGTAGGAGACAGTAGGGGAAGAGGAGGACGGGGGTTAGGGAGGGTCGTAGTCTCAGAAAAGGTTACTCAGTTGAGAAGCGTACTCCACCGGTTTCATGACCTCAAAGTCGAAATCGTAGTAAGGAAGGTTTCTTTAGGGTCCCGACTAGAGGAAGTCTTACCTGACCAACCTAGAGGAACGTCAGGTTCCCTGAGAGTTCTCAGAAGAGGTTGTGGTGTCAAGTTTGCGTAGTTAAGAAGCCACGAGTCGGAAGAAGCGTAAGGTTGAGAGTGTAGGTATGTACTGGTGTCCTTTTTGGTATTGGAACTGATTTGCCTTGAATCAGACGTTTCATTACAGAGACGAAAACTTATATGATAGATCTAACCAGTATTGAAAAGAAGGTTCTTCATTCACAGAAATTTAAAGTACCGACATTAGTGGTAGACGTAACTAAAACCTCGGGTTTTTTATTTCAGACTGTGACAAAGGTGTCAAAGGAGTAGATAAAGGGTACTTCACTACCCTGGTCTACGGTACTAGAAACAAAAGACTTACAACTCGAAATTCGGTTGAAAAAGTGAGAGGTGAAAGTGAAAGTAGTTCTCTGAAAAATCAAGGAGAAGTGAAAGACGGTATGTAATGGTATACATTTTGTCTATCGGTTACTTTTAAACGACATACCGAGTCCTTTGAGTTTTTCCCCGAGAATAGTTAGATCTCCTCACCCTACCCCTCTCTGAACTCCCTCTAAGTTTTCCCTCCACTATAAGCAGATGGATACCGACTAAGTAAAACTCGGAACTGTCTTTTGTTGTTTTAAGACATTTCATTAATAGGAAGTTATTTTTTTATTTAATTTTTCTTTATTGTTTAAACATTGGACCACCCGTGTATTCATTAGTTACATATATCACGACGGTGTCACACGTAATGTTGTTTCTGTTGTTTGTCTTTTGAACCTAATAGTAATTATCTATGAATTGTACTAACAAATTGGTCTACCATTTAAATACATACTTTACTGATTGCAACCAATAGGCAATGTACGGTATTAAAGTAAGGAATGTACTTTAATACTTAAGTATTTTTTAATCTTTTCTGAGACTACGATCTTCCCTAATCCCCGTCCTCCTCTTCCCCTGCTGTCTCCTAGTCAACCGACCTACCGTAGTGACGGAGCTACCTGCACTCAGACTAACTTGAGACGCTCAACCACTACCCGTCCCTCCGGACCGGACGACGCTAAGTACCCCAACGTTTCTCAGCATGTGGTGACTCACTGACTTGACTGACTTGACTACTTTAATACTTTAATACGAATATTAAAGTAAGTATTAAAGTATAGGAGTCTGATATTTCAAGATCATAAACTTTTGTTAATCTGGACATATAAATCTTCTCAACCAACACGAAGATTTGAACAGAAGAGAATCAACGTTAGACTGAACGGTACATAGTACAAGACCTTTCGGACACTAATACTTGTTTGGAATTCACCTTTAATTTAGGGATTTATGAACGTGACCGTGAAAAATTAGACAAACATTTTAGAACAGAAGTCAAATCAAGTCAAGTCAGTGAGTCAGCACAGGCTGAGAAACGCTGGGGTACTTAGCGTCTTGCGGTCCGGAGGGACAGGTAGTGGTTGAGGGTCTCAAGTGAGTCTGAGTGCAGGTAGCTCAGTCACTTAGAACAGAATAGTTATGTAATTTTTTTAGGATCAATTATTTAAATGTTTAGAGTGGCGTTTAAAATGGTCCTATTAATAAAGTCCCTTGTTTGTTTGTTTTGTTTTATAATATTAAGTAACTAAATAAATGATAGTTATAATGTATATATATTTAATTTTTATTAAGAAGTCGTTACAGAAAGAATATTATAGTTTGTAGTGGTTTATCAAACGTACAAAATAAATGTATTTCCGAAATTTACAAAAGTAAAAGTTCACACTTTTTAAGTTAAAATCTCTTTCGATTCAGAAAAAAAGTAACCTGTAACCCGTTTATAATGACACCAAAGTTAATAAAAATTTAATTAATAAGACGTATTTATAACCTGTATAAAAAGAATGTTGTTGCAACTTTTTATCACACGTACGGGTTTATTTGTGTGTGTGTGTGTGTGTGTGTGTGTATACATGTACTTGCGTCTGTGTCTTTTTTGTGTTTTTTTGAATTTAACAGACCGAAGTTACCAGAAAACACTACCGAATGTTAGTCGGATAGCTGTGTCCTCTATAATAATAACGTTAATGTGTATTTTTTATAAAGAGAGAAATTAACAACATAAAGAAGGAACCCATTGGTTTATTTTTAATATATTAACCTTTGTCTAGTGAAATTTATAACTGTAATTTTACGAATAAAGGAGGAGGATTACTATCGTAAAATACCACAAATTCTTTACCGGAAATTTTTATAGGAGTATAGTAATGTTTCAAATTTAGCAAGTGTGAAATGTTAGTGTCAAAAAGGTATCCCGATCATAGAAAATTAGCAAAAATTATTTCTCTCTTATACAGTAAATTATTGATAACAAATTAACCACATATTATTTAGGAGTCCGTCATGATATCCAAAACCTGGAAACGAAAAAAGTGATAAAGAGGAGTATGTAAATTTAGGAAGGTCCGATTGAAATAATAACTGATTCTAAACACATAAGTTTTCAAACAACAACAACAAATCATCGATTCAGTACAAGTTGAGAAAACACTGAAGTAACTGATTTCGAAGGATGTACCGAGTCTGTCAATTCTTAGAAGGGTGTTAGGACCTCTGGGTTTAAACTAGGGACCAAACCCTTCTAGGATACCTCTTCACTTACTGAAGGATGAGGCCACAAGAACGGACCTTATAAAGTACCTGTCTCTTCGGACCTGTACTGACTCTCTTATTATAAAATGAAAAACCTGACGTCGGACGCTTCGAGGAGACAAGTACCCTAAGAGGTCCGTTCTTATGGTCTCATCCGACGATAAAAAGAGGTCTCCTAGAAGGACTTGGTCTTTAGTTTGAACGTAAAGGATTTAATCGTCTACTTAAGAAATGGTGACTCGGTGGACCCTTCGTTAACACACAAGATTGGATACAAGTCACTACAAACAGATACAAGTCGTTACAAAAAATTGAGGTTACATTTGACATTACTTATTCATTTTTTATTTACACAAAACGTTACTTCAACCGAAATAATTTAATATGAATGGCCTACAACATATCGTATTGTAATCACGTAAGGGATTAATGTAACACGGACAATTACGAAGGATAGAATTCCATTGTCGATTTCTTATTTTATAAACACTGAAAGCTATACTATAAATCTATAAATCTCAATATCGTTTTGAGAAATTTAGGATACACCTTCCTTGACTATTTTCGGGGAGACGATCGCAGACCATTGGTTCTAAGAACATCTACCTCTATAAAGACACAGAGAAGTGTACCTGAAGAGGATTACAGACACACATCCATGTTTTAAATGGGAAAAACATTCCTGGGTTAGTCTGTACTGACTCGTATATACGTATCCAATATACCAGTATTACCTAATCCCAAGTGGGATTACTGGAGTAGTAAAAAAAAAAGGTTTATTCCAGTGTAAGTGTTCACGAAGTTGTAAAAATCCCCTTCAATTCATAATCAACGAGTCAATAAAGACTGAGAACGGTCGGGATACCTGTTGTCGGGTGGTCCGAGGAGACAGGTACCCTAAGAGGTCCGTTCTTAGGACCCTCATCCAACGATTAAGAAAGAGGTCACCTAGAAGGACTGGGTATCAGTTTGAGTCCAGGGGGCGTGACGTCCGTCTAAGAAATGGAAGACTCGGTGGTCCCTTCGGGGTAAAAGGTCCCTTGTGTTGAGTGAATTATTGTGGGTCTTTAGTTTTTATACACACCATACGTGTTTAGAGGAAGTCAATTTCCGAACACACATTGGTTTGTGAAACGATCTCCTTAGTCTGTCATTATTCTGAGACTACCATAACTCTTGGCATCTTGTATTTTCATAGATTGTCCAACTGTAATTCTTCACACACCATATTAGACTCGTGTGCTGAGTCTAACTGTCTAAAACGTTCAAGGTTAAATACCCATAAGTTTTCATCCTGGTCTCCAAACCTTTCTCGTTTTTGACTGATCTCTTATACTTAAGGATTTTAGTCGTTTGTTTTCGAAGGAAACTTCTGTTTGAACAAAGAACTTCACTATAGCAATCCTTATGTTAGATTCAAACTGTCCTTTTTCTGTTGGTCTCTTTCTTCTCTCTACCTTGTCTATTTTACATCCTCTCGTTTAGTTTCCTCCTCCTTTTGTTCTTCAAGATTCTACATAAACAGAAAAATGATAGAGAATTTTGTTAACTTTTCCTTTGAGACTCAGGGACTTCGATCCTTTCGTTAAGACAAGAGGTTAAGGACAACTTTCACGTTTTATTAAGTATAGTGGGTTTGTGTCTTTCTCCAACGTTAACTTAAAAAAGTATATTCAAAACATTTTTTTCTTCGGGTCTTCGTTTTATTCCAAGGATATCTGTCACTCGAGACTATCGTTTTTAGACGGGTGTTTTGTCTTCTTTCGACCTTTGAGGGTTTCGTTTGTTCATGTGACCTGAATCAATTTATCCGTTCCCTTGGGAAATAAATTTCGACAACTTTATCACCTTTCTCTAGGTTTGTCAGACTTGAGTTGAAGTACCTTAGTGCCTCGGACTCCTAAAAATTTTCAACATCAACCCTTTAGAATTCTGTAAATACACACGATTAACTAGAATGGGTTCCCTTTTCATTTGAAGAGACAGAAAGTACTGTCTCCATCAAAATGTTGAACCTCTTTCCACGGGTGACTTTAATTCGACGATAGGAGGGTATCTTTAACCTACTACTATTCTATAAAAGTTTTCCGTACCGAGGGTCCAGGAACTCTTTTTGTCGGACTCACCATTTTGACCGTTCTCTTGAAATGTTTCTAAAATACGAAGTTTCCTCGTCGTTTGTTAAATGTAAAAATGTAAGAGACTACACTCGCGAGATTTTTGTCTCTCCCGTTCTTGGTGCCACCTGTTTCAAGTAGTCCTAAGACATCCCCCATCCCACAGTACCCGGACCTCCTCTCTTCTTCGAACAGATTTCAAATTCGATTTACAATTCCGGGGATGAACTAGGTATACATTATAATATGTCTCTAATCGATAGTGACGACGACATTGTCCTCACCCTCAACGACTGGTCGGATCCAAAGGACGAGTACTACATCGTCGTCACTGGGTGGAGGTTCGGGGGACCAGTGGAGGTCTTCCAGTAAAGCAGGGATCCCTGACAGTGAGGTTGTCGAGACTACTGAGACTGAACTCTCAGAGAGACTATGGAGAAGAGTGTCCTATACCTGGCACTCGGGATTTGATGTAAGTCGGTTTAAAGGAAGAGTAAGAGGTGGTGTGAGGGAGAAGGTGAGTGATACACAGACGTGTGTGTAACGGGGGAACTTCAGAGGGGACCTGAAGACAGGACCGGAAGAGGTATATAAAGGAACCGGATTCCCAAAGAGATAGTTCTAATGACTAAAATGGTGTAGTGGACTTCGGACCCCAAGGTCGGTATAGTCAACCGGGACCTCGACCCACATACACCCGGGATGAGTGTAACGGGTCCAAGGCGTACGTCTGAATCGAGAAGAACGGAGGGAGACGAGGGCCTTGACCTACTACTATTCTATAAAAGGAACTAGTATAAAGTTTTCCGTTCCGAAGGTCCAGGAACGTTTTCTGTCGGACTCACCATTTTAACCGTTCTCTTAAAAGTACACCTGGAAGTAAACGTCAGTATATATATATATATATATATATATATATATATATATGTTCTGTAAAATTATTTGACACCTTTTAAGACTTTCTCTACCCTTATGGTCTGGTGGTTTGGACGGAGAACTCTTTAGACATACGTCCAGTCCTTGGTTGTCAATCTTGACCTGTACCTTGTTGTCTGACCAAGGTTTATCCTTTTCCTCGTACAGTTCCGACATATAACAGTGGACCGAATAAAATGAATATACGTCTCATGTAGTACTCTTTGCGACCTGACCTTCTTTGTGTACGACCTTAGTTCTAACGGCCCTCTTTATTGTTATTGGAGTCTATACGTCTACTGTGGTGGGAATACCGTCTTTCACTTCTCCTCGATTTTTCGGAGAACTACTTTCACTTTCTCCTCTCGCTTTTTCAACCGAATTTCGAGTTGTAGGTCTTTTGCTTCTAGTACCGTAGACCAGGGTAGTGAAGTACCCTTTATCTACCACTTTCTCACCTTTGTCACAGTCTGAAATAAACTCCCCCGAGGTTTTAGTGACTTCTACCACTAACGTCGGTACTTTAATTTTCTGCGAATGAGGAACCTTCTTTTCAATACTGGTTGGATCGAACGTATAAGTTTTCGTCTCTGTAATGAAACGACTGATTCCAGGTGGATTAGTTCCGATACCAAAAAGGACACGAGTACATACCTACACTCTCAACCTGACACTTCTTCCGACTCGCGGTTTCTTAACTACGAAAACTTGACACCACAACCCCTTCTGAGACCTCGCAGGGAACCTGACGTTCCTATCGGTTGGACAGGTAAGACTTCTAGTCGGGACCCTAAAGAAACCTTAATTACTACGATTTCGACTTTGAGGTCATGAAACCAGTGGAGTACGCTTCTCAACTGAGTAACCTTTTCTGAGACTAAGACCCTCCCTAACCCCCGTCCTCCTCTTCCCCTGCTGTCTCCTACTCTACCGACCTACCGTAGTGCCTGAGCTACCTACACTCACACTCACTTGAGGCCCTCAACCACTACCTATCCCTCCGGACCGCACGACACTAAGTACCCCAACGTCACTCAGCCTGTGCTGACTCGCTGACTTGACTTGACTTGACACATATATATAACATGGTAGTCTGGTTCCACCCGTCAACAAGTTCTCTGGTTCTGGTCTTTTGTTAACTAAAGGGGCTTTCCCTTCCACTTTCAAACTCCTAATTACCTTTTTAGGAGAAGGGTTACCGTTGTTATTTAGACAGAACTTTGTTAGTACCCACACCTCTCCTCTCGTTTTCACTCAATTGTGTGGATCCTTTTCCCTTCCGTCGACTTTTATATCGTAGTTGAAGTCTTTTTAAGTTTTCACTTCACTAAAGTCTCGTCCTTCTAAACTTTTCACTGGTTCTTTGGTTCTATGTTGATACGTATTTCCTTGTTGACTATCTAATATCTTCTTTTCAAATTTTCACAAAGAGACTTCGTTTATCTTCTTGTAAATCCAGTTTTAGGTTGTTTACGACGAGGTGAGGGTAACGGTTCCGAGGTCGAAGTTAGGTACCAGTCTCTTGATTATAGGGTACTTGGTTTACCACACTGGTTTTATTTATTTAATTAATTTCATTATCATAGATCTCCCATTATTCCATATCTCACCTACGTATCTCTAATTTAAAGGCTGTGAATCTTTTTTCGTGAAACAAAACGACTAAATAGAAACCTAACTAGATTCGTAAAATGTGTAGAAATTTTGTTTTAAAAGTTTTTTAATTAATCTTTAATTCGAGATTATAGTAAATACTAATAGTTAATTTTTATTCACTCTAAATCGTTTGTTATAGATTTCCGTAAAATTTTATTATTTACATAGTATATATAATATCGGTTGAAATGAATAAAATTTTGACATCAACACTGAGTTGGTAATTATATTTACAGTAGAGGTATTTATTCCGTACACTGTTTTCAGTCTTAATAAGTACAAATTTTAACGAGGTTTTTAACCTGTATATATAAAGAGTTTCATACTCTTAGATAAACTGTTCCTTGATATCACTAGAAATCGGTGGAATATACTTTTGGACTGAGTAACGTTTTCTGGAACTACGACCTTTTCTAACTTCCGTCCTCCTTTTCCCCTGTTGTCTCCTACTCTACCAACTTACCGTAGTGACTGAGGTACCTGTAATCAAACTCGTTCAAAACCCTCAACCACTACCTGTCCCTTAGGACCACACGACGTCGGGAACCTCAGCGTTTCTCAGCCTGTGTTGACTCGCTGACTTGACTTGACTTGACTATCACTAGAAAGGTAATTTAAGATCTCGTTCTTTTTTACAGGGTATGAAGAAAATGATAAGTTAAAACGTCAGACAATCTGATCTTTCGTGTCCATCCTTTGTTAATTTGTTTGTATTTGTGACATTTTATCCATTTGTTTATATTTGATTGTCAACTATACTGATACATACATTTTTTTAGGTACTCTTAGTTGGTTTGATTACTGTATAATCCTTATTTAAATCATTTATCTACAAATCTTTTAGTCCTGTATTTCAGTCATTGGCCGTATATATGCCCCTTTGTACCAAACTATAATATAATCTTCTCCTGTGGTTGAATACTACGTCTGTATTTTTAGTTTGTACGTCCACAATTGAAACACACCTTATATTTTAACACTTTTATCTTTTAATTTATACATAACTAGTGAACTGGGTTGTTGCGGTAAAAATCTTTGGATCTCCCTTATGGTCTGGTGGACTGGACGGAGAACCCTTTGCATATACGTCCAATCCTTCGTTGTCAATCTTGACCTGTGCCTTGTTGTCTGACCAAGGTTTATCCTTTTCCTCATGCAATTTCTACATATAACAGTGGGACGAATAAATTGAATCTACGTCTCATGTAGCACTCTTTGCGACCCGACCTTCTTCGTGTTCGACCTTAGTTCGAACGGTCCTCTTTATAGTTAGTGGAGTCCATACGTCTACTGTGGTGGGAATACCGTCTTTCACTTCTCCTTGATTTCTCGGAGAACTACTTTCACTTTCACCTCTCACTTTTTCAACCGAATTTCGAGTTGTAAGTCTTTTACTTCTAGTACCGTAGACCAGGGTAGTGAAGTACCCTTTATCTACCCCTTTGTCACCTTTGTCACAGTCTGAAATAAAAAACCAGAGGTTTTAGTGACGTCTACCACTGACGTCGGTACTTTAATTCTGTGAATGAGGAACCTTCCTTTCAATACTGGTTTGATCTATCGTATAAGTCTTCGTCTCTGTAATGAAACGGTTGTTTCCAGGCAGATCAGTTCCGATACCAAATAGGTCATCAGTTCATACCTACACTCTCAACCTGACACTTCTTTCGACTCGTGGTTTCTTAACTACGAAAACTTGACACCACAACCTCTTCTGAGAACTCGCAGGGAACCTGACGTTCCTCTATGTTGGTCAGGTAAGACTTCCTCTAGTCGGGACCCTAAAGAAACCTTCCTGACTACGACTTCAACTTTGAGGTCATGAAACCGGTGGAGTACGCTTCTCAACTGAGTAACCTTTTCTGAGACTACGACCCTCCCTAACCCCCGTCCTCTTCTTCCCCCGCTGTCTCCTACTCTACCGACCTACCGTAGTAACTGACCTACCTACATTCAGACTCACTTGAGGCCCTCAATCACTACCTGTCCCTCCGGACTACACGACGCTAAGTACCCCAGCGTTTCTCAGTCTGTACTGACTCGCTGACTTGACTTGACTTGACTTGGATTTATGTGTAACCGTTTTCACTTTTTTTTTTTCTACATACACGTTCCAAGAAATTATATTATAACCATTATCATTATATGAAATTTGTTGAACTTATAGGTGATTCTCCTCTTACTAAGTTAACGAGACCCTATAGGTGTATTATCCGTTTTATGTGGATATTTTATTTTACTTCTAATAGAAATGAAGAATATGTAAGTACTATTTAATTCAAATTTTCACATTTTAAGTTATACACATACTACTATGAGATATATATTTTTTAAGTTTAGATTTTACATTTAATTCCCTGAAACGATCACCATGTCACCAATTCTGAGAAGTAACAGTGACGTTTCCCGGGTCCAACTTAGATACCAGTCCCTTAATTCTAGGTTGTCTGGTTTACCACCCCGTGTAATTTTTTTTTTTTTTCCATTTCATTATCATATATCCCACATTATACCATATCTCACCTTCGTTTCTCCAATTTGAATTCTATGAGTTTCTTATTATTTTTGAGACAAACGGACTAAACAGAAACCTAACTAGATTCATAAAATATGTGTAGATTTTATTTTAATTAAAAGTTTTTTGTAGAGTTTAACACTTGAAATACTTTATTAATTATTAGATAAGATTCTTATTCTACGACAACAATTAGGTCTACCGTTATTTCATGTTTTTATTTGTAAAACCACTGAATCTTTATGTCGTTAAACTGTTATATACGGATTACTACATATCGGATACTTTGTTTGACGTTTTACGATTATTTGACAAAAAATCACTGATAGAAAAACGTCCAAAACAGACGTGACATTACAAATTTGACATTATATTTATAACACTTTATTTATTTTACTCATTTATATCACTTTAGATTCGAAAGAAAAATTAAAGTACTCTCTTTCCACTATGACCACATTTTAATTTATATAATTCATTTTTGAACATGGTATTTAATCTTAATCTTAATGTTCATACTCGAATAATATGAAAAGTACAAAATGTTGGTATTAAGAATAAAGACAGGAACCCTTTACGAGTAATCATAGGGCCAACATCACAGATCTGAAGGGTCTCTGCTAACTGACAGGTCCTGAGTCTTCTGTTAATGACCTCTCGGTTTTTTATAATACAGTAAATTCTTTAGTTCTTTCGTAATTTTCTGACGACCCAGTACAGTTTTCTTGAATCCATAGTATTTTCCTTCAAGTCAAGCCAAGTTAAGTCAGCGAGTCAGTACAGGTTGAGAAACTCTGGGGTCCTTGACGTTGTACGGTCAGGAGAGTAAGGTAGTGGTTGAGGGTCTCAAGTGAGTTTGAGTGCAGCTAGCTGAGGCACTACGGTAGGTCGGTAAATAGGTATCCGTTTTCTACCTTTTTACGTGTAGTGCTACTTATTATTTACGTAAACTAATTCTGTATAGTTTATATAAATTCAGGTAACGACTGTATTTCTGGTTTTCTTTTTCTTTTTTCTTTTTGTTACGTTTTGTTTGGAGTAACGAATTAAAACGTCCTTCGATTTCTTAGTTAAAAATTTTATGTTTATAGTGTATATCCGGTATTTAATTTGTGTACAGGATAAAAGGATGTACTTATTATGAAATCCCACTGGTTCATCAATTACTATAAACGAAAGATGTTTCAATAGAGTCTATTATTATTTCTATTCTATTTATTAATCTTATAATGGTCACTTTTAGTGGATTAATATGTCTAAAATCCGTAGAAAGTTGTTGTTTCTCTTTTATTCCCTTTATTAACCACTTAATTTTCTCTTCTCTTTTTTTTTTTCCTATCTTGACTCTTTCCCTTCTCCCCTCCCTTCTGCCTTTTTCTCCTTCTTTCTTCGTCTTATAATAGATTCCTCGTCAGGACGATTCGGTCCTGAAACAGGATGATTCGGTCTTACACTATTATAGTGTAGTTTAAACGTCTTTAACGTCTTACGTTACAAAAAGACGTTTTTGTAACTTACCGTGTCACCTTTACTCTAATCGTTTTACGTTTGACACCCTTTCAGACCTCCTGTTAGTTAAGTTAAAACAATTACTTATGTAAAGTTCCTTTTAACACTTTACCTTAAATGTCAATTTTCTCTCATTCCTCTAGTCATTTCACTGATATCTCGAACCTAGAACAAAAATAAGACTAAGTTTGTCCATTGACATTTTTTATAAAAATACTGTTAAACCCTTTAAAATAGTGACTATACAGAACCTCTTCTGAGAACTCTCAGGGAACCTGACTTCCTTCTAGGTTGGTCAGTTAGAATTTCCTTTAGTCAGGACTTATAAGAAACCTTCCTGACTACGACTTCGACTCTGAGGTTATGAAACCGGTGGACTACGATTCTTGACTGAGTTACCTTTTCTGGGACCACCACCGTTTCTAACTTCTGTCCTCTTCCCCGGATGTCTCCTACTCTACCAACCTACAATAGTGTCTGAGGAACCTGTACTCAAAGTCATTCGAGACCCTCAACCATACCTGTTACTTCGGACCCCAAGACCCCAGGTACTCCAGTGTTTCTCTGTCTGTGTTGACTCGTTGACTTGACTTTGACTTTGTGACTATAAATCAGTAAAAATATTTATGACAGTTAATAAATACACACTATTATACACAAACATTACCTCCCTTCCTTAGAAAATAGAGACGTTCTATTCATGTTTATATAAATGTTTTTTATATCCAACTATAAACCTTAAGGAATTTAATTAGGTCTTCACTTTACCTCATAACCCATATAATATCTACTTCATTATAAGGGTAGTAGACTATCAACAACTTCAGTCGACCACTCATTTACCTATAGGTAATGTAATTATAAATATTAAAAAAATTTATAAACTTTAAGAAAAATTGTGTTACAATTCTTACAAAAAGGTCTTAACATTGTTGTAAAATTAAAACTTTCGTTCTAAGTTAACAGACTAAATCCTTTTTTTTACAGTAATTAAATTTTATTAACGACTACTTGATACCTGCCTCTAAGTACTGTAACATGTCCTCTGTCCCTAGTTCTGGTAGGGGTACCTTTTCTTTACGTTTTTTCGTTTTACCGACAGACTCCTCCGGTATGGTTATCGACACTTTTCTTCTCTTCGTTTTTCGGATCCTCTTTTCCTTTCTATATTCGTAGACTTATGTCTCAATGTTTCTTATCGTCCCTCTCTATTCTTTCGGAAGGAGTCGTTAGTTACGTTTCTTTATCTCCTTTTGTTGTCTTACCCTTTCTGATCTCTAGAGAAGTTCTTTTAATCTCTATGGTTCCCTGATAAAGTACGTTTCTACCCGAGCTATTTCCTGTCTTTACCGTACCTGGATTGCCTTCGTCTTCTATAATTCCTCTCCACCGTTCTTATGTGTCTTCTTGACATGTTTTCTCTAGAAGTACTGGGTCTATTAGTGCTATCATACGAGTGAGTGGATCTCAGTCTTTAGGACCTTACACTTCAGTTCACCCGGAATCTTTCGTAGTGATGTTTGTTTCGATCACCTCCACTACCGTAAGGTCAACTCGATAAAGTTTAGGACTTTCTACTACGACACTTTCACGACGTGACTTATATGGTCGTTCAAACCTTTTGAGTCGTCACCGGCGTCTTGACCTTTTCTAGTCAAAAGTAAGGTTAGGGTTTCCTTCCGTTACGGTTTCTTACGAGTGTGATGACGTGCTAACGTAAGTAGAGTGTACGATCATTTCATTACGAGTTTTAAGACGTTCGGTCCGAAGTCGTTATGCACTTGGCACTTGAAGGTCTACAAGTTTACGATCATTTCATTACGAGTTTTAAGACGTTCGGTCCGAAGTCGTTATGCACTTGGCACTTGAAGGTCTACAAGTTCTACCAAAATCTTATCCGTCTCCTTAGTCTATAGTTTGACGGTTGTAGACGACCTAGTACCTCTTTTGTTCTCTCAAGGTCTTTTTTTGTAGATAAAGACGAAATAACTGATACGGTTTCGGAAACTGACACACCTAGTGTTATTTGACACCTTTTAAGACTTTCTCTACCCTTATGGTCTGGTAGATTGGACTGAGAACTCTTTGGATATACGTCCAATCCTTCGTTGTCAATCTTGACCTGTACCTTGTTGTCTGACCAATGTTTATCCTTTTCCTCATGCATTTCCTACATATAACAGTGGGACGAATAAATTGAATATACATCTAATTCATGTAGTACTCTTTGCGACCTGACCTTCTTCGTGTTCGACCTTAGTTCTGACGTTCTTCTTTATAGTTATTGGAGTCTATACGTGTACTGTGGTGGGAATACCGTCTTTCACTTTTCCTTGATTTCTCGGAGAACTACTTTCACTTTCACCTCTTACTTTTTCAACCGAATTTCAAGTTGTAAGTCCTTTGCTTCTAGTATCGTAGACCAGGGTAGTGGAGTACCCTTTATCTACCTCTTTGTCCCCTTTATCTACCCCTTTGTCACCTTTGTCACAGTCTGAAATAAAAACCCCCGAGGTTTTAGTGACGTCTACCACTAACGTCGGTACTTTAATTTTCTACGAATGAGAAACCTTCCTTTCAATACTGGTTAGTTCTATCGTATAACTTTTCGTCTCTGTAATGAAACGATTGTTTCAGGTAGATCAGTTCCGATACCAAAAAGGTCGCCGGTACATACCTACACTCTCAACCTGACACTTCTTTCGACTCACGGCTTCTTAACTACGAAAACTTGACACCACAACCTCTTCTGAGAACTCTCAGGGAACCTGACGTTCATGAAGGTTGGTCAGGTAGGGTTTTCTCTAGTCAAGACGAATAACCTTCCTGATTACGATTTTGACTTTGAGGTTATGAAAAACGGTCGAGTACGCTTCTCAACTGAGTAACCTTTTCTGGGACTACGACCCTCCCCAACCCCCGTCCTCCTCTTCCCCTACTACTACTGTCTCCTAGTCTACCGACCTACCGTAGTGCCTGAACTACCTGTATTCAAACACAGTTGAGGTCCTTTACCACTACCCGTCCCTCTGGACCGTACGACGCTAAGTAGCCTAGCGTCTCAGCCCGTGCTGAATCGGAGACTTGACTTGAATTGACTTGACTTATCTGTGTTTCCCTCTTTATTCTCTTACAGAAACCTTGTGGTCTACACAAGATTGGTACTTTCACGTACACAGTGGTATCAAAAATACATGTGAAACCAGTACTCTAACAACGTTGAATTAAGATGTTACGGTTTTGACTTCACGACTTTTAAACATTTGGTTTAGCTAATGTTTAGTGTTACTAAACTTCTAATAGAACCCCGTTTCGTACTGTAGATGTATCTACAACTAGGAAACAATTACTTACTACCCAAATAGGATATAAACTTCACGAACACATAAATTTTTAAACGTATAGAGTAACGATTTATATACATCTATAGACAAACGTAAAACAAGTGACCCATTATTAATTCATAGTCCCACAGTCCCTTCTTCTTTACAAGGAGATCGGAAAATTCAAGAGGACTGACCGGATTCTTGTTTTAACTATGTACTGTCTAATTGTCGTCTTTTAGTTCATTTTCAAATTATTGTACACATGTACACTCTCTGAGTCCTTGTAACTCATTCAGTGGTTTTACTGACTTTGAAAGGGGAATTTGTGGTAAAAGTTTATATTTATTCTTTCAAACACGTCCCATTACCAAACCCCGAAGTTTCCACTCTTTCCCCTCCTGTTCTACCGTCTCCTCATCCACTTGTACCTCATGTAGAGAGAGGTACCTAGGTAGTCCTTATGTGGAAGTCTGTGTCTTCACGTATCTCTTGTGGTCGACTCTCGTCTGTCCACATGGACTGGTCACCTTTTCGTATATATCTTGGTCCGTTTTAAACCATCTTACTTCCTTGATCCCCCTTTTTGACTTCATAATCATCCTGACCTATACAGGAGTCACCCACCCCCTTTGACTTCATCCCCAGACGAGGGGTGTAACCCCGTTAACAGACTCAGTCTCCTCTTTGTAAATTCCGACTCTCACTTTACCGACTAGAAACCGTCGGATTTACCTTACTCTTAGTCTGTCGGGAACGGCGTCGGTATGTAGGGGGTCTGTCCTTATGACCTGGGGACCTTCCGTGTCGTCGACCCTCAACCTGAAATCCCTAATACCTTGTTAGGGTCCCACTCCCGACGACGACTGACGTCTCTCTCCCTAACTTCCCTACACTCCCTCCTCTAGCACCACCCTTTACGGCCACTTCCGTCGGTACCTTCCTTCTATTATAACGACTCAGTGGACATCCCCCACTTTGGTAATGGTATTTGAGAGGGGTGTGTGGTCGTAACCGTCGACTTGTTATCTCTCCGACCGGGTAGTTTACGGACTACGTGACTTGATGTCTCATCCTGGAGTGGGTCCCACGGGGAAATTCACGGACTAGGTGACTAGATGTCTAATTCTGGGTCGGTACTCCCGGGGAGATACGTGGACTGTACGTCTTGTTGTCTCTGTCTGGGGTCCGTTCCCTCGGGAGATTCACAGACTTGCCCGTCTCGATATCTCGATACCTCTTTCTGACCGGTTTCTCCGGAAGACTAAAGGTCGATATTCCACCACCAAATCAATCAATGATTCAGTACAGACTGAGAACGTTAGGGTACCTGATACCGGATGGTCTGAAGAGACAGGTACCCTAAGAGGTCCGTTCCTATGACCTCGTCCAACGATAAAAGAAGAGGTCCTCTATAAGGTCTGGGTCCTTGACTTGGGTCCAGAGGACGTAACGTTCGTCTAAGAAATGGCTGACTCGATGTTTCCTTCTCAGTCGATGTTCTCCGAGTTTTTTCCTGAGAAGATCCCAGTATTGAGGACTCCGTCTCCGTCAGGCACAGGGACGTGTGAACCGTGGTGTTCTCAGGGGTGTTTGGTTGTTCGACCCGGTAGTAGTCCGAGTTGAGAGTGACCTCGTCTCGCGGTGTTCGTTTTTTTCAGAACATAGATACGTCTGTCCCAGCGAAGTCAGCACAGACTGAGAAACACTGGGACATCTGACACTGGACGGTCCGAAGAGACAGTCCCTTCACACCCAAGAGGTCCGTTCTTGTGACCTCGGATAACCGGTTATGTCCAACGGTATGGGAAGATCTCGTGACATAAAGGACGACGGGATCGGTGGTCGAGGGGACTCATGGACCACGACGGTCTTGGGGGCACTAGGTTCGTCGACGTGGTGGAGGTGTGTACCGGGAGTGTCCCCGTTTGGGTTCAGGAGGTCCCGTCGGAGTCCTCATTTGGGGTCACCTGGTGGGTGTACATCTCCACCTTTATTTTGGTATTAACTTTGGGTTCCCGTCACACCGATTGCTTCTTCCGGATTTTGGAAGGGTGTTCGACATGTTCGGCGTCTAATTTAGGTGTACTAGTTGATCCGTCTGAGACACAGATACCTTATATATTTTTCCAGTGACTCTCGAGGGTGTTTTCTTTTGTTGATCAAGACGATCGACACCTGTACCCTCTGTTCTTGTGTGTCCTCATCCCAGTCTAATCTCAGACTCGACGGCGGTGTCGTCCAGATCTCTTGTCGTGTCACAACCTCCCGTAGGATCTCTCTACTCCACCTGACACTGAGGGTCGCTCCCTTTTCTGAGACTGTCGTCACTGAGTCCTTTTTGTACATAATAAGAAAAAATTATATTTAAATAAATAAAATTAACCACCAATTAATGAAATGTTATAACATAACCAAAACGGTATGTAGTTGTACTTAGACGGTGTCCATATGTGCACAAGGGGTATCACTTTGGGGGAGGGAGGGGGGAGGGACATGGTAGGGAGATAATAAGAATACAAGTCCGAACAAAACATCTAAGAAAAGCTAAAAAAATGGAAAATAAGGGTGAGACAACATCAACAGTTAAAATAACCGTGATACTTTAGGTTAATTCAAAAACTCGAAGAAAAAAAAAAATGAGATATTGTAAAAAATAACAATATTTGGAGACGGAGATGTAACTCGAAAATGTCCAGACACCTTAATCGGACAAAGAAAAAAAAAAAGAGAAAAAACTAAAAGTAAAAATTAAAAAAATTGGATAATAATAAAAAAAGATTAAATAAGGAAACAAAAAGGATGATAAGAAAAGGGGAACGTCAATTACAAATTACATATATTTAGAAGAAATAGATGGAGATAAATTGAAACGTATAAATAAGAAAGAAAAGAAAGAGAGGAAGGGAGAGTTTTATAAACAATAAAAATAAAAGTAACTAAATAAGAGGAGAACCGTGAAACGAAATCAAAACAAAGGTCAAGGACGAAAGTAATCAAAGTAAGACCCTCTATGTTAAAAACAAAAGGAAACAAACGGTCCAGTTAGATAACATGAAATAAAAACAACCTGACAAAACTAAAACGAATACCCGCATATACGCATAAATAAAAAAAAATTTGGAGATGGAGATGCAACCCGAAAACTTCAAGACTCATCAAAAGAAAAGAAAAAAAAAAAAGAGAAAAACGTTAAAAATAAAAATTAGAAAATTTTGGATAATAAAAAAGATGTAAATTACGAAACAAACGAAAAGGATGACAAAAAGGGGGGAACGTCAATTAGAAATTACATATATCTAGAAGAAGTAGCTGGAGATAAATTGAAACGTATAGATAAGAAAGAAAGAAAAGAAAGAAAGGAAAGGAGAGTTGTATAAACAATCAAAATAATAGTAACGAAATAAAGGGTGAGTTGTGGAACGTAATCAAAATAAAAAGTCAAACACGAAATCAATCAAAACAAGTACTGACCATTTATACTAAAAGTTAAGGGAAACAAGTGACCCAGTTAGATAACATGAAATAAAAACAACCTGGTAAAAATGAAACGAGTACCTACATATACGTACACACATATAAGGTAATGAAATTAATAGTAAACTCACTAAAACATTAACAGTAAACAGACCTCAAGTAGAAACCAAAGAGGAAAAACCTATAAACAAATTTAGAGTGAGTTACAGTATTGTTTGGTGAACACCTTAGAAAAAGGGACTGGTCTCTAGTTCGGGACTCGGAAACCTCACACCAGTGACTGAGGTTCCGGGATCTGATGGTCTCTTGATTGGGATCTCTCATAGTTTATCACTCTTGAGTGGGTTTCCTTTGGTGAACTTATGTTCTGGATGGTAGTGGGTTGGTGGTCATCGTGGGACACGTCCTGTGGAGTAGCTTTGTTGTTGTTGTTGTTGTTGTTGTTTGTTAGTAGTCGTCTGTTATAATGGTAGAGTGAGTCGAAACGGGTAGTCTCCTTTCTGTTTGTTTGTTTTGAGTCGTGTTTAGAGTGAGTCATTCTTCGAATGTGTTTGGTGACCTGATTGGAATCTTCTCGTCTTTGGTTTTCCTTCTTTCTTAAGTTGGAAGAAGTTCCTTTCCTAAGTCGAAAGGAACTTCGGACCCTTTTCCTCTGGAGATTGTGTTATTCAATGTGTGTGTGTGTGTGTGTGTGTGTGTCTCGCTTCTCCATCTCTTTATGACGTGTTTACTTCCTTGTTCGATCTTGTGTCTTCAGGTTTATTTTACTTCTCCTTTATCCGTTTGATGGACTTTTTCTTAAGTCTTATAACTATTATTTCTGCTAGTTTTTGGAACTTTTGTTTTACCTCTTTTACGTTCTTAGTTAAAAATTTTTACTGTATCTTCTTAATTTCTTATTTGTATCTCTGTTTGTTGTGTTAATGACTTTAAATTTTATGAGATCTTCCTTAGTTATCGTCTTATATACTTCGTCTTCTTACTTAATCACTCGACCTTCTATTTTACCACCTTTATTGAAGACTTCTCGTCTGATTTCATTTCACTTTTCTTAACTCCTATCAGAGTCTCTGGAGATCCCGTTATGGTTAGTGTGGTTGTAATCTTAATATCCTCAGGATCTTCTTCTTCTTTTTTTCTTTCGTATACTCCTAAAAAAATTTCTATAATATCAACTTTTAAAGGGGTTGTACCTTTTCCTTTATCAATTGGTTCAGGTTCTCCGTGTTTCTCAAGGTATGTCCTATTTAGGTTCCTATTTGTGCGGTTCTGTGTATGATTAGTTTGATTGTCTCTGATATTTGTGTTTCTTTCTGATAATTTTCGTCGTTCCCTCTTCGTTGTTCATTGTATGTTCCCTTTCGGGTATGTGAATTGTCGACTAGAAAGTCGTCTTTGAGACGTCCGGTCTTCCCTTAGATGTTATTTCTGTTTACATAAGTCGTTCTTGGAATAAGTTTTAACTACCTCTTTATTTTTCTAAAAGTCTGTTCGTTTTCAATTCATGGTGGTTTGGTCGAAATGTTGTTTACAATTTCTATGAATATACCAGTTCTTTATCTTCTTCTTCTTCTTTTTTTTTTTTGGATGTTTTAGTTGGGGAGTTTTAATTCTTTACTGTTGTCCTTGTATATATAGTTATTAATGAAATTTACATTTAACTAATTTACGACGTTGGTTTTGGGTATCTGACCAACTTACCTATGTTTTTGTTCTGGGTATATATGCGACAGATGTTCTCTGGGTAAAGTCTGTATTTCTGTGTATATCTGACTTCCTACCTTTTTATATTAGGTACGTTTACCCTTCGTTTTCTTACGAACTTATCGTTAAGAGTATAGTCTGTTTAATGTGGAATTTTATTTCTTCTAATGTTTTCTATTCCTTCCTGTGATGTATCACTAGTCCTTAGTTAGGTTCTCTTTCGATATTAACATTTATAGATAAGCGGGTTGTAACCTAGTATCTTTTTTTTTGTTCTTTCAAGGTCCTTTTTTTGTTTTGTTTGTTCGTTGTTGTTGTTGTTGTTTTTTGATGAAAATGAAATAACTGAGGTGGTTTCGGAAATAAGCACACTTAGTGTTGTTTGACACCTTTTAAGAGGTTCTCTACCCTTATGGTCTTGTGGACTTGACGAAGGACTCTTTAGACTTACTTCCAGTTCTTCGTTGTCAATCTTGACCTGTACCTTGTTATGTGACCAAGGTTTAGTCCTTTCCTCATGTAGTTCCGACATTTATCAGTGGGACGAATAAATTGAATATACGTTTTATGTAGTACACTTTACGGTCCGACCTACTTCGTGTTCGACCTTAGTTCTGACTACTCTCTATATAGTTACTGGAGTCTAAGTGTCTACTATGTTGGGAATACCGTCTTTCTCTTCTTCTTGATTTCTCGGAGAACTACTTTCACTTTCTCCTCTCACTTTTTCAATCCAATTTTGAATTGTAAGTCTTCTGATTCTAGTACCGTAGACCAGGGTAGTGAAGTACTGTTTATCTACCCCTTTATTACCTTTGTCACTGTTTGAAATAAAACCCCCGAGGTTTTAGTGACGTCTACCACTGAAGTCGGTACTTTAATTTTCTGTGAACGTGGAACCTTCCTTTCGATACTGGTTGAACCTGTCGTATAATTTTTAGTCTGTGTAATGAAATGTTATTTTCCAGTCAGATCAGTTTCGATACCAAAAGGGTCATCAGTACATACCTACATTCTCAACCTGATATTTCTTTCGACTCGTGACTTGTTGACTACGAAAATTTGACACCACAGTCTCTTCTGAGAACTTTCAGGGAACCTGACGTTCCTCTAGGTTGAACAGTAAGGAATTTCTTTAGTCAGGACTTATAAGTAACCTTCCTTACTACGACTTCGACTTTGTGGTTATGAAACCGGTAGAATACGTTTAGTGACTGAGTAACCCTTTCGGACTACGACCCTATCTAACTTCCGTCCTCCTCTTCCCCTTCTGTCTCTTACTCTACTAACCTACCGTAGTGGTTACACTACCTGTACTGAAACTCATCCGAGACCCTCAGCCACTACCTGTCCCTTTAGACTACACTACGTCAGGTATCCCTGTGTTTCTCAGTCTGTACTGACTCACTGACTTGACTTGACTTGACTTGACTTACTGATGACTCGACGACTACTTTGTGAGTTGTGATATAGACACAGGTCCCTCGAGACTTTTCGAGACTATATCAGGTTCTTTAGATTTTATAGTGTGTGTGGATACATCTCGAGACACGTACAGGTTCTAATAGAATTTATAAATATTAGATGGTAAAGACCGACTAGTACTCCGAAACGAGTTTGTCCTTCTCTTTCGATTCCGCCTCAAAATGTCACGGGTGTCTTCTAACCTCCACTTGAAGGTACATTTGTTTCTAGAGGACCTCATCCTTAACCGTTGGTTTGGTCATAAGAACGGACCTTTTAGGGTACCTGTCTTCTCGAATCGTCAGATGTCAGGTACCTCAGCGTTTTGTCAACCTGTGTTGAATCACTGATTTGTTTGTTTATATGTTTCAGGGGAGTCTGTTAACATTTAGACTCAAACTAAATATCTAAACACCTTTTAGAAAACTATGACTATTAAAAGTCATAACAATAACGAAAATACCTCACAACCTATAAGTTTACAAGAATGAGATGATAAACGTCATCGTAGTAAGTAAAGGAAGGGAAAATTTTTGTTTTGATAAGACAATGACCAGAAAGACTGTTAGACTGGGGTATATCTGTCAAAAGTTATGTTACGGGTGTGTCAAAGAATAGAAACTAGAGTGAAGAAAAAGTTTGAAGTGATTTTACAAAGAGGTTCACCACGAGAATTTTACTAAAAAAGATGGTTTATTCTTAAGTTATAGACCCAAACTAAGAAAAAAAAAAAAAAAAAAAAAAAAAAAAANAAAAAAAAAAACGATAATCATTGTTTCTCGTCAATAGTCAAGTTTTTATTTCAGTGACCCTTTTCAAGTCCGTGGCCTGGGAAACATTTCCTACCCTTAGACCCCAAACAATGTTGGAATTAGTCTTCAGACTAAATTCTTTACTCCGTCTATTAATTTAGTAAAAGAAACAAGTGGATTTTAGTTCAATGGTAACCTCAGTTTGAAACTTTCTTTAACAGAATCGAGGACATCTTATCTACTACCACTTCGGACCGTGACTTTGTACTTTACGGTAAAAACTTTCCGTGACCTATCAAATTCCTCTTACTGTTGGATCCTCGGAACATAAGGACCGACTTATGTATGGTTTCGGGTCCCGGAAAGAACCTGTCAAGTTTTTCTTACACAATCAACGTCGGTGTCCGAACTTTATGGGTTTTTGTTTTGTAGTTAAAATTAGTTTCCCAATTCTTTTTCTTGTAAACTTCCGTCTCGGAATATCCTTTCAATACACTTTTACTTTCGTTTATTCTCTAAGAATATTATTAGAACCCCCATACCTTTATTTCCGACGAGACTTACGAGTTGGAAGTGATATGATAAACACTGTTAGTTTCAGAGAGATGACAGAGAAATTCCTCGGACAAGGTTTTGACAGGGAATTACTTTCGTGGTGATACGGTAACTTTCCCCCTCAAGAGAAAGAAAACGAGACAGACAGAGTTACTAGATGTCCACGGAGTTATTATTTTTTAGTAGGACCGTTACGTACTCTACGTTCTCTACGTCCAAGTTAGGGACCCAGAACTTCTAGAGGACCTCATCCTTTATTGTTGGATAAGGTCATAGGACCGGACCCTCTAGAGTGTCCGTCTCCTCGAACCGACCAGGTACCCCACCGTTTCTCAACCTATGTTGACTCGTTTTGTTAACCGTCGGAATAACCTAAGAAATCATTTTTACAACCTTATATAATAAATACCCGTAGGACCGTGATTAACGACCCGTCACAAGGGATTATTTCGGATCATCATCATCAACAACAAGTCAGTGAGTTAACACGGGTTGAGAAACTTTGGGGTACCTGGCGTAGTACGGTCCGAAGACACAGGAAGTGACAAACGAGTTTGAGTACGGGTAACTCAGTCACTACGGTAGGTTTGTAGAGTAGGAGACAACGGGGTAAGAGGATGACGGAAGTCAGAAAGGGTCTTAGTTTCAAAAAGGGTTATTCAACGGAGAAACGTAGTCCACCGGTTTCATGGTCTCGAAGTCCATGTCGTAGTCAGGATTACTTATAAGTCCCAACAAAAGGAAATCCTAACTGACCAAACTAGTCGAACGAAAAGTTCCGTGAGAGTTCCCAGAAGAGTCATGGTGTGAAACTTTTGAGTCATCTGTCATGAGTAAAACACTTTTAGAAGTCTTTACAAAACTATTTTCACTGTCATGTAAGATTACCAAACCTTCAAGTCGTCTCCCGTAACACAAACTCAATATGTCACTGTAAAGACCCCTACTATCTCTAGTTTTGAACATTCTTCGTCCTTCCTATCTCGATAGTATCACACTTAAGTCATAACAGATTGGTCGTATTAAAAAATACAATTTATTCTGTAAAACGACAAAACAACAAATCGGAGATTCAGCACAGACTGAGAAGCACTGGGGTACTTGACGTCGTGTGGTCCGAAGAGACAGGGAGTGTCAGAGGACCTGAAGTACAGGTAACTTAGTGACTACAGTAGGTTGACAGAGTAGGAGACAACGGGGAAGAAGAAGACAGAAGTTAGAAAGGGTCGTAGTCCCAGAAAAAGTTACTCGGTCGATAAACACAGTCCACCGGGTCATAACCTCGAAGTCGAAGTCGTAGTCAGGAAGGTTACTTATAAGTCCCAACTAGAGGAAATTCTCCTTGACCAAACTAAAGGAACGAGATGTTCCCTGACACTTCTCGGAAGAGATAGTGGTGTCAAGTTTGTATAGTTAAGAAGTCACAAGACGGAAGAAATACCAGGTCGACATTGTACTGGTGACCTTTTCGGTATCGGAACTGACACGTCTGAAAACAGTCGTTTCACTGAAGAAACAAAAAATTATATGACAGATCCAAATAGTATCGAAAGAACGGTTCTTCGTTAACAGAAGATTAAAGTACTGACGTCAGTGGTAGACGTCACTAATATCTCGGGTTCTTCTCCTTTAGAAAGTGACGAAGAAAAAGAGAAAGATAAACGGTACTTTACTACTCTAGTCTCCGGTATTAGAATTAAAAAAATTTTAACTCAAAATTAGGTCGAAGAAGTGAGAGGAGAAAGTGGAAGTAGTTCTCCGAGAAATCAAGGAGAACGAAAGGTGGTAATTCGTCATAATAGACGTATAGACTCCAACAACCATAAAGAGAGTCGTTAGAACCAAGGTCGAACATTGAGTAGGTCAGGTCGTAAAGTACACTACACGACACACATATTCAATTTATTTGTCTTATAGTTATTCGTCGGAACAACATGAGGAAAAAGTTAACACTCGGTCAGTCAACAAGGTATATTTCAATATTAAAAACGAAAAATTGGGCGTATGTCCAAAGAGTCCTCTGTACATTCTACTAGACCGTAAGGGTACAGAAATTCTCAAAAGGTGTCGACGATAGTAGGTATGTCCGTTACCGAAGTCGTATCAGTCACTTCGTCTCCATCTACAAGACTTTAAGGGAACGAAAGAGACACTAGGACGTTTATAATTGTTGTTACATTTTTTAACCTATCCGACGAAGGGTTTTAACTGACTTACTTACCTTTTCACAGATCTGAACTATCCCAAGGTTTTCTTCAAAGAAATAAATTTCATCTTCACATAAGTCGAAATTTTGAGGTAAGAGGCTCAATCATCTCAGTTACAACGTTCCATGTAGACTCCGTCTTATCGAATGACACACCTAGGACACGACTTGGGACTTTGTTCTAAACGTTTTTTATCAGGAGATAATAAAATAAGATCTCGATACGGAAGAAACGTTAATTCATAAGAAGAAACTCTGGATTGAGTGTCTCACGATTGAATCCACCTACTACTTTAACTTTATTTGCAATCCTTTGTTCATCGATACTTAAACTCAACCGACAGTACTTCATCTGAGATAGAATATACTTTCATTTTCACAAGTCGTGAGTCAGTACAGGGTGACAAACACTGAGGTACCTGACATAGGACGGTCTGAGGAGACATGTACCCTAAGAGGTCCGATCTTATAACCTCACCCAACGGTACGGGGAGACGTCCCCTAGAAGGACTGGGTCCTTAGTCTAGATCCAGAGGACGTAACCTCCTTCAAAGAAATGGAAGACTCGGGGCTCCTTTGGGGGATATGGGTTGGGGGTTTATTATATACCCGTAATACATGTTCAGTTCGTAACTACCGTCAAACGGTTTAGTTCATGACCTCTACTCAACACCAAAATCGGTGGTCCGTACGAAAACTAGTTTAGAGAATTTGTAGATCCCGTAAGTAAAGTAAATATCGAACCCTACGAAAATTATAATACCGACGTCAGTAGTAGGTGTCTTTAAAATCTCGGATTCTTTTATTCGGTTTACATATAGATTTAAACCACTTTCTTTTGTAAGGTCAATCTTTTGGTACATCCAAATACTTACCTTCCTCTCCTCCTCTTTTTCTAGTCTCACATCTGTCTTTACATTTATAGTTCCACATATAAGGGGTACTTCTGTTTGTAACTGAACTGACTGAGAAAACTAAGTTTGGTTCGATTTAAACCCCTATTTTACAACAGTCAAAGTAGGTCATGACTGTTTATATTCACTACAAAGTAACAGTAAAAACAGACTCGGTAGAGTAATAAACAATAAGGAACCTCGAACGACACAAAACGAATCGAAACTCTCTAACATGTCTTTTATAAATGAGGTAGTAAAGATTTTACACGGCTATGACACTGTCCTTACTTTCACGATAATTCTTCCGACATCGATACTAACATAAACTTCATTTTATTTAATTTGACTACCTTTTACTAATTTACACGGGTACACTTACTTTGTTTAATAAGTCATCCTTCCTAAGATTTCCTGTTCTTTATTTATTTTGTCTTGTGTCTTTGACGACATACAGTAACTGTTGTTAGTAGTTCTGTTTACGTCCTATTTTTCCTTTTATATTTTATTCTTTTTTTTATGAGATACCAATCTGTATACAAGATCTGAAAATGGTTTGTTTTGTTTTGTGGTTTTTATAACCGATGGGTAATTTTGTTAGTTTTTCTCCGTATTATGACGTTGAAACGAGATCCAGTGAGACCTCTATATTTTGAACATGAGACGTATCAAAAAGACACACAATAACTATTTCCATTTATGCATACTAGAAATGAACCCACTTAACTAAGTGGAGATACAGATGGTAAAAACTGCTGTCCAGTGGGGACTCTATCTATGTTATACAAATGATACAACGTGGTAGAAAATACAAATTATAGTAGGTAATTAAAGGATATAGTCTAAAAGTAAGATGAAAAGGGTAAAAATACAATTAGTAAAACTATAAAAATATTGTTAGCCTCAATAAAATATATATAAAAAAGTTCACAGACAAAAGTTGTCAGAAGTTCGTCGACTGTTTACTATATCGGTCCTAAACTTGGGTCCGGTGACTTGAAGTCTCAAATGAAGAAGATGGTGACTCGATACACCGATATAATTAGACTTTAGATGGTCTCGTCACAAAACCAGAAAGATGTATTTGTTGTGAAACGTTCATATATATATATATATATATATCATTAGGTATAATAGAAAGTCGTGGGAAACTACCACATCTCCAGTACAGATTTTATGAGATAAAAAAAAAAAAAATTTGTATTCCTTTTATTGTCTTCTTTTCGAGGGATCAACGAAAATCCCTTTTTGTTTAAGAGTCTTATAAACAACAACAAGTCGACGATTCCGTAAAGGCTGTAAAACACTTAGGTACTTGACATCGTGTGATCCGAAGGGACAGGTAGTGATAGAGAGTCTCAAACGAGTCTGGGTACATATAACTAAGTCACTACAGTAGGTTCATAGAGTAGGAAACAAGGGGTGAAGAGGTGATCGAGAGGTAGAAAGGGTCGTTGTCCCAGAAAAGGTTAGAAGAAGTGTAGAGTCTGAGATAAAGAAGTGAAAAGGAAAGTACATATAACTAATAAAAAAGTGTACAATTTATAAAAAATTATTGAAAATAAAACATGAGTTGTAAAAAATAAAAGTTACGTCTCAGAAGTGAATGGTTACTTGTCACACCCACTTCACGGTAAACGAGTAGACGACCGTACACTTTTGAACTCGAAAGGACAGAGTCTTCCGATATCAGGTATCCCAGTGTTTCTCAACCTGTACTGACTTTTTCATGTTTGTGGAATAAAGGATAATCTTTAATTTAGTCTAAACCAAACAAGGTCAATTTATTGTGTAAGCGGGACTCATCACCCTCGAGGAGATTACCCATGTATACGGTTTCGAAATAAAGATGTTACATGAATGTTGTAAGGGGTATAAATAAAGTATATCGTCTTGTCCAAAATCATATATTTAATACAGATGAGAAATTGAAACTACGTGTGAATTTAAATTCCAAGAATAAGAAACAAAAGAAATTACGTACATGAAGTTAATGGTAAAAACCCTCTTTATAAATTTAAAAGGACTTAGTATAATAAAAACCGATTCAACGAAGTCAACACATCAACACAGGTTGAGAAACACTGGGATACTTGACATCGGGTGGTCCGAGAAGAGAGGTGTCCTAAGACGTCCGTTCTTATGACCTCACACAACGGTAAATTAAGAGGTCCCCCAGAAGGGTTGGGTCCCTAGTTTGGGTTCAGAGAATACAGAGGACGTAACTGTCGGCCACAGAAATGGTGATCGTGGTGGATCATTTGGATCACAAAATCTCTTGGTACATTTCCTTTCTAAGTCAATTCCTCCCCTACCCTATTAGTATAGGAAATTTACGTATACTTACGTGTATTACATATGTTTAATTACGTACGCTTACAGAGTATGACACTATATTTCGGGTTTTATATTCCTCCCCAGGGGTGAGGACTCTGGACGGAATACATATCCTTAAATACTATTAATATTTCTATTACTTGAGATAATGATTCCTTTTTGACTTGGGTAGATTTGGACGTCTTAATCTCACTAAAACCATTCCAGTGAAAAAAAAATGAAAGTAGAGAATGTTATTGACTCAGTACGACTGGGAGTTTAAACGGAAATTAAAAATTTCTACATCAGCACTGAGAGATCGTGTCTAGAAATATACAAGGAATTGTATAAGACAGTAGGTCATCTATGATTTATACGTACAGGATCAACGAAATCTTTACCCATTTAATTTATCTGTAAAAAGACGTAAAAGTTCACACTAAAATGACTCGTAAGTGTTTTATAAAATTTAGATTACTCTTTCTATTTTTATCTCTATTTATTTTTGAGATTCATATCTCTGAAGGGACTACCAGGTCACCGATTCTGAGGTGTGAGACTTACTTTCTCGGGTCTCAAGTTAGGGACCGGTCCCTTGATCTAGGGTGTCCGACACTGATTTCTAGGGACTACGGTGTTCCTTCTAACTTCTAGGGTGTACTTTTTTTAATTTTTGTCACTTCAGTTTATATATTTATGTATAAAATTTTCATTTATTCGAGATTCATATCTTATCAAGATGAGACCCTTAAATCTTGTTGATTTACCATGTCATGACCAAGTTTTGACCCTTTCCTCATGTAGTTCCGACATATATCAGTAGGACTAATAAATTGAATATACTTCTCATGTAGTACGTTTTACGGTCAAACCTACTTAGTGTTCGACCTTAGTTCTGACGATCCTTTTCATAGTTATTGGAGTCTATACGTTTACTATGGTGGGAATACCGTCTTTCACTTCTCCTTGATTTTTCGAAGAACTATTTTCACTTTCTTCTCTCACTTTTCCGACCGAATTTTTAGTTGTAAGTTTTTTGATTCTAGTACCGTAGGTCAGGGTAATCAAGTACCGTTTTTTTTTTTTTTTTTCCCCCCCCCCTCTTTTCCCTTTGTCACCAACTGAAATAAAAGAACTCGATGTTTTGGTGACGTCTACCACTGACGTCTATACTTTAATTTTTTCCACAAACGAGAAACCTTCTTTTCGATACTGACTGGATCTCTCGTATAATTTTTAGTCTCTGTAATGAAACCGTCGTTTCCGGGTAGATGAGTTTCGATACGGAAAAGGTCAGTAGTACATACCTACACTCTTAACCAGGTATTTCTTTCGACTCGTGGTTTCTTGACTACGAAAACTTGACAACAGAACCTCTTGTGAGAACTCTCAGAGAACCTGACGTTCCTCTAGTTTAGTCAGTTAGGATTTCCTTTAGTTGGGACTTATAAGTAACCTTCCTGACTACGACTTGGACTTTGAGGTTATAAAACCGGTGGACTATGTTTCTTACTAAGTAACTTTTTCTGGGACTACGACTTTCTAACTTCCGTCCTCCTCTTCACCTACTGTCTCCTACCCTACCAAACCACGGTAGTGTCTGAACTACATGTGCTCAAACTCGTTCGAGACCCTCAACCACTACCTGTCCCTTCGGACCACACGAAGTCGGATACCCCAGCGTTTCTCAGTTTGTACTTACTTACAGACTTACTTGACTGTAATCGTTGAATCGTCGTCGTCGTACTTAAAATAAAAATCTCTATTATGGGCTCAAAAGAGGATCACCTATCCAACTTATACTTATATACGGTCATGGTTTACTGTAATGACAACCGAGTCACCTTTTTCTTAGGTAGACGTTACGTTCTCTGTTCCCAAGTTAGGGACTTAGTCCGTCCAGGAGACCTCTTCCTTTACCGTTGGGTGAGGACATAAAAAGGGACTCTTAAGTGTACATGTCTCCTTCGACCGTCCGATTTCAAGTACCCAAGTTTTTTTCAGTCTGACCTCAATCACTGATTTGGTGGTACAACGACGTCGGTTCAACGAAGTCAGCACAGACTGACACACTGGGGTATGTGCCGTCGGGTGGTCCGAGGGGTCAGGGACCCTAAGAGGTCCGTTCTTGTGACCTTACCCAACGGTAAAGGAAGAGGTTACGTACTTTCACTTTTCACTTTCACTTCTGTGAGTCAGCATAGACTGAGAATCGCTGGGGTACGTGACGTCGGATGGTCCGAGGAGGTAGGTACCCTAAAAGGTCGTTCTCATGACCTCACCCAACGGTAACGGAAGAGGGTATTGATCACAGTTTAACCTGTAAGGTTCAACCATTTCCCAACTACTTTTACTTTTCAAACAAATCGTGCGGAATATAACATAGTAAAGAAGGGAATAAGTAAAGTGTAATGTAATCTGTATTTGTCGATTTTATCTAAGTCTCAATCACATGGATTCTAAACAATTTTTAACATATTAGAGGGTAACACATTAAAAAAACAAACAAACAAAAATTGAAAAATAAAACAAGGCCTCATATCGACTAATTCCGAAAAGACCACTGGTCTCCCATTTCTTCGGTGAACGTTACGCCCTCCGGACCCTTCTAGGGGACCTCCTCCCGTCCCGTTGTGTGAGATCATAAAAACGGACTCTTAGGGGTACCTGTCTGCTCAGACCGTCCGATGTCAGGTACCTCAACGTCTCAACCTGTACTGACTCGTTGATTCATGTGCATCGACTAATTACTGTAACACTGTCAAATTCCACTAGATCTTCTGGAGGATCTTGTTAGTGGAATTTTTTTATTTTATACAAGATAATTAGTAACCCCTAACCTTACGTTTCCATGTAGTTCTACATGGACCTCATTGTCCGTTCAAACCAGAAACTCATGTTTTACTTTGTCCCGTTTCCGATTGACTTAAGACGGTTCTCTTACGTTTATGCGAAAAAGTCATTGTACTCTCTGTTGAAATATACACAATTAGTGGTTTACCAGTTATAGTTTTAGTCTAATTAAAGTAAGAAACATCGACTTCTACCTCTTCGACATATGTCAGTTGTACTTGTTCTAGACCTCAGCTGACACCGAGTCTAGTAGTCGAAGAGTATCGTTTTCAGTCCAAATTTACTTTCTTTTGATCCCTTTTGTGATCTGGTTGGTCCATACTGAATTTAGTTTAAGACATACTTAAGTGTCATTTCTATTGTTTATCTAAGTTCCCTGATCTAGATCAATTGTCACACGGACTTTTTAATACCTGGTTCCAGGGATTGTAACATGTCCTTCACTGTTTGTTTTGGTAGAGTTCCTTTTTCTTTTCGTTTTTCCACTTCACCAATAGACACCTTCGAAATGTTTATCGTCTTCTTACTTCTCTTAACTTTTCATCTCCTCTCTTCCTTTCCATGTAGATTAATTTACATCTCAAAGTTTCTTATCGATCCTCTCTGTACTTCCGGAAGAAGTTCATTGTCACGAATTATTATCTTCTTTGTTTGTTTGTTTTTTTTTACCCCCACCCCCCATTTTATGATCTATAGAGAAGTCCTTTTAACCTTTATAGTTTCCTCGTAATACGGGTTTTGACCGTGTTATGTCCTATTTTTACCATTTCTGGATCGTCTACGACTGCTCTAGTTCTCTACCTTTCTTACGTGTCTTCTTGACATATTTTTTATAGAATTACTTGGTCTAATGATACTACCACATCAGTCAGTGGATCTCGGTCTGTAAGACCTCACTCTTCAGTTCACACAGAATTCTTCGTGACGATGATTATTTCGATTACCTACGTTACTTTAGCGTCGACGACGATGACGACGATTCAGTGAAGTCAGTACAGACTGAGACACGCTGGGGTATCTGCCGTCGGGTGGTCTGAGGGGGCAGGGACCCTAAAAGGTCCGTTCTTGTGACCTCGCCCAACGGTAACGGAAAAAATTACGTACTTTCACTTCTCATTTTCACTTTAGTGAGTCAGCACAGACTGAGAATCGCTGGGGTACCTGACGTCGAATGGTCCGAGGAGGCAGGTACCCTAAAAGATCCGTTCTAATGACCTCACCCAACGGTAACGGAAGAAACCTTTAATGTCGTCTTGACAAGTTTAGGGATTTCCTCCCACGGTAGTTCCAAAACATAAGTAATGCAATCGTTTAGACCTTCTGGGTCGTGCCCGGTATCATGACCTTTACCAGTTAGGAATAGGACTAAGGGTTCTTTTCCATCCTGGTTTCTTGCACCATTGGTAGTCTGTTAACGTATGTAGTGGGTACGATCATTCCAGTACGAATTTTAGAACGTACGATCGGAAGTCGTAATACGTTTGTTTCTCGTAGGTCTACAGATTAGACCCAAATCTTTTCCTTCTCCTTGATCTCTAGTTTAACGGTTGTAAACGACCTAATATCTCTTTCGTTCCCTTAAAGTCTTTTGTTTTTGTTTTTGTACATAGAGACAAAATAGTTGATGTAACTTCGGAAACACACCTAGTACTGTTTGACACCTTTCGAGAATCTCTCTAGTCTGATGATCTGGTAGTATGGACAGAGGACTCTTTGGACATACGCCCAGTTCTTCGATGTCAATCTTGAGAGATACCTCGTTGACTAACCAAGTTCTAACTCTTTACTCGTACTACCCCAATAGACGGCAGTGACACAAACAAATTAGACATACGACTCGTGTAGTACTCTTTACGGGGTGACTTACTCGATGTTCAACCTTAGTTCCATCCGTACTCTTTGTAGTTGATTGAGTCTATACCTCCCCCGTGGTAAGATTACCGTCTTTCACTTCTCCTTGATTTCTCAGAGAACTACTCCCACTTCCTCCTCTCACTTTCTCACCTGAATTCTGATTTAATTTTTTTTTTTTTTGTTGTTGTTGATTCTAGTACCGTAGACCGGGGTAACGTACCGTTTGTCTTCCCTTTTACCACCTTCGTCACTGTCTAAAGGAGAAGAACCCGAGGTTTTAGTGTCACTTACCACTGACACCGGTTCTTTAACCTTCGGTTAATGACTAATCGTCCTTTCGTTACTGTTTGAAACTATCACATAACTTTTCGTCTCTATAATGAGACGACTGTTTCCAGACACATGTTTCGATACCAGGAGGGTCATCAGTTCATACCGACACTCTTGACCTGACATTTCTTCCGTTTTACGGTTTCTTAACTACTGAGGACATTCAGGGAACCTATCGTTCATCTGGTATGGTCAGTTAGAATTCCCTATAGTTGGGACTTACAAGTGCCTTTCCTGACTACGACTTCGACTTCGAGGTCATAAAACCAATAAACTACACTTGTCTGTTGAGTAACCTTTTCAGGGACTACGACCCTTTCTAGTTTACGTCTTCCTCTTCTCCTACTCTACCGACCTGTCGTAGTGACTACGTTACTTGTACTTGAACCCGTTTGAGGTCCTCTACCACTTCCTGTCCCTCCGGACACACGACGTCAGGTACCCCAACGTTTCTCAGTCTTTGCTAACTCACTGACTCGTTGTCGTTATACCGGTTAATTACTACGACTCTGTCAAAGTCTACTTGTCGTTTCCCTGAGTTGGTATGGTAAACGCATCAAAATTTTGTGAAAAATTTACCACAAGATACAAGTACACACGAATGGTTATTGGTATATAAGACTCTTGTTTGACTTTAACAGCATTGTTTATTGGAACTTTTTATTAAGAAAGTATTAGTTAGTCGAATAGGGCGTACCAGTTGATAACAAAGAGATCAGATAAACTATTACTTCTGATTACCCACGAAACAAAAATATAACAGGAAAGAAAAAAATAAGAATGGATATTTTTTAATGTACTTCCGTTTATCAAATACAGTACATTGTAAACAGACCCGGATATAGTGTAAACTTTATATTTACAACAGTTAAAATCTACCGTTAAACTATCACTATAAAATTCCCAATTACGGTCACTTCTTGTATTGGTTTACATTGAGTAAGGGTCTCATTGTATCTTTATAGTGACAGTAACAATTTTTGTACAGGAACATTTAAGGTAACCTTTTTTTAAACTACTAGTTTTGGAATCCCCTTTGATCTAAAAGAGGTAATATTCGTCAAGACACCTTTGTTTAAACTTTAAATGCGTGAAACAAGATGACCCCGAAACTGATTGAGTTGACTTATAAAGTCTTCTTCGGTGATCACACAATTCTTTTCTTTCATTACGTACTACCTTCGGTCTGATTAGTTCCCTTTGTCACGATGTCGTATACAACAAAA
Source organism: Capra ibex (assembly GCA_006410555.1). NCBI lineage: Eukaryota > Metazoa > Chordata > Mammalia > Artiodactyla > Bovidae > Capra > Capra ibex. Next base: position 44,520,772 of record SJYO01037955.1, on the reverse strand, counting down.
GAGATCTTTTTAGGTTTACCCTGTAAGTCTACTGACTCAGACTTTAATTAAAATATCCGTAATTGTGACACCTACAAAGTGTGTACGTTCAAGTCTTGTAAAGGGAACTACCATTTTGTTTTACACCCATAGTTCTCCCTGTATTTAACTTTGAGTGTCGGGGAATGTTAATCAGCTCAAAATGTAGTTGAAGCAAAAGTAACAAGAATCTTTTAAATATGGCACGAAGGGATAGTTTTACAACCAATTTTATTACGATTTATAAATGTCTGATTCACCCATGATTATATTATAAAGAGTTGGTGAGTTGCCAGTATGACGTATAGATGTTCTTAAACGAAAGGTCAGAGGTTTAAAAGTGTGACGAAATATTTTCATTTTGTGCCTAGTTATAATTTTTAATCCTCCCTCCACCCTCCCCCCAAGTCCTGACCCTTGTGCACATGTGGGTACCGTCTTAGTACAACTACATACCGTTTTGGTTATGTCATAACATTTCATTTTATTTCATTTTGATTTTTATTTATTTATTCATTTATCCTAATTTTTCTTTTTTTTTATAAGGTATTTAAACTCCAATTATTAAATCAGACTTTTTTATTGGTACTCTCTTTTACTTAGTATGTAGAATTTACAATAAGTTACAAGATACATTATTAGTCAATTCCCCCTTCTTTTCGTGACAAATACTTTTTATGAGACTCATTGTAGAACTCGTGATGTCAGTTTCGAGACTAAATTTTGGATATTAGGTACAGGTAGTAGTCTTCAGAAACAACTCGTCTGTTCATTTATAGACATTTTTTTTAAATTATACTCGTTGAGACGATCTCTAAGTCTGTGAAAAGGTCAGGAGATTTCAGAAAATTTTATTTTAAATGTACCATAAGGTTACCAACTGGATTATCACAGTTGATATAAAGTCGTTTCAGGTAGGAGTACCCCGGTATTCAAAACGTTACATATTACACAACACATGAAACTTAATTCGTTATCTTAAGTAGAATTTTAAAGAATATTAAGTACTTACAATGAGGGGTTTTAGGTCGGTATTTAGTGAACGGATTTGATATTAAACTGATTCACTGTAACTTCCCTTTATCCACCCCTTTGTCATCTTTATCACTGTCTAAAATAAAGAAAACCCAGGTTTTAGTGACGTCTACCACTGACGTCGGTACTTTAACCTTCTGCTAACGAGGAACTTTCTTTTCAATACTGGTTTGATCTGTCGTATACTTTTTCGTCTCTGATAAAACGGTTGTTTCCAGACAGATCAGTTTCGATACCAAAAAGGTCATCAGTATATACCTATACTCTCAACCCGATTTTTCTTACGACTCGTGGTTTATTAACTACGAAAACTAACACCACAACTTCTTCTGAGAACTCTTAGTAAACCTGACGTTCCTCTAGGTTGGTCAGGTAGGATTTCCTTTAGTCAGGACTTATAAGTAACCTTCCTGACTACGACTTCGACTCCGAAGTTATGAGACCGGTGGACTACGCTTCTTGACTGAGTAAACTTTTCTAGGATTACGACCCTTTCTAACTTCCGTCTTCCTCTTTTCCTGTTGTTTCCTACTCTAACAACCTACCGTAGTGGTAGAGTTACCTCAACTCAAACTCATTTGACACCTTCAACTGTTACCTGTTCATCCGGACCGTACGACGTCAGGTACCCAAGTGTTTCTCAGCCTGTACTGACTCACTGACTTGACTGACTGACTTTGATATTAAACCGATTCACTGTAACTCCCAGAAAATGTGAACTTTTAAAACTATTGTATCACACGGATAAAATATCGTTATGTATTAAGGTTGTACTAAAATCAAAAATAAATTAAATCATAAAAAAAATCGTGTCTTATGAAAAAGCTACATGAATAGGTATAAAGGTACTACGAAACATGAGTGTTCTAGTAAAAGACGAAGATTTCAAAGAAAATGGGGAATTGTAAACTTCTATGTATACTCTGTGATTTATACCTAGGTTCTTTTTTATAACGTTTATAATATAATAATCCGGTTTTTTTTTTAGACGAACAGGTTTTATCTTCTGGTTCTATTGGATTACTCACAGTGTTTACATAAAAAGTGTAGTCTTCGATTTGATTATCTCAAACTCCAAATTCTTACTCGTCATACCACCACTCTCTGGTGTGTTAGACTTTTATCAATTCTTGTTCAATAGATCACCTCGGTTCCAGTCATGAGTGAACCATAGTCGGTCAGTTGGAACCTAAATCCAGTAGTCAAAATCAAATCAAAAAGTATAGGATATTTACACTAAAGAAAATCGAATAAAGTTTAAAGAAGGATAGAATAAGAGAAGAAAGAGAAGTAAACCTAATCTTACATGTAATGTAAAAATGGAGATGAACAATTTTTTAATACGTCAAACAATCGTTATGAAATAAATCGGATATGTAAAATTATCCGAATAAATCGTATACTTTACTTCTCCCTAGTATTAGAGACCATATGGGTCTAATGTAGTGGGTTAAATCTTATGAATTCGAATCAAAACAAAACAAAAAAAAAGGACATTATATATACGACAACAACACTACGTAAAATCGACATAAGACAAGAAATTATAACACAACAAAAATACCAGTTACAAACGAATCTTAATTGGTGTATGATAGTGGAAGTAACAAATAGGAGACGGCACATCTTAAAGTACGGATTTCTCATGAAAATTTATAAGAATTAATCCGAAATAAAAACCTTTAGAGACAGATACAAAGAAGTGAAACAGATGTATACGTTACATACCTTTGTGGTGATTCTGTTTATATTAAGTATTGTATTTTGATCTTTCGCTAAGAATAGTCTCTGTTCTATAACTTGTACTTATTTCACACTCCTTTGTTTATATCTGGTTACTTTATTGTGTCTCTCAGATCTTTGTCCAGTTGTTACATATAGTTGAAAAAAAAAAAAAAATTGTTTGATGTGTACGTAGTAACATTAACTCGTACAATTATTCCATCAAAACCGAATAAACTAATAGGTACAGTAAACTCCACCTACTATATGAACGTACAATTGCCATCTTGTCATTTAGAAGATCGATCTTAACTTCCCTTCATATAAATCTCAAAACTCCATTTAAGTATTTAGAGAAATTGGACATCATAAGTAAAGATTAACGGTAACATTTTTAATAGTATTTGTGTACTCCGACTTTTGTTGTGTTTATATAACAGAGTGTTAAGACCTTCTATCTTCAGGATTTTCTATAAAGAAAACGTAATAAAATCTCTACTTATACAAAGAAACATATAAGAACTAAGAACACAGATGGACATAATGAACAGACTATCCGTGAGGGAGGTAGAGGTTTCAGTGATCTTATCTTAAGAAGTTGAACATATACAAAAAGACTGGTGAACTTAGGGACAATATTCCGGTGACTAATAAAATAACACGGGTAGTGTAATAGATGTTACTAAAGAGGTAGACTTCTGTGTTAAATTAGTGGAGACGTACAAAGACAGAAAGAAAGGAAGAAAAAAAAAAGAAACATAGTATTTCATTGTAAGTGTCCAAACTGTTTAATCTTACACCTGTAAAAACAACTACTAAATACCGGGGATTTATAGATGTAACTAGGTGTATATTTCCCGTAAGTAAGGTATTGTTATAGTGGTCTACAAATTTGAGTAACCTCGTATGTGAGTATTAGGTTCTAAAGTGAATTATAAGTAGTCGAATTTTCCGAATCAAGTCAAGTCAAGTCAAGTCAAGTCAAGTCCACGAGTCACCACCGACTGAGAAACACTGGGGTACTTAGTGTCGTGTGGTCCGGAGGGACAGGTAGTGGTTTAGGGCCTCAAGTGAGCTTCAATACAGGTAACTCAACCACTACGGTAGATCGGTAGAGTAAGAGACACCAGGGGACGACGAGGACGGGGGTTTGGGAGGGTCGTAGTCCCAAAAGAGGTTACTCACTTGAGAAGTGTACTCCACCGGTTTCGTAACCTCAAAGTCGAAGTCGTAGTCAGGAAGGTTACTTGTAGGTCCTGACTAAAGTAAATCCTACCTGACCAACCTAGAGGAACGTCAGGTTTCCTGAGAGTTCTCAGAAGAAGTATGTATACACAGAGAAAACGACAGAACGTAACTACATACGGTCTTGGTTATGTTAGAACATTTCATTTTTTAATTATTATTATTATTATTATTATTTTAGTTAAGTTAATTTTTTTTTTCAGAAGAGGTTGTGGTGTTAAGTTTCCGTAGTTAAGAAACCGTGAGTCTAAAGAAGTGTCAGGTTGAGAGTGTAGGTATGTACTGGTGTCCTTTTTGGTATCAGAACTGATCTACCTGAAACCACCGTTTCATTACAGAGACGAAAACTTGTACGATAGATCCAACCAGTATTGAAAAGAAGGTTCCTCATTAACAGAAAATTAAAGTACTGACGTCAGTCGTAGAAGTCACTAAAACCTCGGGGTTTTTTATTTCAGACTGTGACAAAGGTGACAAAGGGGTAGATAAAGGGTACTTCACTACCCTGGTCTACGGTCCTAGAAGCAAAAGACTTACAACTCGAAATTCGGTTGAAAAGGTCAGAGGAGAAAGTGAAAGTAGTTCTCCGAAAAATCAAGGAGAAGTGAAAGACGGTATTCCCGCCACAACAGTAGACGTATAGACTCCAATAACTATAAAGAGGGGCTTTAGAACTAAGGTCGAACACGAAGAAGGTCGGGTCACAAAGAGTACTACATGAGACGTATATTCAATTTATTTGTCCCACTGTTATATGTCGGAACTTCATGAAGAAAAGGATAAACCTTGGTCAGACAACAAGATACAAGGTCAAGGTCATGATTGACAACTAAGGACTGGACGTATGTCTAAAGAGTTCTGCGTCCAGTCCACCAGACCATAAGGGTAGAGAAAGTCTTAAAAAATTAAATACCACCAGGTGTGTCAGTTTCCGAAACCTTATCAGTTATTTCGTCTTCATCTACTAAAAGACCTTGAGAGAACGAAAAAACTACTAGGTCGTCTACAACCGTTAAACTAGAGACCAAGGAGACGAAAAAGATTTTTGTCGAACTTGTAGACCTTCAAGTGCCAAGTACATAACGACTTCGAACCAAACGTCTTAAAACTCTTAATGAAATGATCGTACANAGAAAGTGAAAGTAGTTCTCCGAAAAATCAAGGAGAAGTGAAAGACGGTATTCCCGCCACAACAGTAGACGTATAGACTCCAATAACTATAAAGGGGGGCTTTAGAACTAAGGTCGAACACGAAGAAGGTCGGGTCACAAAGAGTACTACATGAGACGTATATTCAATTTATTTGTCCCACTGTTATATGTCGGAACTTCATGAAGAAAAGGATAAACCTTGGTCAGACAACAAGATACAAGGTCAAGGTCATGATTGACAACTAAGGACTGGACGTATGTCTAAAGAGTTCTCCGTCCAGTCCACCAGACCATAAGGGTAGAGAAAGTCTTAAAAAATTAAATACCACCAGGTGTGTCAGTTTCCGAAACCTTATCAGTTATTTCGTCTTCATCTACTAAAAGACCTTGAGAGAACGAAAAAACTACTAGGTCGTCTACAACCGTTAAACTAGAGACCAAGGAGACGAAAAAGATTTTTGTCGAACTTGTAGACCTTCAAGTGCCAAGTACATAACGACTTCGAACCAAACGTCTTAAAACTCTTAATGAAATGATCGTACACGACGATTCAGTGAAGTCAGCACAGGCTGAGACACGCTGGGGTATCTGCCGTCGGGTGGTCCGAGGGGGCAGGGACCCTAAAAGGTCCGTTCTTGTGACCTCACCCAACGGTAAAGGAAGAGGTTACGTACTTTCACTTTCACTTTCACTACAGCGAGTAGGTACACACTGAGAAGTGCTGGGGTATCTGACGTCGGATGGTACGAGGAGGCGGGTACCCTAAAAGGTCCGTGCTCACTCTACTTACGTTAAGACACCATCAAACTGGTAAGAAGCCGAAACGGAAAGAAACCTTAACCTTACTTGTGACTGATAAAGTTCAGAACACCGGTGACGACTCAAAAGGTTTAAACGACCGTATAACTCCCTTCGTGAAAGTGACGTAGTAGAAAGTCCTAAACTTTGTCGAGTCGACCTTACGATAGTGGAGGTGATCGAAACAAGAATCACTACGAAAGATTCCTGGTGAACTGAAGTGTAAGGTCCTACAGACCGAGATCCACTCACTAGTGTGGTAGCACTAATAGACCCTGTACTTCTAGAAAAACCATGTCAAGAAGACACATAAGAACGGTGGAGAAGAAATATAGAAGACGAAGATAATCAAGGTATGGTAAAGATAGAAAATAGTTCGGGTAGAAACGTACTATACAAGGGAACCATAGAGATTAAAAGAACTTCTTTATAGATCAGAAAGTGTAAGACAACAAAAGGAGATAAAGAAAAGTAACTTGTGACTCCTTCCGAAAGAATAGAGAGGAACGATAAGGAACATTCAAACGTAAGTCTACGAATATAGACAGGAAAAGAGGAAATGAAAAGTGAAGAGAAAAAAAGTGTCGATAAACATTCTGGACGAGTCTGTTGGCAAAGCGAAAAAACGTAAAGAAAGGGTACTCCTACCAGAACTAGGGACAGAGGACATGTTACAGTACTTGGAGGTAGGTATCAAGTAGTCCGTGAGACAGATAGTCTAGATCAGGGAATTTATATAAAGAGTGAAGGTGACATATCAGTATACCCTAAACTAAATCCATTATGGACTTACCAGATCACAAAAAGGGATGAAAGAAGTTAAAGTCAGACTTAAACCGTTATTTTTCAAGTACTACACTCGGTGTCAGTCGATGGCCAGAATAAAAACGACTGACATATCTCGAAGAGGTAGAAACCGACGTTTTTTATATTAGTTGGACTAAAACCCCAACTAGTAGACCACTACAGGTACACATCTCAGAAGAAAACACAACAACCTTTTCCCACAAACGATACTGGTCACTCAAGAGAACCGTTTTGAGATAATCGGAAACGGGACGAAGAAAGGTATGAGGTTCCGGTTTAAATGGACAATGACGTCCACAAAGACCTGAAGGATGAAAACCTAAGAACAGAGGATAATACTTTTCCCGTTGAAAACCCCCACAATCAAGATTTTCTAGAACATCCAGAATCATCTTGGCAAGTTGAAGTCGAAACAGTCACAATGACCGACCCTGTATCCGAACCTAATGGTACTATAACTTACCAAACGGAACCTTTGTTTGTCTCTAGTAAGACAGTAAAAACTTTAACGTAGGTTCATGACGTAAAACCTGAGAAAACAACTGTTACTACCGATAAGGTAAAGAAGATTCCCTAAGGACGGGTGTCATCATCTATATTACTAGTAGACTCAATTTTAGTGGGTAAAGTCAGGTAAAATCAAGTAACCGAGGATCTTACAGTTGCAAGTGAGAACGGTAGAGGACAAACTGGCGAAGGTTAAACGGAACTAAGTACCTGGACTGTAAGGTCCAGGGATACGTTATAACGACAAATGTCGTAACCTGGATCGAAGATAGTGGTTAATGTAGGTGTCGACCCATAACAAAAACGAAACCGAGGTAGGGAAGTAAGAAAGACCTCAATAAAGAGGTGACTAGAGATCATCGTATAACCCGTGGATGACTGGACTCCTCAAGGGAAAAGTCAAAGGATAGTAAAACGGAAAAGTATGACAAGTACCCCAAGAGTTCCGTTCTTTTGACTTCACCAAACGGTAAGGGAAGAGGTCACCTNGGCGAAGGTTAAACGGAACTAAGTACCTGGACTGTAAGGTCCAGGGATACGTTATAACGACAAATGTCGTAACCTGGATCGAAGATAGTGGTTAGTGTAGGTGTCGACCCATAACAAAAACGAAACCGAGGTAGGGAAGTAAGAAAGACCTCAATAAAGAGGTGACTAGAGATCATCGTATAACCCGTGGATGACTGGACTCCTCAAGGGAAAAGTCAAAGGATAGTAAAACGGAAAAGTATGACAAGTACCCCAAGAGTTCCGTTCTTTTGACTTCACCAAACGGTAAGGGAAGAGGTCACCTAGTGTAAGACAGTCTGGAGAGTTGGTACTGGGAGGGTAGAACCCACCGGGGTGTGTCGTACCGAATCAAAGTAACTCAATCTGTTCCGACACCAAGAACACTAGTATAACCGATCAAAAGACACTCATACCAAAGTCACACAGACGGGAGACTACGGGAGATCGTCGTGATGGTAAAATGAACCCAAAGAGAATGGAACCTGCATTTTTCCGAATGACGATGACTATGAAGATGACGATTCAGCGAAGTCAGTACAGGCTGAGACACGCTGGGTTATCTGTCGTCGAATGGTCCGAGGTGG